>NC_061165.1:40944310-40954310 GCF_022113875.1 Hydra vulgaris
AGACTAAAAGCTAAACTAAACTATTTAGACTTTATCTATCATTTTGCTTTGTAACGTCTACTTACTATTTTGTTATAAACTTTTATATGCCTTAGTAAAGAAAAGGTTTGTTGCTAGTAATGTTTCAGTATTATTAGATTAAAGTTCATTTTTGAAATTCAGGCATTTAAGTAAAATTCAAATAAACTTCCCACAGGTTAAATTCAAGTAAAAGAGCCTTTGGTTGGGAAATAATAAATAAACCTAATAGAACCTTTGGTTAAACAAAAGACACTAAAACATATGATTTGATCTTCCCAACTAGTATAACAAAACATTAAATTTCTGCAATTGTTTTTAAAAAAAACTGAATATCAGAAAGAAGTAATTAAAACACAGGTACTTTATAACACTTCAAAATTGTATCAATCAAACATTGTGTTAAACTCAGTAAGAAGATAGTCTAGCAAAGAAACAGTGATAACGAAGCTAAAATAATAATTCTAACTATAGAGATAAATTTTTTAAATGCTTGAATAAGATTTAAACTATAAAAAATACCATTATTACTTGCTTGCACAATCGTGTAATTAAAAAAAGTTATTTTAAAAACATGTCTTGTTATACTGAGCGCAACAACAAAATCAAAATTTGTCATTAACTTCAATAGAAGAAGCAGTAGTAGAGGCTGCACCATTAATGAAATTTTTTGAGACAGAAAGCCACAGGTATAAAAAACTTTTGTAAAGTATCCATGCCACAATATCACATTTCATAACGTCCAAAGAAAAATCAGTAATAGCTTTTATAAAAATACTAAATAAACAAGATTTTCCTTAATGTGGTTTATCATAGTTCCTATTACGATTATCATGATTCTCATAAAGGATAAACAATATGGCTAATTAAAATTTATACTTAATAAGTCTAAAATATTCTTCTTAATTATCAAAGAAAACCAAAAAACAAATACTAGCTTTTATCGATTCAACTATAAATAGCTTCTACTTGTAATAACTCTGTCTCCCTTTTTTGTACAAGAAAGGAAGAAAATTTTAGTTATCACGATATTCTTTGGATACAATTGTATCCAAAGAATATCGTGAGTTACAATCCTCTTTTAACTCTATAACTTCAAACCGCAAACCTTGACGAACAAGGCCGCTGCGCGAAGAAATAAGTTAAGCGCAGTGCTATCATGGACGTAATCGGGATCGAGCTCGGAACTTGCCGCTAATTACTACACCACTTCCGCACTTTTGTCACTTTTAACGTTATCTTAATTATTAACAAAGCAACAAAAACAATTTAAAACTCATCAGCACTATTGGATAATGAAATAAATTTTCATAAAATGCTATTTTTAAACAGATTTTTAAAATATCAGTCATCTAATTAATCTAATACAGAAAATACTAAACAAAACGTTTTTCGATTCCAATGAGTCAGCAAAAAGCAAAATTTCATTGTGAAAACTGGCAATGGATCTGTTTCTGTTGAATCGAAAAAAAAACAAAAAATGTCTATCTTTAGTGAATAATAGTTCATTGAATCATCTGATCTAAGACTTTGTGGACCCTGGATATAGTCTTAATCTTAAGATTTAAACAAGAAGATGACAACACTGCTACTGAGCTTTTTTCTTCCTAGGACAGTGCATTAAAAGTAAACGTACACTTAATTTTTCTGAATTGACTTACTTGTATAGATAATAAAGAGATTCCCATAGAAAAAAAAAGTATAATGCTTAGAATGCTGTCAAATTGTTGGTCCTAGAATTTGTTACCTTATTTGAGGAGATATTTAAACAGTTACTTTTTTTGTAACAAAAAAAGTAACTGTTAAATATCTCCTCGCCTTAACTACTTTACAAAATCAAAACATCCTTGACAGATATGGTTCTTTTATGCTAATAGAAATATCTGTTATTGGTAATAGTAAAAAAATAAAACTTGCAACAGGAGTAAACGCTCTTTCTGTGCATACAAAAAGTGAAAAAATTATGAACTTGTAAGTCATAGATCATAATATTTCAAATTGTGCAGAGTTATAAATAATGTAAGAAAAAAAAAAGATGTTGGAAGATCAGGAATAAATAAGAACACTTATGCTGAAGTTCAGAACAGGTCACGGTATATGAACAGGTCACGGTATATGAATTGGCATATGAACGGTATATGAATAGGTATTTAAATAGGTATATGAATAGGTATATGAATAGGTGTATGAATAGGTATATGAATAGGTATATGAATACGTTATAAACTGTGATAAAATATTAACTCAAGAACGATAAAAACTTGTTTGAAATCTTTTTTTTATGTACTGACAATAAGTAAAAGTTTAGTAGCTTAAGTTTTTCTTTTAGAAAATTGGATCTTTTTACTTCTGATGAACATGTTAATACAACAGAAGTAAAAAGATGGAAGACAGGGATCTTTAAAGGTTGTTAAGAAAGTGTTTAACCCATTAGCATTAAATTTACAACCAAGGAACCAGAAGTATGTCAGCGTCAACAAAGTGATTTTACTAAGCTTAGTGTATAACCTAGAGAAAACCATCACAATCTGAAAAACCTTTTCAAACTCCTTCAACTCAACCAATTGAAATTTTCTTGGTCTTAAACCAATTGAAAATTACATTTTACCTCAAACTCATCAGCATCATCTTTGAAATATTTTTAGAAACCTTAATTCCTTATCTTTTATTAATATACAATATAAATTTTAATAAGGCTACACCTATTGGTTTTTGTAAAATATAAAGTGACAGTAAAAAACACATGTGTTGCTAATGCGATGGACCATTGGACGAGAAAGCAGTTCAAAAGACGTTCGGATCACTAGAGGATATGTTCGGAAGGACAAGAAGAAGACAGGTTTGCCTTATCACCAAGTCCCTTGTTTTTTCAAGATATTTATTAAAAATGTGAGAAAAAAGCAAAACGTTTCAAAGAAGTTTATACAAAATGCAAAATAATTTAATAGAGTCTTTCGAAGTTATTTTTAATGTTTAAAAAGTATTTTTAATTATTAAAAAAATCTCAATAACTTGAAGGTTAACTACGGTAATGCAATTCTATTTATATTCAAATTTCAAAGTTATTCATTGAAAGAAAATTTAATCATTCATTCAAGAAAACAAAAATCAACAGCAGCAACAACAACAACAACAAAACAAAAACAAACAAAAATAAAGAAAACATGAAAAAATGAAAACATAAAAGTTAGTTTACAATTAAAAGATATATTTACACATACACATACACATGTATGTATATATGCATACATATACACACTTGCGCACGCATGCATATACACATACACTCATTCGTACATAAATGCTGTAAATCCATAATTACTTTTTCATAATATAATTGACCGTAATGTATATATAATTAAAGACTTTAGTCCTTTCCAGACAAATAAAGTATGCACTAATAGATAATTTTCAAATATAATAATTTTAAAGATAAATTTTAAAATAATTTTCTGTTTGATTGTTATTTAAAAGCAATAGTTTTAGCTTTTGTTTAAACTGTTCAAGAGTTGTAAGTGTTTTAATATCATTACTAATTAACTTATTCCATACATTAGGTCCTCTAATAGTTATTGATAACTTAATGGACTCATATATAGTTTTGGGTTGAAAAAAAGTTGTTATTTGAATATTTAGTCATGTATTTGTGTTGAATTTTATTAAATAATGGTTTGAAGATATTTGGTATTGCATTATTATTAGTTTTATACATAAAAATTAGCAGATGATATATATTTAATTGGTACAAATTTAATATATCTAGATTGTTGAACAATGGTCTAAAATGTGAGAGGCGGTGTGCATTTGATAATAATCTGATTGCATGTTTTTGTTTGCTGAATAAATGAGTAATATATGTATTTCAAACATGATTGATCTAAGTATGGTTTTGCTTTATAGAGTAATCTGATATCTTTAGAAATTTTATTTTTAATCATGTTTATGTGGTCTTTCCAATTTATGTTTTCATCTAGTATTACACCTAGAAATTTCATTGAACATTCTCTTTTTACGTTGTATTCTCCAATAATAAGTTTTGGAAATGCAATAGGGATTTTATGGAGGCGATGAACGATAGTATATTTGATTTTAGTTAAATCAGTTGAAAGTTTATTCATATTTAACCCTTTAGTTAGTTTAAGAAGTTAAATAGCTACGCTAACAACAGCTGCGCTAAGCTAAAGAAAATTTATACTAAACAAAAACATGCATGTAGAATTGTATTTGGAGTAAAAAGAACTGTGCCTTGTGAGCCACGTCTACGTAAACTCAATGAATTAAATGTGTTTAAAATTAACATATTCCTCGTCATACAGTTCATGTATCAAATAAAACATGGACTGTCTCCAGCAATATTCTATCCTTATTTTAGAGAAGTAAGCCATAAATACCCCACCAAGTTCTCTGGAAATAACTTTGTAACTCAAAAGTATAATCTAAAGTTATGTTCTTATTCTATCCAGTACCGGGGTCCAATTTTGTGGAAAAACTTTCAGCATATTGTTAATATTAAAAAAAAACATTTCCGCAATTCAAATCTAAATTAAGACGTTATTTAGTACTTACGGATTTTAATATAGCAGATCTTCTATGTCACTTTTAAAATTTTAAAATTTATTAAACTAAATTAGCACTATAAATTTAAAAATCTAGACCATTTAATAATATTAAGAATTTCAATGTCTTTATCATACTTTCATTAAAATATATATTTTCTTAAAGTTACCTACAATTTTCTTGATATATTTTACGATATTGGAACAGAGGTTTTATTTAAATTTTGAGTTATTTTGAAAGAAAATAATATAAAAAATATATATATCGAATCACATCCAGTTTATAACCAAAAACAGAAAACTTTTGTCATTTTTATTACTATATTTTAATCATTTCTTTTTTTTTTTTTTTCAATTATTTTAATACTTTTTTTTTTTTTTTTTTTAATTTTATTTCTTAATATTTTAAAATTGTCTTTTTTTAAATGCTGTTGCTTATATATTACGCATTATTATATAATACGTATATTTATTTATTTATGGATATTTATTGCGTTACTATTGGGGCTCGGTGATAAGGCCATTTTATGCCTTCTTCTTGCTCCAGCCAATTGTTCTTTTTATATTGTTGTACTTCATTTCTAAAGGCGAAATAAACTAATAAACTAAAAAAAAAAAAAAAAAAATTTACCATTTTAAATAATGTTGTTATATCACTATGAGAATAAAATAAATTTGTGTCATCAGCAAATAATATAGAATCTAGAATATTAGAAGCTTTGCTTAAATCATTAATATAGATTAAAAATAAAAGTGGTCCTAATATAGATTATTGAGAAACGCCGCAAGTAATTGTCATATTATTAGTTTTTTTATTGCTAAATGAAATATATTGTTTTCTATTAGATAAGTAGCTTTTGAACCAAGCTATGTTTATATTTTTGATTCCATAGCTAATTTTTTCATTAAAATACCATGATCAATAGTGTCGAATGCCTTACTAAGATCTATGAAAACACCTAAAGTTAATTTGTTTTTGTCAAAACCTTGAAAAATAATCTGAATGAGATGAAGAATGGCATGATCAGTAGAGTGCCCTGTTTGAAGCCAAGTTGTTTATTGTAAAGAATATTATTTTTTTTTAAATATGAGTATAATTTGTTATACTTAACGCGTTTTAGTATTTTCGAGAAGCAAGGAAGTATGGAAATAGGTCTATAGTTCGAGATATTTGTATCATCTCCAGATTTAAAAACTGGTATTACCCTTGCAATTTTAAGTTTTTTTGGAAAGATTTCTTGTTTAAACGAAAGATTAAATATATGCAAAAGAACTTTTTTAATATAGAAAATACATTTAGTTACAACATTACTACTAACATTATTAAGTCCTAGTGCTTTGTTTAACCTTAATGAATGCACAGCATCTAATTATTCCCTTTCTGTTAAGTCAGCATTTTCCATTATTGATTTGCTAGGAGTCAAATATTTCTCCTTGTTAAACTCACTGTGTTTGAATTTGATGCTAAATTTAAACCTGCATTGATAAACACCTCATTAAATGTTTTAGCAATTATAGACTCATTTGTAATATCTTGATGATGATAATTTAGTTTTTTTGGAAGACCATTTAGCTTAAGTTCTTTTTTTCCAATTACTTCTTTATGACTTGCCACGTTTTTTGAGTATCGCCTTTAAATTTTATTTTTTTATTTGAATAGTATAATTTCTTTGAAAGTTTTATAATTAATTCAAAGTGACTATTACATTTTTTATATCTTAATTCATTTTTATAAGTTCTTTTTTTCAAAAACATTTCATACAATCGTTTTTTTTTTGATGATTTTATTATTTCTGGTGTAATCCAAGGGTTTATAAATGTTTTAGTTTTAATAATTTTTGTTACCACTGGGAAAGCATTATCCCAGCAAACAAAAAGATATCTAAAATGCATCTAATATGCATCTAAAAACTGGTCTAAAAGATGTCTAAACTCAGGTCTAGAACGGGACATAAATAGACGTCTATCTTATAGACGCTTTTTAGATGCATTTTACTCGACACAAATAATTGCCTTAGATGCATAAAAGATGTGATATATACATCTTACAGATGCATATTAGATGTATAAAATACGTCTCTTAAATAGATGTCTAAGGCGCGTTTAAAAAAGATAGATAATAGATAATTTTTTTAGCTAATACCCAGCAAACAAAAAGATATCTAAAATGCATCTAATATGCATCTAAAAACTGGTCTAAAAGACGTCTAAATTCAGGTCTAGAACGGGACATAAATAGACGTCTATCTTATAGACGTCTTTTAGATGCATTTTATTCGACACAAACAATTGCCTTAGATGCATAAAAGATGTGAAATAATCATCTTACAGATACATATTAGATGTATAAAATACGTCTCTTAAATAGATGTCTAAGGCGCGTTTAAAAAAGATAGATAATAGATAATTTTTCAGCTAATAATAGCTCTTTTATGCATCTAATATACATCTTTAAATGTATATTTCACATCTTTTATGCATCTAAGGCATTTATTTGTGTCGAATAAAATGCATCTAAAAGACATCTATAAGATAGACATCTATTTATGTCCCGTTCACGACGTGAATTTAGACGTCTTTTAGACCAGTTTTTAGATGCATATTAGATGCATTTAAGATATCTTTTTGTTTGCCGGGACTTGTTTGATACAAAGGTGTTACAGCGGTTAAATTAGTCATAAAAAAGGATTAAATTAAATAAGTAAAGAAACATTTTAACTAACATTACTTAATTTTTGTTTCACAAAAATATACATAAGAAACTATATTTCTGCATTGCCGTCAACATTTTCTTCCACGTCGCCGATATCTAAAATATATACATTAATGACATTTAAATAACTTTAAAAGACATGTAGAACTCTGAATCTATTTTTATAAAATATTATATATATATATATATATATATATATATATATATATATATATATATATATATATATATATATATATATATATATATATATATATATATATATATATATATAAACATACAGTATCGGACAAAACCAGTGCAACCAAATGATGCTAATTTAGTTTCTTTGTATAAAAGGGTTGCATTTTTTCAATTTAGAGAAATAACTATGTAACTGTTTAGAGACAACGCTCTTCAAATTTTATTCATCACAAAGTTCATTATTTGTACACGAAAATTAATAAATTAATCAAAAGAATTAAAAAAAGTTGATTTCCTTCTGGACAAAACAAGTGCAACTCTACAAAATGTTGACCAAGTTGTATTTTGCTATCAATATTTTGTGCTGAATCCTTTGTTGTCGATCACAGCCTTGCATCTTTAAGGGATAGATTCGATCAGGTGATCAATGAAACTTTGTGGAATCGTTACCTAGGCCTTTTGGATTTGTTCAAACAGTTGATCCTTATTACGGACACATTCATGATTAACTCTGCGGTTAACGATCTCCCACAGGTTCTCGATAGGGTTGAGATCCGGAGATTGAGGCGGCCAATCCATCACCAATAGATGGTTGTCTTGAAACCACTGCTTGACTACTTTTGCAGTGTGTTTGGGATCGTTGTCTTGATCGTTGTCAATAAAAATCTATTTTATTGGTATATTAAAAAACTTCTGTGACGTTGACAAGGACCAGACTTGAGAAAATGAAATAAACCAAAAAAGTTGCACTTGTTTTGTATGCTGCAAAATGGCACTTGTCAACAAAATTCTGCCTGTGTGCTGTCACCTGTCAGCTGATTGCTCATATCATGGCATGCTATGACTCCAGACTCCTGAACTGTTTGCTGTGGTAGTATAGTTCGTTTCATTTTTAAGACATATAAAATTAGAAACACTTTTTAGCATTGTTCGATGTTGGTTGCAAATGTTTTGTCCATTACTGTATATACACATATATATATATATAAATATATATATATATATAATATATATATATATATATATATATATATATATATATATATATATATATATATACATGTATATATATATATATATATATATATATATACAC
Organism: Hydra vulgaris; assembly: GCF_022113875.1. Lineage (NCBI taxonomy): Eukaryota > Metazoa > Cnidaria > Hydrozoa > Anthoathecata > Hydridae > Hydra > Hydra vulgaris. The sequence goes on from NC_061165.1 coordinate 40,952,877, forward strand.
ACATGTGTATATATATATATATATATATATATATATAATATATATACATGTGTATATATATATATATATATACATGTGTATATATATATATATATATATACATGTATATATATATATATACATGTGTATATATATATATATATATATATATATATATATATATATATATATATATATATATATATATATATATATATATACAAGAAGATTTGTATCTCAACCAGATACAATAATAAACAACAATTTTTTTATGAAAAAACTAAAGGAACTTGTATTATGGATACAAAAATTCTAGCATGACACAAAAAAAGTCGAAGAATATCTTTTTAATACAGATATCAGTTTTGTAAATACTATTAAAACTATACCTCGTAAAACACTTTATATATTTACTATATTTTCTAAGCTTGTCTTTTCCTCATTTCCTTTTCGATTAAATTTGGACTGTAACTGATTCGAAAATAACCTGATAAATATTTTAAAAAATAAGTTGAAATATATTTATAAAGATTTTTATTTTAATATATGTAATAAACTAAAATATATTTTAATATATGAATGCTTAAAATTATGAAAAGTAAAAACATTAAATTTAAAAATAAAATGCTAAACAAGGTTTAGCAATACACTTACTTTAGCACACAAACAAACTTAAACACCTACAGTGAAGCTACCGAGTTTATCAAATTGTCATGTTAAAAGTAAATCCATAACAAATAACGGTCAAAATGAATTGCTTTTGGTCCCTTTTAATCATATTTCTAATAATTAATAAAAACATAATCATTTACCTTTTCATGATCAAAAAAACATGTTCTCTAGGCTTTCCACCACCAATCTTTTTCAAACTATCAAGCTGAAATAAATGTAATAAAAACTAGTGTAACTTAAATTTCTTTACAACATATTGAGTCTAACACAAGCTAGTTATTTTAGTTCATTTACAAATACTTTTCATTTAGATTCTAAACTAGTAAACCAAATTTAAACAAACTTATTAAAAATTAAGATAATTAGATTATATCAAATTAGTATACTCGGTTTTATCTTTTAGTTTATTATCCAGTGTAACCACTTCATCTACTGGTTCTAGCAACTTCACCCCAGTAGCCTGAAACTTAATTTCTATAACTTCTTTTAAAAGAACTTTTATTCCTGCAAGCTCGTTGAGAATAACATTTTGCATCTCTACAAACAAGAATAAAAAGATTGATTAACATATTTAGTTCATAAAACCAAATAGCAAAAACAATGAAATAAGAACTTTAAAATTCAAATTATGCTTGAGTAACTCAAACTAAAATTCCAAAAGTACATGTAAGTTTTTTTTATTACTTCATCGCAGAAGTTGCCATAATATTTTGGAAAACCTACTTTTTAAAACAGCTAAAACTTTATCCTGTAAAAGGTTACGATATTAAAGAATTTTGTTTA
>NC_061165.1:40956810-40996810 GCF_022113875.1 Hydra vulgaris
TCTTTTTTTCTCAAAATATTTATTACTAAAAATATTTTTTTTTATTTTTCCAAAAAATACACTAATACAAAGTATTTTTATATAACTAATTAAACAAACTTCAAGCACTAGAGGCCTCTCAAAAAATCATCAGTAGTGCTGTTATGGTATTATAGCAAAATAGTAATAATAATATTGATGTAAGTTCTATTATATCAAATAACGATGGCATCCACCATGACCAACAAACAAAATCAATACCGTCAAAAAACTGGACAAGCCCAAGTACAAAAAAATACAACCTAAGGTCATCAACCTATCCACCAAACACTTGATATCTTCTCAAATATCTCTTCTCACCAAAGGTCCAAAGTTTTGCCCAGCCACAAATGGTAATTTCTTACATATCGATTCAGATATTAAAAATTTTACTAGGAAACTTATACTAAAAGAAAAATTTTATGGTGCTACAAGTAACGATATTAATATAATTAAAAATAAATCTAATTATTGTACCAAAACCACTCTGCCAGAATTAAACTAAATTATTTCACAAATTGAACAAACTAAACCTATTAAAGTCCAATATATTGATAACATTACAAAAGAAGAAAGAGCAGCGATTAAAGAATTATAAGAAATGAAAGACATAGTCATTAAAAAAGCTGACAAAGGTAATACTTTAGTTGTAACGGATTCGACATTTTATACTAACAAACTTGTTTATCAAAACCATCTTTTTTCTGTTACATATGAAAAAATAAGTACTGAATCAGATAAAATAGTTTTTAGCAATTTTATTAAATTGATAAACAAACATAAATACCTCACAACGAATGAAATAAAATATATCAAAACCTTTAAATGGAAATCTAGTAATTTCTATGTAATTCCTAAAATTCACAAATGCCCAGTAATCATTAAAAAGGTAAAAGAGTCCAACTCTTTATTCATTGAAATGAAACCACCAAAAGATCTTAGAGGTAGACCAATTATTGCCGGAATAAATTTGCCAACACCTCGTTTGAGCCAGTTTTTATATATAATTTTATCACCAATTGTAAAGAAACAAAAAATTTATTCATTAAAGATGACTGGGATTTCCTCAGAAAAATTCCAAGAGAGTTTGAATCAGAAAGTCGTATAATGACATGCGACATCTTCATGTCAATCTTTACACAAGCATCCCACATTATCTTGGTTTAGAAGCCCTAAAGTTCTGGATATTTAAATATAAAGAATTGATAGATAAAAGATTTACACCTGAATTCATAATTGCGTCAGCATCTTTTATTTTAAATAACAATAATTTTATATTCAATAAACAATTATTTCACCAAACAACTGGTACAGCCATGGGTACAGATTTCACGCCAGATTATGCTTGTCTTACTATTGGGTTTCTAAAAGAGACTAACCTTTTTCCAGTAATTTTACCTCAGTATTTTTCAAACTGTGAAGTAGATAATATAAAAAAATTTTATTTTAGATATATTGATGATGGTTTTATAATCTGGCCAAAACATCTTGATATCATAAATTTTAAAATTTCTCTAACTGAATTAAATGAATCAATTAGTTTTACAACTGATTTTGACAAAGAGTTTTCTAAAAATGATAACACCTACAGTGTAATTAAGTTTTTAGACATTGCAATTACTCTTGAAAACTATAAAAAAATTTAAACAGACATTTATTATAAAGAAACGAACACTCATGACTACTTAAACTATAACAGCCATCATCCATTACACATCAAAAAGAATATTCCTTATAATGTAGCTAAAAAAATAATTGTTTTTACATCTAATTACGAAATTGAAAAACTTCGTCTAGCTGAACTAAAGTCATGGTTGAAAGATTGTGAATATCCTGATGTAATTATAGATAAAGCATTCCATAACGCAAAACTACAAGGACCAACTTCACAAAAAAAGTCTAAAGAAATATTTCCTTTAGTGACAACATTCTATAGTAATCTCAATTGTCAACCTTTAATAACAGAAACTAACCTTTTACTCAAAGTATCTCAGAATGAAAGAGTCAAAAATGTTTTTTCTAATATTCATCCGGTATTAGCTTTTAAACAACCTCCTAACTTATTAAGAAGACTTACTTCTTCAAAATTTGAAGCAAATAATAAGTAGATTGGCATATTTAAATGCAAAGAGATTCGATGTAAAATATGCAAACTCTACCTTCAAGAAGTAGATGAGTTTGAAACTCCTAATGGTACTATCTAGAAAATAAAAGAATTTGATTCCTGTCCAATACTTCCTACTTCTCTTAGAGCTAATGCAGATCTTTCAATCAATTTTGTTTACTACATATACTTTTATTAGCAGCAGAATTGGATGTAAAGAACGATTCATTTTAAAAACACTACTTCTGATCAAACTTTTAAATTTAAACTTTAACTTATGAGCAGCACCCATGTGATATGTTAATTTGTCAATAAAAAGTCTATGCTTTATGGAAAATATTCTTGACATGACAGCAAAAAGGTAGACATATATTTTCAACAATTTTAATAAAATTATAATCATTTGGGTCCTCTCGACTTGTTTACGTTTTTTGCACGAGTGTTGATTGCCTCTAAAATGAAAAATTCTGCTAAGTTGGTGGTTTCACTTGTTGCCAATTATTATTGTTATTATTAAATACTTTGAAGATACTAAATCAATTTAATTAGTAATTCAGCATATTATTTATATACATAGAATTTTTATATATTAAAACAATTTAATAATTTATTTAGCATGCTTAAAATAATTTATTTAGCATGCTTAATCAACTAAAATGTGTTCACTGTGTTTGAGTTATATAAGTTAGCAAATTGACAAAATAATAAAATAATATAATGCGTTATAATACTTAGTAGAAGATATTAAAACAAATGTAAAACACAAATAATCAAGTTTATTTTTGAATGCTTTAGAGTGCATTATGTACAGTTTACTAATAACACACTTTTGAAAACAAGTTACTTTATTTAGAGTTTTATTTTAAGGAAAAATAAATTAATTATATCGTGAGATAGAGAATTAAATTCTCCATAAATTTACCCAAAAAAAATCTTAAAAATCTATCTACAATAAGGTATGCTATCTAAATAATTGCAATCAAATACATTATGCTAATAAACACTCGCATTGTTTATTTTATTTGCCATACAATATGGCGACCGCGAATTTTAACGTCACGTGATAGAACACTACCCATTGAAAAACACTCATATATATATATATATATATATATATATATATATATATATATATATATATATATATAATATATATATATATATATATATATATATATATATATATATATATATATATATATATATATATATATACAAATATTTTATATATATATATATATATATATATACAAATATTTTAATTACACTATCTTTTATTCTAGAAATAAAAATATCAACTTGAAAATATTTCTGCAAAATAAATTTCAAATCACAAGGATTTTAGCAAAAATGCTAAGCATCAAATCATCGAAATAGTTTGTGAACTATAATAGCATGTTATTTTATTATTTAAAATTTATCAAAAGAAATAATCATTAATGTCTTCCATAGGTTAAAATCTTCATGCTTTTTTCGCATTCCGCATTGTTTTTAAATGGCGGTCATTTATAATTATCGCTCCGTAAAATTAGTTGAAACTTTTTTCTTTTTTTTACTAACTTTTCTATAAAAGACATCTTATAGACATCTAAGTTTAGATTAAAAAAAATTATTGCATCTAATATGCATCTGAAACAGAGCAAAAATAGTATCTCTAGAATCAGACGTCTTTTCGATCTCTAATATACGTCTAAAATATACGTATCGGCAATAAATACAAATTAGGCCAATTTTAGATGGTCTAAAAGACGTCTATTGTTTGCTGGGATCATAGTGTTTTTTGAATATCTGAAGAAAACTGTTAAGCAGTATCTGTGTTTTGAATTTGCAAAATTTCGTCCCAGTTTTCAGAAAATAGAGAATTATTAAAAAGTTCCATAGAAATGTCATTTTATATTCGATTTGTAATAACTAATAATAATAAATTTTTTGAGAAGTGTGTTCGACAATCTTATGGGCGATTCTAAATGTTGCAAAATGATCCAATATATCAGACATTATAACTCCAGTTTTTATTTTGTTTTTTGTATATTCATTAATTATTATTTGATCAATTGAGGTTGCGCTATTCCTAGTAATTTGTAATGGTTTATTTATTATTGGATTGAAACCATTTTGAAATACGATGTTCATAAAATATTTTACATTTTTATTTGTGTCGTAATTTAGTACATTATAATTAAAATCCCGCACGAAAAGACACGTTTGCCACACAAAATTTTATTTTTAATTAAATTAATGTGTTTTTCAAAAAATTTGTTATTGCCCGATGGCGGTCTGTACACAACATGTACAATGATGTTTTTAGTGATTTTATTTATAACTTCAATCGTTAATGATTCGCAATCATTACTAATTACACTAAATTCGGTTAGCGGTAAAATTTAAAGAATTGTGAATTAAAATACATGCTCCTCCACCTATTGTCTCAGAATTTCTGACTTGATAAATAACTTATAGTTATAGTTAAAAATATGAATCTTTTTCAACTTGTTTATTTGACACCAGGTCTCTGTCAGACAAATAGTTTTAAAATTAATTTCAACACTATATAAAAAATCTTGAAACTTATCAAATTTTTTTTTGGGGCTCCTAATACTTAAGTGTAAAATATATATCAAAGTCTCAAAGTCTGGACTTGAATCAAATAGAAAATTTGTGGTATATTTTGGATAGAAAAATTGGCGACCAAGCATTTAGACGCAAAGACATTTTTTAAGAAACTATAATGAGCGCACGGGATAATATAACAAAAGAAAAGACCCAATATTTGGTACACTCGATGCCAAATTGTCTAGTTAAGGCTATCAAGGCTAAAGGAGGCCTTACTCAATACTAATATCTATTGGATTTGATCAATTTGACATTATTTTTGAACTGTACAATTTTTTTTTTTTGCGGTCAATTTTATGCATCATTAGATCAATTGTGTAAAATTCAATAGGTTTAAAAAAGAATTAATTCACCAATACACAAAAAAATTCTTAAAACAACACTTGATAAGATATCTAAAAAATTTTTTTGACTATTTTATCGAACAACTCATTTTTTGATGCAATCTTTAAAATTATGATTATTTTTCAAGTGTACGATTATTTTTTTTGTTATATATATATATATATATATATATATATATATATATATATATATATATATATATATATATATATATATATATATATATATATATATATATATATATATATATATATATATATATATATACATATATATATATATATATATATATATATATATATATATATATATATATATATATATATATATATATATATATATATATATACATGTATATATATATATATATATATATATATATATATATATATATATATATATATATATTATATAAATGTACAGTATATATATAAATGTTGTTGGACCTGGACTATCTGCTAAGCTTGAGCCTCTTTCCCATCGTCGTAAAGTTGCATCTCTTTCTATTTTCTACAAATACTATCATGGTCGCTGCTCAAAGGTTCATCAACTAAAATTCGTTCTCGTTTTACTCGTCATTCAGCTAAGTCTTATTCGTTTACTGTATCTGTCCCTGCATGCTCTAAAAACTTTTATTCATCTAGTTTTTTTCCCCGCACTTCAATCCTTTGGAACTCTCTCCTATCTTCATGTTTTCCTGACTCATACAATCTTTAACTTTTCAAGTCTTCTGTCAACCGTTTCCTTGCTCTATAACTCTGTTCTTTTTTTTTCCTAGTAACTCCCAACTTAATAGTGGTTGCTTGCAGCCTTGTTAGGACTGAATGCAAATAATAAAAAACAAATATTGCAGCTGTTTAGCTAAAAAATGTTAATTGGAAAAAGCAAAAAGTGGATAGCGTGGTGCTAGTAAGATTGTATCGATATAATCTAGTCTTAATTAAGTTAGTCACAGGTAAGTGTTTTAAAAAGTTTTACCGTTTATTTTTGGTTTTTTAACGTGTTGTGCTTGAAGAACGTTGTTTATTACATATTAAATTAAAATATTTATTTTCAGATGAAAAATAAAACCTGTAAACAAAATCTGTCTGTGTTTACTTGATCAAGTGCCAGTGAAACGAACGATAGAAAAGAAGATGGATTCAGAAGGCTTGCGTTTTTTTTTTTATGTATATACTTTTAAATGATCTAAGTATATTTGTTGTTTTTATTTAGTTGAATGATGAACTGTTTATACAAAAGATTGGCTCTTTAACGTTTATGTTATTTTGTTTAATTTTATTAAGTTGTTATTTCCTTGTTAACTGTTGTCTGTCGTTAACAAAGCAAGTAAAAAAATGCACATATTGACAACAGTTTTAGAACTGCTTGCAAAACTTTTGGTTTGGATACGAAAGACCAAGTGAAAATGATATTGGAAAAGTACACTTTCTTATACCTAAACATCATTGCAGCTTTCTAGTCTTCATTTTTGTTTATGTGTATTTCATCTGTGTTGCTTATAATATCGCCAGTTTTTATGATTTTATGTTGTTAAGTAAAGCATCATACAATCATTATGTTTAAGGCTAAAATAGAGCTTTGATTAATACTTTTATATAGTTTAAATGAATAACAACTCTCAAGGTGTATTAGCTGAATTCTTTTTTCGTTTTGATAGTCTTTAGTCAATAACGGATTTTTAAATTGTTATGAGTCTGCAACACTTAATTTCAGCAAAATTCAATTAAAAAGTCATGTCATAGAAGACAAAAAAATATCAATAACTATTTTCAATAACTTGGCTTTCATAGCAACTCTGAGAGGTGCTAATGTTTAGCTTGGATTAAGTACTACATAATAAAATACATTGTTGTACAGTCATTTTGATGGTCGTAAATTTCTTTAGCACACTCATTTTTATATATTTTTAGACTGTTTACCGTTTGACTCCTGTCACAATCTAATCTAGTGGGTTCAAAAAGAAAAGACCGCGCTGGAAACATGAGGGGTTAAAAGGATCAGCTTTTTTTAAATTAATAGTCGGTAAGTCTAATGTGTTCCACTCAGCTAATCAAGTTTTGATTGTTTTTTTGTATTACATTTAAGCAATAGGCTGTTTTTTATGTTCACTCGTTTTTTAGAAGTCGTAACCAGCTCGTATGAAAGGATTTCTTGACGTGAAATAGTTAAATTTATTCAACAACGCCAAGAAACAGAGTTTGCTCAAGAAACAGAAAAGAAAAAGAAAGATGAAAAAATATTCTGTTGAACAATACTGTTGTTTTATTTATAAATTATTCTTCTATGTTTAAACATATAAAAGAAGTAGAAAATGCTTCTTTTTCCGATGCCGAGAAAAAAACATTTAAAAGAGGTTTTTTTCGCGGCATCGGAAAGAGCTTTTTGTCATACTTTGTATGAAGAGCTATTATCATTTTCATTTGATAAAAACAGCTTTTCATATATGAAAGGTAGGAATACTATAGTGTATAGGATACTATAGTATACTAATAAGTATGACAAAAAAGTCGTTCCTACCCCGAGAAAAAAATACTTTTTTAGAAGTGCATAATTGATAATCAAAGACGTCTTAAAGACGCATTTTGTCATTTCATGAAATGATAAAGACAAAAAAGATGCCTTTTCAATGTTGATATAAGATGTCTTTTAGATTTGCATAATCTAATAAAAAAAGACGTCTTAAAGACATCGTAAGAATGACTTTTAAAGACGTCTTTTCAACTTTTTTTTTCTTATTGGGTATGTAAGTTTTTTCATCAAAAAATATGACATATTTGGTATGTATGGAAAGATTATTTTAACCACTATTATAATCAGGTAAAAGTAATGCGACTATTATAAATCGTCAAGCGTAGTTTTATTTAGAAAAGATGCAATTTTTAACACAAAGTACCTTGAAGCTAGGCTATAGATAAGTCTATGAATTTATTTTTTTCATAAAAGTGCGTACAGGTGTTTGTTTTCAATGAATGTAACTGGACATTTCTAATCAGACATTTTTTGGGAAAATTATCCATGAAAAACCATTTTTTTATGAAAATTGAAGTTATTATTTTCAATACCACACCTAAATGAGTATGTTTAACAATAGATTTAGATAACCTATGGTAGTGTTAATTTTTCTACCAAAGTCGTTTTTGCGTAAATAATTTTAACTTTTAGCCTCATTTAAAAAACTGTTTTTGGTATTTAGAATAATTTTTTGAAATACTCGGTACTTATTCGGACCATCTTGAAATAATAAATTATTCAGAAAGCGTAAACAGTTAAAAACAAGGGCGGTAAACTTTATAAATAAATTACTTTTAATACGAATTCTTTATTTGCATAAATTAAATACCAATAACTTGAAAGTTTTTCGGTTTGCCACTAACAACCAATTGGCTTTGTTTTAAATTATCAGCTTTTTTTTTTTACGAGTTTGTTTGTTCTATGCCTTAGTTGCATTAAGCAGTTTTGTGTCATTATTATTTGCTACCAGCTTATAGTAATATGAAATTTTTGGTTTAAAATTGTTGCCAAATTAAGTAATTTAATTATTTATAAACTAAGCACTTATTAATACATTAATAATCATTTTTATAGTTTACACCAATTTACCCTTTATTTGAGTAGCCGTAACGCAATGGTAAGCGCGTTTGCCTCAGAAGCTAGATATCCGTGGTCCAACGCTACTTCTGGGCAAGCTTTATTATTCGCTAATTTTACTTAGCGAGTTGACTTTTAAGTAAGATATTTAAGGATATAGCTTTTGCTTCATTAGTTTTTAATTTTGTGGTCGTTATTTTTGGTTACAATTAGTATGATGTATCGAGTTCACTCATATATCATTAAACAAAGTCTTAAACTAATTTAGTTTGGACTAATTCATTGCTTCATCAGCTATGCAAACATATCATGGCCAAGTACGCAACCATCAAAACTCAAAAAATTTATAGTCTACAAAAACATGCGTGCAGAATCGTTTACTATAAAAATAAGCGTGAACATGCTAAACCTATTATGAAAGATATGTATATGATGGATGTTTTTGAAATAAATATCTATAGCATTTAATTTTTATGCATCAATTCAAAAATAATATCTTTCCTGCAAACTTTAATAACAAGTTTGAAATAAACATAAACGAAAACTATTATCTAAGAGCAAATATAAGTAACACTTATAAACTGCCTCAAAACTTTAATAAATATACTGAATATAGCATTGCATATCGAGGACCAAATATATGAAATAGTTATCAAAAAGGATTTAAATGTATGGCAAAGTTATTAAGTTCATTTAAGTTTCTAAATAAAAAAAAAGTTTCTAAATAAAAAAAAAAGTTTTTAAAATTTGAGTATCTTTTGTGGTTAATGGAACCACCAAGAAATTTTATTTGTTTTCTAATTTTTTTATATTTTATCTTTATTTGATTTACTGATCAGCGCAGCAGTTTTATGCCCATTAGGGTAATTAATTTAATACCTATATTTTATGCAAAGTCTATATAAGGGCTCTATGAAAAGATTGCGATGACGTATTGTCATCTTCATCTTCTTTGAGCCCCTGTCTGTTTAGCTCTTTATTTTATGAAGATCATTGTAAAAAGAAAAGTGTATATTTTACACTGTATATACAAAAACGGTGCTTGTTGACAAGATTTTTCTGTCTTCTTTGTTTTACGGACATTTTTTTCTTTCTTGTATATATATTTGTTTGATTATTTATTGTTAAACAGTAAAATAAATGTAAAAAAAAAAAAAAAAAAAATTTATAAAAAAAAATAAACATATTTAAATCTTTGGTTTGAAAATTCTTTTTTTTTTTAACCTTCATTGATAAAACAACTTAGTAAAGAAAAAATATTCACGCTTTCTTACGTTGCAGGTGGTCAATAATAACTTTTTTTATTAAATGTTATTTAACAATCGCTCAGATTTTTAATAGGTAAATTTCTTTATCGCCGCTAGAGACGCGTTTCTGAATCTTTCAAATCATTAAACAATTTGTAAATCAAATCAATTTTAAATAATCAATTACGCAACATTTTGTTTTACGTAAACAAGTACTCCACAACTTTTTAAAAAGATTATTTCAAAGTTAACGAAAATGAAAGTTTGAGTTGTTAAAAATAGATGAGTTAATCCAACTTTCTGTTAAAAAAATTATTCTTAAAAAAATTATTAGTTTCTTCTATGAAATTAACAGATTTTTTTAAAATGGTTGAATATTTCTGTATTCATAACTTTTGTCATTAGTTTTCTTTAAAACATTTTTTAACTTCGCTAAGATAATTATATGAACAATCAGTGAAAAATAAATTATGAAAGTTATGTCTGCCTTATTGTCGGATAAAAAGTTCGTTTCAAAAAAGTTTAAAGGGGTGGTCTTATAAACTACGTCACGCTTTAAGGTCATGGGGAGGAGGGGGGGTTAGTGGTTTTGTGACGGTTCATACGGAACTTGTTACTAAAGTGTTTACGGTTTTGACGAGGGAGGGGGAATTTAGGGGTATAAAACGATCAAAAATTGTGTTTTATAGACTATCCCAAAAATAATGCTACAAAATTGTTTACTTTGCAGGCTTTAATGTTTAATAAGCTGCTTATCATGAATGTTCTATTGAATGATTTATTGTTGTATGCAAAGAAATACTACATAAATCGCTTATATTAATACAAACTCATTTTTTTTTTTCAGTTTTGTTGTATAGACTGGTTTGGGGCTTCATACGACGTTGATTTATTTATTTATTAATTTTGTGAGTCCGTTTGATAGTTCTCCATTTTTGTTTTCAGTAAAATAGAATTTTTATTTAATTATAAATATCCTTAACGAATATTTGAAATCGTTGACGTAATAATTTTTATAAAATGCGTGTCACGGATGTAAAATAATTTATTAACGACAAATCCTAGTATTCATTAAAGTTTGTCTCGATACCATAAGTAATTAGAATGTATCGATATGAATGAGTTACCTTTTTTTAGAAGAAAAAATAAATTGAATATATAATTTCGTGTAATAAATTAATATTAAACTTTACGTATTAACGGTCAATGCATTTAAATAATAAAGTGCGCCAACTTAAAAATTGTTTTCAAGCAGGTGAAAACAATTTTTATTATTTAAATTTTTTTTTTTTCGTTCGTTAAATTTTATAGTTTCAAAAAGTTTCAAACATTTGATTGTACTCTCTTTGTTGGTAATATATTTTTTTATAACTGTAATAATTTTGTTAAAAATAAAAGTAAAATATTTATTAGAGAAACCCATAATAATCTATAATAACCGCGAAATTCATTATAAAGTGCAAATAACATAAACTAATGATATCAAAAAACATGACAAGAAAATAAAATATGTAAGAAAATAACAATATGTGTAAGAATTTTTTGGTTTGAGTTTGCTCACATTTGTTTTAGTATTTATTTTATTATTTTTTAACCTCAACTCGCTATATTTAGAATCATATTAAAATCCCTCACTGTTTTTGAACAAAAAATATATCAATTATTAATTGACATGTTCATACCGCTGTACTTGGTATTTTATATAAAATTAATTTTCAATATTTTTAATTTCTTATGTTATAAATGCAAAAGATATGAGAATTTTAAAAAACACCTGCGCATAGTTTAATATATCACCTGCGCATAGATATCTGTTAGCCTCAGCGGGACTAGACCAACAGCTAAGCTGTTTTAAGTTCTTTATATTGCCAAATTTACAAAAAGACATTAGACAGTTTTATTTTATGTGGAAATTTAGAAACAAATGAATGATAAAGTACCGTTAAATATATGTAGTTGTATAAACGTTTGTATGTTCGTGGCCTATAAGCAAATTTTAATATATGACTCGGGCGCTCCTACGAGGTAACAGAAACAAAGAAAGTTCAAACTTAATTTGATCTGTACTTATTGTATTTAATCTTTCATGACGTAAAACTTACAACACAAAAAGCAGATATTAAGCGGATAATTTTTAATAATAGACAATTTAAAATAACTGTAAACAATTAGTAAAAGTAATCCAGTTTTTTCATATAAATAGAAGAGCTCTCAGAGATTTTAATTAAATAAGAATCTTAGGAGAAGAAAAATAATACCTTTAAAATATCTTAAATTTAGTTGCAAAAAGTATGAATAAAAGTTTGACAAACATTACTACAAAATTGGTTGCATCTTCGACTCGAGTAATTTTTTCTTTGACTGGATTAAGTTTGTTGTCTCTGTTCATCATCTTTATTAATTTATATTGTCTAATTATTACATATCAAAGTCGGAAGCTACATAAACCATCAAATGTTGCAATTTGCAGTTTAATTTTAGCGCATCTAATCCAAGGAGTTATTGTTATTCCGTTGTATACATTGAAACGGAGCAATTTTGAAATCCCATTTTTGACTTGCGATATGTTTCGATTTTTTTACATGTTAACAAATTATGCAGCATGTTTAAGCTTGATGATCGTCACAATTGATCGTTTTCTGCATTTGCAAAATCCTTTTAAGTATCGGGTTTATATAACTGTAAAACGAATCTGTATATTTTTAGTCATCATGTGGATATATACGATAGCGCTATGTTTAATACCATTTGTAAACCAAGTCAATAGGTCGGACTGTTCTTACATTCCATCAAAACTTTGGACGGCATTTATGTTAATTTGTAATACTAGTGTTCCATTGCTCTTTACTATAATACTTTATTTGATGATCTTTAAAAAAGCCCGAGCAGTTGAAAAAAAAAAAAGGTTAATTCAAAATCTAAGGTTTGTGTATCTAAACAAATCCAATATAGTATTTTTGATTGTATTTTGTTATGTTATATGTTGGGGGCCAAGTTGCATATATTATTTGCTGGAATCTTTGTGTCACGAGAGCTGTTTCCGTCGCAACTATCATGAAACCACAAGTGAAAAAGTTGTAACATTAGTTATGAAAATAATGACGTTTATGGATGGATTCATAGCTCCATTTATTTATTGCATTGGAAACAGGACTTTTAAGAAAGCTTCTAAGCTGTCGAGAAATAGAATGAAGGTGGCTTTTAGCAATATATTAGATCGATCTTCTATTGTAGCGTAAATAGGTTTTTTATTATTATGTTTTCTATTTATATTACAGTGTATGTTCAAAAATTTGAAAAATTTCAATGTTTTTGAAAAAAATTTCAATTTTTCAAGTTTCTGTAAGAAATTTATGCTGTTTTTCCTCCCTATGTAAGTGAACAACAAGTAGGAATATTTTTTCCCTTTATAGCTTATAATCCCCTTGTAAATTCAGTTAGATATAATAGAAAGTTTTTTAAACTAAATCGCTTTTTACCGTATTTTACAGCAAAGAAAAAAAAAGGCAAAGAGAAATCAGTTTTTACGGAAAAATTTTAGCTTGTTATGTTTTGTATTGGTTTTATCTAAAAATAAAATTTCAACCGTTTCTTTTAGCTCTGTTTTTTTTTAGACGCAGTAAGTAATTATTACCAAACTGGTAAAAATTTTGGTAAATATGTTTTTTAAATATTTTCACCTGATATTTTATAACAAATTAATAATAAAACAAAATATAAATAAAAAATTTAACGTATATGAAATCTTCTTCTTTGAAATCAAACCTTGAATGTTTAAATCATATAATTTATGTAAAACTTGATCCCTCATATGATGGTTTTAGCATTTTTATGTGTAAAATTTTTTATATGTAAAAAATCCCTCATATGATGGTTTTAGCATTTTTTGTAGCATTTATGCCTCATATTTAGGTTTTAGCATTTTTTGCGCCTCTATGACTTCCAATGATATTTCTATAAATTTACTAGTATAAACGTAAACATGTATATAAATAATAAAAAAGCATGAGAAACAATAATAATAATAAAAAAATCAAATTAAAAAAAGTATATTGCAAAAAAAAATAATTTACACAATAAGGAACAGGCACGGATACAGCATTTTTTGATGTTTTAAATACCTAACTTCCAGACATGAAGCAAACTCCAAAAATTTACATGTTTATACTTATATCAAATAAGGATAGTAAAATATTGCGGTGGTTGAAGTCTGGGAACAAAAAAGCCCTAAACCTTTAGCTACACCTGCCCCAAACGTGAGAGCATCAAGTTGATAAAATAATTTTTATACTATTCTCAACCAATTACATATTCATCGATAAATTTTAAAGCTCACACAATAATCTCTTAGTGTTTAACAAGTATGGCCTTATAAAATTTGCAGCCCCTGAGAGGGGTTCAAACTTTTTATGGTCATAGTTTTTTGAATGCTAAAAGATTATTGTGTAAATTTTAAAATATATCGATGAATACAGATTTAGTTAAGAATAGTATAAAAATTATTTTATCAACTTGTTGCTCTCACGTTTGGGGCAGGTGTAGCTAAAATTTTAGGGCTTTTTTGTTCCAGGCTCCAATTGGTGCAATTTTTTGCAAAGCATCCTTGTTTGATATAAGTATAAATATATTAATTTTTCGAGTTTGCTCCATGTCTGAAAGTAAGGTATTTAAAACATCAAAAAATGCTGCATCCGCGCCTGAGGAATAATAACGTTCAAAGGGATATTTTATTCATCGCAGAAAATATTTCTGAATTTGAATTAAAAATTATTTTTTTTTTTTAATTTTTTATTTCGGTTTACATTTTTTTTTTCGGTTTTCATGTGTTAGTCGTTGTAGAGCTTTATATAACCAATAATAAAAATAATAATACAAACTTACAGTGATAGAAAATACAACAAATATAAACAAGGAATCTGAAAGAAAATCACAAGGATCTTGTCATCAGAACCTTAAACTTAATTAACTTTTACAAAATTGCAATTTAAAATAATTTCTAAATTTCTGTGTCTAAAGAAAGATCAAGAGGATCATCTCATGAGAATTTTATACAAGAGTAAACCAACATATAAATTAAAAAGTAAAAAGTATAAAAACGATAAATAAAAAAAGTAGGAGTAAACTTCTATAAACGTAAACATCTATATAAATAATAAAAAAGTAGACCAAAATATATTTTTAACATTTACTATTAATAATAAATCAATATATTATCTAATAAAAGAATAAAATTTTTCAGTTTTTTTTTAAAAAAAGGCAAAAAGTAACAGGCACTTCAAAACTAAAATTTGGCAAAACAATTTTATTCCAACGGTGAGGCGCTCGATAGGCAATACAAAATATATTAAAGTTTGTTTGACAAAAAGGTTCATTTAAAAAGTTATTATTTCTCAAAATATATTTACCGATTGGTTTAAAATAAAAACATTTTTGAAGACAGCTAGGGATAAGTTATTTATCAACATATATACAAAACATAAAATATTAAATACATTTAACGCGTATGTAATTAGAATTCTCTTTTCAATAAAATAATTCTTAGAATGAGAGAAGCAATTTGCAAAATTGATTTTACGGATTGCGCGTTTCTGATGGAGGAAAAGACGTTGATAAAAAGACGGAGATAAAACTTACTTTTTTCTGTACTTCCCAAAGCAATATATTGGTATAATTATAATAGCTATGTATAAATGAATAATAAATTTGGATTAAGATTTTCTTATTAAGATAGATTTGTTATTTATATAGGATCCCCATATTTTTAGAAATTTGTGTGTTTGTATAATCAATATGGTGATTCTAAGTAATGTTTTGATGAAAAGAAACACTTAAAAATTATGAAACAAAATCTCTTTTTATTTCCTTTTGATAGAAAAAGATTTGAGGTAATTTTGATGGGAGAAATTGCTTTTTTGTATCGAATAAAATAAAGTCCATTGTTTTGTTACTATTCGAGGTTAACTTATTACACTTGAACCAAATAGATATATGTCTGAGTTTTTCGTTCACTGTTTTAACAAGTTCAGCGATATCATAGTTAGAAAAGAAGCTTGCATCATCGACATTTATAATGCTCTTTATTTTTAAAGCTTTATTTAAGTCATTTATATAAATTAAAAAAACAAGAGGTCCATGAATTGAACCTTGTGGGACTCCACAAGTTATATTAAGAAAAGTGGGTTGATAATTATTGCTAAATGGCACAAACTGTTTTTGGTTAGATGTATAATATTTAAACCATTTTAAAATTTTATTTATTATTCCGTAGTATTTGAGTTTATAAATCAATATATGTTGATCAACCGCGTTAAAAGCTTTTGATATGTCATTAAAAATTCTAGTGTATATTCTGATTTTTCAAATGATTTTGAGATTTCACGTACAAATTGTATAATTACATGTTCAGTTGAGTTATCTTTCTTGAAACCAAATTGATTGATGCAAAGTAGATAATTATTATGAAAATATTTGTATATTCTGTTAAACATAATTTTTTCTAGAAATTTCGAAAATTTGGAGAAAACAGAGATGGAGCGATAATTACTGATTTCAGATTTGTCCCCTTCTTTAAAACTAGGAATAGTTTCGTCATTTTTTAGTTATTCTGGGAATACTCCTTGATGAATAGAAGCCCTAACGCTTTGAAAAAGAACAACTTTAAACTGTTCAAAGCAATCTCTAACCACGTTTCTATTAATTTGATCCTACTGCTCTAATTTTTTAAACAGATTTGAAAGCACTTTCAAACTTATCAAACATTGATTCAGAAGATAATTCATCTGAACAAATGCAATTAAATAGGGGTTCTAAATAATCAGTAAACAAAGATTTGGTCTTAAGGATATTTTAAGACAGTGTTGGCACTATATGAGTGAAATATTTGTTAAATTCTTGAGCTATAGTTTTTGGTTCATATAAAAATTTGCTATCGACTCTTACCATTTGTGGCAGGAAACCGGAGAATGATTTTTTCATTTGCCAATAATTTATATTTATTATAGATTTTACCGTGTAATTAATGAGTCACGAGAATAAAGAATTTTCAACCACTAATTACCAAGTTTAAATAATGATTGCCGCGTGAAACTAAGCTAAAGAATTTATTTACTAAAACATTTAAAATACTTTTTTTTTTACATTTTCTATTTTAAAAATATATTTAACACATTTTAATACCTAGACCTCTTTAATAATAGAGTTCAGCTCCAAACCTTTTCAGATAAAGTGGTAAAGTCTAGACTTAGTCAGCAACTTAATCCAAACTTTAAGTTTTTAGGTTTTCAAGTAGAAAACTACAGCGTCTCAAGCCGGTAAAAAACTTCAGTAAATCTTTAAGCCAGTAGAATTGTATACAAAAAAGAAGCATAGAAAGTGTATTTTAATTGCTACTTTATTGTTTGATGAAAAATCAATCTTTAATTTTTTCTTCAGTTATGATCTAAAGTGTCACCTTTTCATTGTAAATGTTAAATAGTTTAGTATGACAGGTGTAACTTTTTAAGTAAGTGTAACAGCACTAAGAATTTGCTGTCTTGCGGTGTAAACATCTAAACTCCATTGTAAATTTAATTATGTGCAGCTAGGTAAAGAATGATGTTCATCAACCATTCTATTAAGAATAATTTGTAATTACAAACTATATTTTTCTATAACTTTTCTTTTCTTATTTTCATTTCAGTTTCCACCCATTGTTTCTACTCACTGGAGGACGCAATAAAAAATCTCGTGTTAACTATATTTAAGAGTTAATTCTATTTAACAGTGTGTATCATTTCAAAATTAAGTTTTTTTGGTGAATGGCAAATCAGTTAATCTCTATTTAATTTTAAAAATTCGGAAAAATTTAACATTTTTTAAACTATGTCATTTTTGACGAAAATTTTTTTTTTCTCAGTCCTTAAATACCATTTTTGACAAGTCTTATTCGTTGCTTAAATTTTGTATCAGTAGACTTTAAGTATTGACATTTTTGATCTTTCCGCTAATACCTTAAATTTACAATAGTTTACCTTCAGGATCACAAGCAGTTTGAAACCTAATGTGCACTCATTAAAAGTTTGAAAAACTTGTAGCTTCTCGATTTTCAATGTCACCTTATTATGTGTCAATCTTTTAGAGGTGCTCCTCGTTCATAACAAATAAGTTAACTTTCTCTTCTTGACAAGGTCCAAAAACGCATTGTAAATGTTGTTGGACCTGGACTATCTGCTAAGCTTGAAACTCTTTCCCATCGTCGTAAAGTTGCATCTCTTTCTCTTTTCTACAAATACTATCATGGTCACTGCTCAAAGGAGTCATCATCTCTAGTTCCATCAACTAAAATTCATTCTCGTTTTACTCGTCATTCAGCTAAGTCTCATTCGTTTACTGTATCTGTCCCTGCATGTTCTAAAAACTTTTATTCATCTAGTTTTTTTCCCCGCATATCAATCCTTTAGAACTCTCTCCCATCTTCATGTTTCCCTGACTCATACAACCTTTAACTTTTCAAGTCTTCTGTCAACCGTTTCCTTGCTCTATAACTCTGCTCTTTTTTTCCTAGTAACTCCCAATTTGATAGTGGTTGCTTGCAGCCTTGTTGGGAGTAAATGCAAATAAAAAAAAAAAAAAAAGTTGTAGGCGTTGTTGTTGTTGTTGTTTTTTTTAGGATAGATGGAACTAGAGACAGTACCATTTTAGAGCAGTGCTCATTATAGTATTTGTAGAAATGAGAAAGAGAGGCACCATTACGACCATGTGATAATGATTGGACGTTAGCTGCAAGAGCAGGTCAAACTATATTTTCAATGTATTTTTGCACCTTGTCTAAAAGAGAAAGGGCATCATTGGAAGATTCGCTCATTTTATCAAAAGAAATATTTTTCTAGATTTAAAACTAAAAAAGAAAGTGTTACTTTATAAAATTAAAGATCTTCCTCTGCCATTGTAATAAATAATCACAAAATCATAAAGCTCTTCCCCTATCGCATAACTTTGTGGACAACCCTTTAATGACCAAATCTACATTAATTTGTATCTAAATAACGTTAATAACAAATTTTTATATTTAGTATTACAAAGTTGTTACAATTATTTATTACAAAGTGTAAAACTCAGATAAAGTATAATTTATTTGTAATAAACTTTTAAATAAAATCAAGAAAATTTAGTTTTAATTATTTAAAAGTTTCTTATTCTTACTGTTAAGAAAATGACTAGCTAATAATGAAAAATTACTGTTAAAAAAAGTTGTCATTGAGTATAAAAGTTATCCTCGATGTACAACGCTCTTCTAAATATTCTGCAATTTCAGGGGTTTCTCAAGATTCTATCCTTAGCCCTTTACTCTTTTTAATTTACATTAACGATCTTCCAGATATTCTCACATATAAGGTGGAATTGTTCGCTAATGATACTACCATTTCTTGATGTCTTGATTAGAAGTCAACAGAATTAGAAGTCACTCTCTAATTAATTGGAGGAGAAACTTGAGCTTAAAATGGATCTCACTTCTGCTAAAGTACAGAGCTAATAGTGACTGGTGAACTTTAATTCAGATAAAACCCGATTTTTTTTTAGCCTATCGTTACCGCAACAGTTTAGAATTTTCTATATTTATAAACGGTGATGTACTCGACAAGTTATCTACCCTTCATTTTCTAGAATTAACTCTTACTTCCGATCTTTCTTGGAAACCATATATCAAATCCATCGCAAAATTAACAAATGCTAAGGTTGTATCTTGATTAACATCGTATAATATTATTACAATGCACATATACATATGGAATCTCATAAAATAAAATACAAAAGTATATACATTACAACAAAATTAAGTTAAATCAAAAAAAAAAATCAAAGAAGATAAAGATAACATTACGTTATCGCAATCTTTTCATAGAACCCCTAGGTAAAAGTTTAAATAAAACAACGTAAGAATAAATAGCTCGTATTAAAATATAATAATAACAATGTTATCATTAAAAAGTCAAGACAAGGTTAAATTAATCAAAAAAATAAAAAGAAAAAACTTTATCTTAGGATCAAATTTTTAAAAACTTCTTTTTTTAATTGAAACTTAAATAAATTTAAAGACTTCACCATAAATTTAAATTCCTTTTCACAGTCATTCCATAATTTAGGTCCTTGATAAGATATACAAAATTCTAAGAGTTTATTACATTTCCGAGGCAATATAAAGTTTTTATTTCTATTTGATCTTAGACTATACTTTTCATTTGAATTTATTTCAAACTTATTTTTGAAGTTTGCTGGCAAGAGGTTGTTATAGTATCTATACATAAAAATTAGATGCTGATAAATATTTATTTCAAATATATATTTGAAATAAATATATATATATATATATATATATATATATATATATATATATATATATATATATATATATCCAACCGGTCAACTAATCCAGGTGGTTAGGATTTAGTTTCAAAATATTGTTGAAAAATGACGCACCCTAATATATATATATATATATATATATATATATATATATATATATATATATATATATATATATATATATATATATATATATATATATATATATATATATATATATATCAATAATAAAAGTAATTTCTCGGTAGACAGTGCTCAATACAAAAGTAGAGCAAATATGTATTAAATTAATAATAAAATAAATACAATTAGATTTGAAACATAACTCGGAGTTTCACGCTTTATGCGATCATCAGACGTTACAAAGAACCGTAACAACAACAAAAATTATATACAAAAATACAATACAGTGTTAGCTTAGATGACGTTAAAGTTGCAAATAACAAATTTGTTTTCGTGGCGACATTTTGATATTAGTTCATTTCGTTTATTCAGTAGTTTCAAAGATGACGTAATGATATGGTATTTTTCGGTTAAGCAAAGGTTACATAACTTTCCTCCAGGTTTAAATGGTTTCGCCCTATCAATAACTTTCCACGTAAGAATAGGATTTGAAAATCCCTTTTTTTTCATTTCCCAGATATATTTCGAAAGTTCTGTGGTGTTAGCTTTACTTTCGTATTGAAAGGAATTTTTATGTTTGTACCAGCGATCTTTAAAGGTGTGTTCCGTTAGACCAATATAATTAAGACCACTATCCTGCGGTGATGTTTTTACATTGCAGACGTAAATTATATTTTTACTGAGACACATACCTTGCAAAGGACATTGAGAAGGTTGCCGGCAGTTACATGTTGGAACAATTGCGTTGGAAACATTAGATAATATTTTTTTATTGTGTGAATTAATAATATTGGTGATGTTAGGAAGACAGCTATAACTAACTTTTAAATTATTCTTATTAAAAATTTTTCGAAACTTATGTGTTTTTGGAAAATGCTTTTCAATTAGATTTAGAAAATTTTTTGCGATGTTGGTTTTTACATTTTGTGAAAACGGAGGATTAAACCAAATAATGTTTCTTGATCTTGATTTTGGTTTTGATGAAGTAAGGCTTTTTTGAAAACTAATCTTTTCATTGAACCCACTTGTTGTTAACGCATTGTTATAAAATGGTGATGTTATATTAAAAACTTCCATGCTAGATGAAATATTGCTAATACGGTTAGATATCATAGATGGTATGAATTTAATAATACTAGGTGGGTGGTTAGAACTTGCATTGATGTATAATGGGTGATCATATATATATATATATATATATATATATATATATATATATATATATATATATATATATATATATATATATATATATATATATATATATATATATATATATATATATATATATATATATATGTGTTGGATAAAAATGATTTTACGCTAAAAAAAATTTGGAAAGCCATTTTTAAGGTACCCGCTTTTACAATTTGTGCCCCAAAACCCCAACTTTTTTAACCAAAAAGCGGGGACCTTAAACATTGAAATAAAACACCAATTTTTTTTTCTATGAGCTCTAAAAGGCCTAAATATTAATTTGGAATTGGTTGGGAAGTTTACAATAAAAAAATATATACTAATTTAGGTCAAGATAAATAGCTTAAAACGCTCTAACTTAGTATAATTTTTAAGTATATTTAAATAGACTGACCCTTGCGATCGAATTCAACTCACGTTTGTCACAAACAAAAACGTGTTTTTAATCAAAAATTGAATAAATATTCTCCAAACTATGCTTTGTCAGCGCCATTATTTTTTTGCCACTCTCCGTAGTTTGTACATTTTCAAATTCCCTGACTTTATCCCTACTTAGCTGAACGGCCAACAGTAAGTCTTGCCTGTCATCTTCATTGTAAACAGAATTAACAAACTCTGACACAAGCTTAATTGCTCGTTTAAAGCAGTCGTTAACAACATATATTCGGCTAACAAATTCGATAAAAGTTTTAAATTGGTCGATAAAGCCCCAAAAAGATGAAGGACAGTTCAGCCAAGGTTTATCATCGTCTTTGCTCAAATTTAAGAGACTGAAAATAAACCACGAGCTCCTACCAACCAACTGTGACAAGCTAGGTGGTTTCTCCCGGGTGAAGTCTAGATCTTTCAGAAGGATTGGATTTTCAAACTTCTCATAGTGAGTAGGAACAGGTTGCGAGAAAAGAACTTTTGCAACTTTTTCTTTCTCATCATCTTCGAGTTCTTTATCTGGAAGACATAATGGAATCAAGGTTTGATCCAAATACCACATATGTCTCTCCATTGATTTCAATACTTCTTCAATTCCCTCTAGTACATCATTAGCTCCTGGATCATAACATTCCATCCAACGATTATACTGGACCATCTGCCTGTACGCATTTAAATCTTGATAAGGTGCAGAGGAAACTAAAGAAGAACGCACAAACCACACAGTATAAAATATAGAAATAAATTCTGCCATTTTACTGATTTCTTTTTGTAAACAAGCTGTCAATTGGTAGGGCAACTGATGACTTAAAACTTTAATTTTAAGATAATATATAGACTTTGCCATAAAACGAGCATGGAAAACTGATCCGGGAGCATAAACATTAAAGCTTACATCTGGACATAAGTAGGTGACTGTAAGTTCCACCAGTTCTTTATAATCACCTCTTGGAAATACTAAATTGGCAAGTGTATATTTGCAAAATTGAACAGTTTTTTCGATCTGTTTTTCTAGATACGTTTCTTTACCTGCAGCTTTGTCAAACTTTTTGAACTTAGATTTATCCATAATTTCCTTTGTTGCGCTCCAATTAGCTTGGAAAACTTTGAACATGAGATTTTCAGGAGCATAAGTTTTACCAATGTGAACTTTTTCCCAAAAATGTTTACAGTGAAGCTCTTAAACATGTCTTCGACATGCTTATGCATGACATGCAAGCTGTAATATAATTGAATCCTGTGTTTGACAAAACCTTATGTTTGTGCCGGAATATTTTCCTGTATTAGTTGAAGTTGTGTCAAAGCACTGATCCTTTATATAAGTTCTTTGCTTATATTCATCCAAAATGTTTATAAAAGTATCATGATGAGATTTTCCATTACAATTTTCCAATGGCGAAATGCCAAGGAGTCTTAAATCACCATCGATATTTACAAGAACAGCAAAACGATCTCTTTTTTGTTTTGTACCGTTAGTAATATCCTGCAAGATTTTTCCATCCAAGTGTGCAATTATTGGAAATTTTCTTTGACTTGCAACTTTTATTATATCTTCTCGATATTTAGCTGCACTTGTACTAATTGCTTTCTTTTTTGCACGTCTGATAGTAAATTCAGAAAGCGAGAAATCTGTCAAACTGCCCCCAGAAGTAACTACTATGTCAGAGAGTAAATGCATCATATTTCTAGGTGAAGTGTTTTTAGAAACACCTGTGATTGCAACTTCTTTTGCAAATTTTTTAGATAATACTGTTGAAGCACTAGTACCTGATTTAATTTTGTCTGCTGAATAGTCGAGGAGATCTCACTTTGTTCTGATGATAAAAACTCAATTTTCTAAGTTTGATTCTCTTGTTGCTCAATAAATGTTAAATATCGCAATCTTCTTTCTTCTATTTTTTTCAGCTTTCGACAATATGATAAATCCTTTGAACCAAGTGTCATTTTACGTTTTGTCATTTGATCATTTGAAAATTACTTATCTGTATTGAATGAATCTAGGTTGTTTCCATGTTTCTTCTTCAAAATGGAGCAAATATCAGGTTTTTCAATCTAAAAAACTTTCTTAGCATTTTTTTATTGATGTTTATAGCTAATTCTGCTGCGTTGCCTTTTTTATTTTTTATTTTTTTTCAACGTTACCCATTTTTCAACTAGATCGTTTAATAGTTTCCTAGAACATATAATATTTATTTAACATTTTCTAACTTCTTTAAAACTTTTTAATGTAGCCTCATATCAGAGAGTGAAAATAGTCAACAAATTAATGTAAGCAGAAGTAAAATTCAGTAAAAATAAAAAAACTCTAATTATAGATCATTTAGCAAACCTGATGTGTTTGTCATAAAATATGCCGCCGTCATATCCTCCATCAATCCACGGTTTCTTTATTGTAAAAAGGATGCAGTTCTGACGACATATTGCTATTTCAGAGCATGCTGACATCATTTTATCTTGGGAAGCACAACCAATCAACGTTTTGGTCGGAGTATTTTTGTCTAACAGACGCCTGAGTTATTAAGATTAAATTTAGATTTTATATATTTCGTTTTTCAAACAGAAATTTAATTACTTGGTTAATATATTGAATGATAATTTATAATCAGTTTAATGTTTTAATCATACCTGTAATGAAAATGAAGAATAATTTCCTCATTTGTGGCAAACTGCGTTTCACAAAGTTTTTCTAACACTTTTTTTTTTTCAAATAAAATTGTCTTTGAAAATGATCTCGTAATTTTTGGTAGCATCTTTAATTTTTTTTAAATCTTCGTTTTATTTTATCTTTAAAGTAAAAGTTATAAATTACAGTTTATAATAATAAAAATATTCTTAGCTTAAGTAAAAATATGGCACAAATTCGTTTTTTATTCTTTTCTAACTTTTTTAGAATAAATAGTTCGAAAAAGAAAGATTGTTTTTGTTTGTGACTCACGTGATCGCAAGCGTCATTTTATTTAAATATACTTAAAGTTAGTGCGTTTTAAGCAATTTTTCTTGACCTAAATTAGTATATATTTTTTTATTGTAAACTTCCCAACTAATTCCAAATAAATATTTAGGCCTTTTAGAGTTCATAGAAAAAAAGTTGGTGTTTTATGTCAATGTTTAAGGTCCCCGCTTTTTGGTTAAAAAAGTTGGGGTTTTGGGGCAAAAATTGTAAAAGCGGGTACCTTAAAAATGGCTTTCCAAATTTTTTTTAGCGTAAAATCATTTTTATCCAACCGGTCAACTAATCCGGGTGGTTGGGATTTAGTTTGAAAAAATTGTTGAAAAAAGACGCACCCAAATATATATATATATATATATATATATATATATATATATATATATATATATATATATATATATATATATATATATATATATATATATATATATATATATATATATATATATATATATATATATATATATATAAAAATTATATAAAAAATTTAAAAATGAAAATAATTTTTTATAAAAATAATTTTTTCAGGTATAAATGTATAAAAACTATGGTTTTTAAGCTGAAAATGAAAAAAGTCAATAGTTTCAGGTTTTTTTAAAATAATTTTTTTAGGCATGTTTTTTATGTAAAATGATTATTATTTTTGAAGTTTTTATATAATATCGCTTCTTTTGAGTACCAGGTTGACATACTTTAGAAAAAGTTTTTTTTTCAAAATATTAGGGACCCGTCAAATTTTTGAGGGCCTTGAGCTACCCCTAAAAATATTTTTTGTTCAAAAAAATTTTAAACCTTGTGTTTTTGTATTAGATAAAACACATTTAGGGGGTACGAGCAGGTTTTTCTCAAAAAAGTTGTTTTAAGCACCACCCTAACACACACATATATATATATATATATATATATATATATATATATATATATATATATATATATATATATATATATATATATATATATATGTATATATATATATATATATATATATATATATATATACAAAACTTCAATTTTTTAAGGAACAATGTAATTTTATTTATTCTATTTTAAATTTTGCTTATTTTTTTTAGTTGTTATGATTTTACTTTATTTTATTAATGAATTTATTAGACGAAATTGATATTATAGTATGAACTTTTTACTGTACATTTCAACATAAAAACCTCAATTAAATTGTTAATTGAGGTTTTCATGTTAAAATGTTATTAAAATGTTATTAAAATTTTTATGTTAAAATGTTATTAATTAAATTTTAATTTTCATTGAAAACATGACAAGATGTTTTATCTTTAACAAGGACGTTAAAATGATGGTTTTGACATCTATTATATGAATAAACTATAATAATATAAAAAAAATTACAAAATTTTTTTTTTAAAATATCCAAGGTCAAATGCATTCATAAAAAATCACTTTTGATAATGTAAATCCCTAAAACTCCATAAACTTATACCTCTTAATGTTATCTTTAAAAATTTTAGTTAGTTAACAATAACAAATACTAATTGGAAACAGGCGCTATTGCCTTCAATGACATTTTGGTTAGTGACTTTTAGTTCTGTATTTTACAGTACCTGTTTGTTTTGATACCAATCCCCCCTACAGATAAAAACGCAAGGAGACAAAAGAGTTTTTGTAAGTAAGATTTATTTATTTCTTGTTTTCTTGTATTATAATAAATTTGTAAATATAGTACTTTGCCATTATGTTGATTTTGTGGCAACATGCATTGTTTCAATTATTTGTCAACAATGGTTTCTGGCCCCCTGCAGGGTCAAACATAAAGCAACTCGTTATTCGTGGGTCAAAACCGACAGAACCATGGAATAAGCTTAATGTTAGGTGCTTGGGGAAAGCATGTAAGTCTTTGAAAATATGTAAAGTATTTTTCATATTTTTGTTTCATTATATTTTACAAATGTATAGCGTATTGCATGATATTTTAAAGTTTTAAAGTTTTTTTAGATAAAAAAAAAATAGACTATAACTTTAGGTAAAAAAAATCTAACTTAGTTATTAAAAAATAATTATGCTATTCGTTGCAATTTTTTTTTTTTTTTTCAGTATTGGATTGTAAATCCATATATTTTTCATTTAGCTAACTATAAAAGTGCAGTGAAAAAAATGCGAAAAGCAGAGATAACCTTTGATCTACTAACAACAGATAAAGAACTCTATAGCTCACAAAAGTAATTTTTTCTGCCTGGTATATAATACCATTTAAATAGTTTTATCGCCAAGTAGAAGAAACAATAATAAAATGCTATTTCTACGAATTTTTGTTATATGATTTTTCTTTTTTTTAAGTCTATTGAAACAATAAATTTAAATATGCCGAATAATTTTCTAAACCCTTGTTTGCTTCCCAATCAACTGATCTCAACCTTTATGTCGCTTCTGAATTACAAGGCAATATACAAACGATTAGCAAAAGGCCTTCTACTTTACCCAACGATTCAAATGGTAGATATTTGTTTTAAATCTTTTAATAAATATGCCACAAACAATCTACGCGCAAATTGCTCTTAAATAACTAAACAAATTACTTAAGTTAAAAAACAAATAGTAATTTTGCATGCATGTTGCATTGTATATTACCTAATATAGATAATTTTGTATCTGCTGCATTGTTTATAATATGTTCGAAGCTACTAATGATAAAGATATTCAAAAGCTTTTAAAAAAATTGTGTTGAAATACCTTTTTTTTTGTGGAGGAAGAGGGGGTCATTTGATGGGATACAAGAGTTTTACAGCAAAATTGCATTGATTGCATTGATTTAATGTCCTAGTTCCATTGGCTAGGTCTACCCAAAGGTTGAATAGAAATAATTAAAACATGACAATCAAAAGTGTTTATTTTTAAATAAATTTTTTACTTTATATTAGTTCAACTTAACAGAATAGAAAATCTTTTGGATAGAGTACTAAGGCAGCTCAAAGATGTGAAAGAAACGCAGCGCTTAAAAATGGCATCGATTAGAACAGGGGCAACTTTAAAATTCTGAGATTCTTTCAAATGGAGTTAATTTTCCTTTATCATCTGAATTAGAGTTTGATGAAATAGAAATAAAAACTAAATAATATTAGTTTTGTGAATATTGTGGTAGTTATTATTTGTTTTTTTTATAATTTAATAAATTCATTCGGATATACTAAAGTACAAATGTTTTTCAAATTATTGTGTAAAGTATTATGTAAAAATTTGTCAGTGATATTGGGGTAAATGTCTTGAGGAGGCTACGAAACGAATTTTTTTTTGGTAAGCGAGATAAGAGAGGTCTTGAAATGATTAGAATAAATGGTTCGTTGCCTTCAGAAAGAGCTGTTATTATTGTTATTGATAAATTAAATGAATTTAGCTTGAATTTGATCAATGATATTTTTAGATGTGTTACTGACGGTGCATCAGTAATGAAAAAAATGGGACGAGAAATGGGAGTCACACACCAACTTTGCTACTGCCATGTAATTCATCTTGCTGTATGTGGTATTCTTTATAAGAAAAAATGCTTAGAAATAAAAACAATTCAAAAAGAAATTATTTGTGATGAGAATGAAAATGAAACATCTGAATCCGACCCTGATAATGAAAACGACACTGAAGAATGCTTGAATGAGGAAAGTATTAGCTCTGTTTCACAGGGAATCCAGTTTAATGAGGACTATGGCATCATCGTATCGAAGGTTCGTAAAATAGTAAAACTTTTTAGAAAATCTCCACTTAAAAACGATTCCCTTCAAAATATTTGTAAAACAGATTTAGGAAAAGAACTTAAGCCTATTTTGGATACTAAAACAAGATGGAATTCTCTAATAAGTATGTTAAAACGATTTTTAAATTTAAAAAATGTTATTGCAAAGACTCTTGTTGATATATCTAGAACAGATTTAATTTTAAAAGAAGAAGAAATAAAAAACATTTCTGATATTGTTCAGGCTCTACATGTCACAGTGGGCCAGGTGGTAGACAAAACCTCAAAAAAAAAAATTCCGAAATACTTCCAACTACTTAGTACATTATATTTATAAGAGCATAATGTATGGTTTAAAACATTATTTGTAGTTTGATTGTACACCATAAATGTACAATTATTATTTACAATTGAATATAATGATTAACTAATTTTTTTTTTTTTTTTATATACCATAACAACATAACTATAACAACAAATAACTTTTAAATTATTTAACATATGCGAAATTAATTGACATATTAAAATTTAATTTGATAGCTTTTCAAAAAATACCATAACAAATTCCAAAGTCTTGTATTAAAGTCACAGTTTTATTTTGAAATATAAAGGTAAGATTCTTGTTTATAGTATAAAAATATTATGTTAAAAGTGGCTCATATAGTTTAGAACCTGCTGGTTCTAAACTATATGACATAGATATATGATATACTATGTCATATATATGAACCATATCATATAGTTTATATACATAAACTATATGATATGGTTCTAAACAGCATATTAATGGTAAAATAAGTTAATACAATATATGTACAGCCTGTTGGTGCTGTTTTATTCTGCTCATAGCTGCCCCTTTAGGTTTGGTAAACATTTAAAAAATATATATTGTTGTAAAATGCTATTTGCGACAAACCTGTTTTTTGGTTTGTTGTCATTATTAGGTGTTGTGCTTATTGTACTGGCCTAATTAAATATATCTGAAATAAAAATAATGGCCATATTCATGTTATATTAGTTTATAGTGGTTGCACTAATAATTTTAAATTAATTTTTTTGTAGTTAATATGAAGATAAGTGATGTCCATAACCGTATACGGCATGACCAACTAAATCCGAGTGACAAATCATTTTCTTTGTCTGTAGAATCTATTTTAGTCTCTATGAATTAGGGTTCTACTGGGTGTGCTGCATTTTTAAAAGTTTATCAAAAGAAATGGAAGGATGCAAACCGAGGAAACATAAAGTTTGAGAGTAAAAATAAAAATTGGTTGACTCAGGACTTTAAATCTACATACAGTAATAATATATCTAAGCCTGATAATTCTAGTCAATTACATAAGATTGGTGGAAGACCAAGTTGTTCCTTTAAAGATGCTTCTGACAAAACCAAAAGGAGAAGACTTAATGATATTATAAATAATTTTTCTAGTAATGAGTTGCTCCACTCAGCAAGGCTTAAATTAAGAAATCAGCATAATAATGAGGCTGCCAAGCAAGTTGCTGAGATATCAGAACCTTTTAGTCAATTTAAAAAGTATACACCTGATGAAGGTCTGGCATTAATTATAGATGGTGGCATGTCAAAATCAACCTACCAACTTATGAGAAATGGAGCTGAAGAACGTGACTGCCATATATATCCTTCATACAACAACATAAGATTGTCCAAAGCTAAGTGCTATCCAGAGAACATCTTTGTTGATGATTATTCAGCACATGTACCACTACAAGAATTATTAAAACATACAGGAAAAAGACTTTTTGAGGTGCAAGCTCCTGTGATCAGCACAATGCTAGATGGTTTGACCCGGTTGACTTTGCGTTGCAAGGCTGGGTTTGATGGGGCTACTGGGCAAAGAATGTACAAGCAAATTAGTAGTGAGGAAGCTGGAGATCGTAACTTAAAAAAAGAAGAATCTCTGTTCATTATCTGCTTAGCACCACTAGAACTCAGTGGGTTCTGTAATAACAAAAAAGTACTATTATGGCAAAAGCCATCATCTACTGCATATTGTCGTCCAATAAGATTTTCTTTTCAAAATGAAAGCAAAGCAGTTGTTATAGAAGAAGAAAAATATTTAGAATCTGAAATCAAAAAATGTGGTGTTTTTAATTTTACTTTTAATAGAAAGGAACTGGTTGTCAAAAGTATTATTGAACTGACCATGATTGATGGCAAAATTCAAACTATTCTGTCTCATGTGACTAACTCAACTCAATGTTGCTCTGTGTATGGTGTGTCTCCAAAAAACATGAATAACTTAGAAATGGTGCTGAAATTGGACAATTCTAATAATTTAGAATTGAAATATGGTCTTTCTAGCCTGCATGCCTGGATTAGGTTTTTTGAGATGGTATTGCATATTGGATATAAACTAGAAACTCAAAAGTGGCAGTCTAGAGCTATAGAAGATAAGGAAAATGTTATGCAAGTGAAGAAACGTATACAGACAGAATTTATGAACCAATTGGGACTAGTTGTGGATTTCCCAAAAAGTGGAGGATCTGGTAAGTGAAATTACATAAATACTTTTATATAAATCATCAGGTTAATTATCACATATATACAATTTGTAGGTACCAGTAATGGCGGTAACACTGCCCGACGAGCCTTTGCAAACTATCAATCAAGTGCCAAAATTTTGAAAGTAGATGAAATTCTTTTATTTTATTTTTACATCATACTAGTTACTTTATCATCTGGATTTGAAATTGACACTGTCAAATTTAAAGAGTTCTGTATTACTGCTCTTAAACTTTACATATCTAAGTATTCCTGGTATTACATGGCACAATCAGTACACAAAATGTTAGTTCATGGCCATGCCATCATTGCTAGACAGTACTTGCCAATTAGACTGATGTCAGAGGAGGCCCAAGAGGTCTGTAACAAGGATTTTAAAAAGTTTAGGGAAGATTTCAGTAGAAAGACTTCCAGAATCGACACAAATTGTGACCTAGTTAACAGGCTACTTGTATCTAGTGAAAAATGGTAAGAGTTTAAAAAAATACTCCAGTGAAGTTTTGGCTTTGCTGAGGGAATCAGCTCCACCTTCTTCTTTTTCTTTGTAGCTAAACACAATTTGTTGTTTCATTTTTAAAAAAGGTTGATATTGAAAAAAATATTTTTTTACTACCTAAGCCTATTAAATGTCTTTTTTAAATATTAAAAATTATAATATTCTTGTTAAAAATAAATATTATTTCATATATAATGATTATTTATATATCTAAATGGGATTGTGGACTAATTGGGTAATAGTTAGGTTTTGTCCACCACTTCCCATATACCTGGCCCACTGTGCATGTTGTAGAGTTATGGAACTAGGGAAAAGAGACTGTGATAAAATCTGATAAAATTATTTTGTTTTTACGACAAAATCTTAAAGAACAAAATACTAACATTGGTCAAAATTTATTTACTGTTGTCTCGGAGAGAATTGTCGAAAGAAGAAATTGTAACATTTATGCTTTTTACATAACCCAGCTGACTATAAATCACTCCGAATTTCCAGATAATCTTTTGAAATACCTACATAAAAATAAAGTTGATAAAACTGCTAGAGAAATATACCTACGTTTATTTCTACACGAGGAAGTAGAAGCAGCATATGAGTCTGAGTTAGATTCTATTTGTAATACAGAACCATTAAGAAAAAAAGCTGAAGAATTAGCAGAAATAATATCTAATACAACTTCAGCAGGAGGAAAAATGTATGCATGTTTCGCAAAAGAATACTATTTTGGTAAATTTA
Source organism: Hydra vulgaris (assembly GCF_022113875.1). Taxonomy (NCBI): domain Eukaryota; kingdom Metazoa; phylum Cnidaria; class Hydrozoa; order Anthoathecata; family Hydridae; genus Hydra; species Hydra vulgaris. Next base: position 40,989,221 of record NC_061165.1, read on the forward strand.
TTTCGGCGCCAGCATATTTAGTATGCAATGAATCTGTTTTAGAGTACAAAAAATATAATTTAATGAGGCACCGTGATTCATAACATTAAAATAAAACTTAAACAGTTTCTTTTTTTTTTTTTATTTATTTCAATTATTATCTTTTTCTTTGCCGTATAATAAAATTTACAATGAGGAAGATCATACATATGTAAAAAATGGCCAGAGCAAGAAGAAGACATAAACTGTCTTATCGCTGAGCCCCGTTTACATTGACGTCACAATGTTACAAGTCAAAAGTTATAAAGTTAAAAATAAAATACAATATTATAATATAAAGGGGCTACCATAAAGGACGTCACTATTTTTTAGGCATTTTTTGACCCCTTCCCCCCCCCCTCCTTTGTCACCAAATATCCTTTTTTATTATACCCACCCCCCCTAAAAAAGGACGTCATTTTTAAGCTCCCCCAATTTTTTAAAAAAATCTTTTCTTAATTTAAGCATTTTTATTGACATTTTTTACATGTGAATTACATTTTTCTCTGTTTAAATATCATTCAGGAGCTGATTAGGTATTTCCACGTATGTTTTTGCTCCTTTGCCTTTCTGAAAAAGAAAAAAAAATTATTTAATATTTTAGTCTTATTCTATATACTAAATTTAATCAAAGTGTGTCATGAGAACTTGCCTCACGCATCATCCATCCAAGGATTTTTTTAAATAATCATTAATTGATATGATTGGAATAGAGCAGTCGGGTTCGCCTAAAATAGTTGAATCATTCGGAATATGTAGGCCCTCCGTTTCGATTTCGTCCTCATCGAACCATTCAGCAAAGGCTGTGTTCTCCTCTATTGCAATTACAGCCATTAACTCTCTTTTGCGCTTGGCGGCAATGCGAACAGGCTTGATTTGCGAAAAAGTAATAGCCATTTGGTTAATAACAATGGAATGAGTAACGCTGACATGAGGCAAAGTACAAGTTACAATGCTTGCAGATTCTCTGAGACAAACTTGATTGCACAAAGGGACAAAACAGATCGTGAGGAGGAAGTTTGAATGATTTCAATGATCGAGGAATGGTGCTCTGAATATTGGAAGCGATAAGAAAAAGTACAGAAGGAAAACGGTTTTTGCTGGCAACATCTGAAATGGCTACAGCTTTCAAGCCATCTTCTGACTGGCTAATTGGAATAGGTGAAAGCAGAAATCGACCAGGAATAACATGGAAGTAAGAGCTCCTTTTCAAAGCGCAACATACGGGATCTTCACATTTCACAATTTGCGTTAAATATTGACTGGTGTGCACATGAGAGTCCTGATCCTTTGATAAGAGATGATGAACATCGAGCTCCTTCTTGTTGTCTGGATCAATATACTCGGCCACCGTTGGAAACTGATCAATCATCAGACCTGAAAAGACCGAGGCACAGCTATTTCCAGCAAATTTAAAGTTCTGGTTTTCCAAAAGAAGATCCACTGTCCTGCCTTAAATATAAGTCGCAAGGCATATAATTATTTCTTTATGCCTTGTATACATTTGTATTTTGATAAAGAGTTGATATTAAAAATGAATTTGAATACCTTTAGAGTCTAGATGAGTTCCATAATGATCATGAGGTAAGATCAATCCCGCCAACTCTTTACTCAGTGGAGTCATCCTTCTTTCGGCTCGATTGAAAGCACTCCGTCCTGGCGCATTCGTCGTGATGAATAAGGCATCCAAATCATTTGTAAGGAAATGATGTATTGCTGTAAACAAAATAAATATTTAAATTAGAAGAAACATAATTATATTGATAGATCGCAATAAAAAACTTGAAAAAGAAGGATATACCAATTTCGATGACTTTAGCGTATCGTGGATTTTCATCTGGTCCACCATCAACACTGAAGACAACTACTGGCTTGACCAACTTGGTCAAAGGATCTTTTGTAATGGAATCAAACTCTGGCAGAGACAAAAGTCGTTCAAAGTCCAATCCGTGAGCATACGCTGTCGATGATGAATGCTTTCCGGAACGAATAGCAACATAAGTGGGACCGGAATAGGAAACTGCATCAGATTTTCCAAGCCCATCTGGTTTGATTGCGATACCTGCGTATACGGATGGGATGAGTTTGTGCTTTGCAGCGATGACCCAATCATGATTAGGAAGAGAAACTCGATGTTCCATATGCATCAATATAGGAGCTTATTTGTTGGCAGCAGTGATTCCTATAGCGATCCAAGCTTTATCGTCTTGACTTATAAAGCACACATCCTTTGGGCCCAAAAAAGAGCAAACTTCTTCCACATTCTTTATAGTTGCTGTACAAAACGGACCATCCATGTGACTTGAATGAAGGTCATTTTGAGCCTGCATCAACTTGACTAGAACCATGTGGACGTGCCTCTTTCCTTCGAGAATCACTCTGTTTTGGCAGCAAACGAGTATATAAAGCACTTCTGCTAAGATGGTAACCTCTCTTTTCGAGCTCGGCAACAAGCTCATCCAACAATTTAAAGCTATTTAAAAGTAATTTAAAAAAATTATAAGTAAATAGAGTACAGTGTTTAGAGGCTGAAAAGTTATAATGAGACCTTATATAGTCGAATAGAATTTTTTATTAGCTGAAGTTGTACCCTATACACTTTAGATTGTCTTTTATCGTGGGCAGCAGATCCATGTTCAGCAAGTTGTATAATGACACGCAATATCTCAGATTGTTCTACCTCAATAGTAGGGCGACCGATTCCGTCAAGTACTTTAAGAGCTTTTTTCACTCTCGGGTGGTCAGCAAACACCTACAGTACCAAAAAAACTTTACAAATAATTTTGTTAATGTTTTTAGTTAATGTTCATTTTCTAAAATAATATTATTGTAACTTATTATTATATAATATAATTATTACCTGATTCATGACAGTTTTCTTTTCAGCCCTTGATTTTTGTTTTGACTTCATGTTGCCGATCAACTTGTTAAGATTAGTCGTGAGTTCCTGGACATTGGCCTTCTTCTTTTTAAAGGTTTGTTCTTCAGCATCGGTCCATAAGCCACTTCTTTTTCTGCTCTTCATAGCGACTATTTCTTGATTCAAAACAACGATTTTTGCTTTGATTGTGTCTTGAGCATAAGTCTTGGCCTTCTTCGTCTCAATTTAGGATGTCAGGGCGAGAGACATCTGACGTGGTATCAACGATATCTATCGGCTCAATAAGTTGATCTGTATTGGACTGGAACTCTAAAGCGGAATAACTGGAATGGGAAGGAACAGATCGCTTGGTTGTTTGACTGGCCCAAAATGACATTAAAGAACATTTTTGTTTCAATACCATTGAGGTATACTTTTGGATCAAAGTCTTTACTTGATCCTACAAATCTTTCTTTTCTTTGATCTCATTCCATATTTTATGGACTTTTTTTTGACTATCGGCTTTTTTCTTAAACGGATGAGCATTATTGTACAATTTTATAAGCGAATTAAGAAGACTATTTTTATCCATCCTTTGATATACAGACAACAATGTTGTTTGACACTTTTGCCACAAATTGAAAAAATAACAAAAAAATATGCTCTATGTAACGATTGCTGCATAACCAATTCCCTTTAAACAACCATTTGTAATATTTGCTTTAGACAATCATTAATAATTGCTACACAAGCAATTCCCTTCAGACAAATATTTGTAAAACTCTATTATAAAAATCATAAATGGTATCAATACAAAATTCGTCCTTCGGGACGAATTTCGCAAAAAGAATTTGAACAAAAACCCGTAGCGCGTAACTAGTGATATATGTGATACGAGAAACTACCAAGTGTTTAGCAATATATAATTAATTGTAATATATTTATATCGTATCACATATATCACAGGTATATAAACTTTATATATAAAAAAATAATATTTAAATAAATATCAACACGAATTTCTTTCTTTTATTACAACGTAACATTCACTTACGATAACTTTAGAAAAACAAATGTTAACATAAAAATACGTAAAATAAAAAAATTCTATAAAGTGACGCCCTTTTCTGATGACCCCCCTCCTCCCCCTTGTCCTTCTTTGTCCTTTTAATCTTGACCCCTCCCCCCCTATTTGCAATAACGTCCTTTATGGATGGTCCCAAAACATATAAAACACAACTAATAAATCGTAAAATCTTTTTTTGTTTTTTTGTTTCGTTTGTTTGTTTAAAATTAATAGTATATATATTTTATTTTAATGAGAAATAAATAAGATACATTATAAATATTCAGCTGTTTTCATTTTAGACATGAACTTAAGATTCAGGTTTCGGTCAACTTGAGTCATATTTTTGTCAACAAAAGTCACACCGAGGTAGCTGTTTTTACCCAATAATGACCACAAATGATCTCCGGTCTAAATAAAGTATCACAAGTAATTGTAATGAAACGACATACCTTCAATTCTAGCGTTGAAAATGATTTAAGATTGTCCATAATTGATAGAATTAATTTCTTGCTCATATTTATACACGGCATTTTGTAGCTTATGTTTAACTCACTAACTAAGTTTACAAAATCTGGATGACGTACTATCGAAATCGGCTGATCGGTACTAACAAAAAAATTCACCAATAGGGTAACGAGGGGCAAAATGAGACACTTAAGCGCTAATATATTTAATACGGCCAGTCTAACATCTTTTAAAAATAAATTAACATTTTTCAATTCTTCTACGATCCTACTTAAAGCCTAAAAAGCATGAGTTGCAAAACTGCAGTAGTTTGGTCACCGGAGATCATTTAATGACAGCACCTTTCCTGTCTCATTTTGCCCCGCATACCGGGGCAAAATGAGACAGGAAAGGTGTCTTTTTTTAACTTCATTTATTTAAATTACTAAAAATAAAAAAAAAATTTTTTTTTTAGTAATTTAAATAAATGAAGTTAAAAAAAACATATCTTTAAGAGGATTAGCAAGAAATACATTTTATAATATATTACAGCTATAATCAAACTGTCACTAGTCACATAAATCACATATTGCTTAACCAGTATTTACAAACAACAGTCCGAATGAGCCCAGGTTGTGCATTTTGGAAATTGACTCCACTTATATATATATATATATATATATATATATATATATATATATATATATATATATATATAAAACCATACATGCATATATTAAACTTATGTGTTTAAAGCACGCATAACATTCATTGTATTTTGTTTATCGGTACTGCAATAACCTATGTTATAATCTACTCACTATATATAGGATATACTACTTACTTTATTACATTACAATACAATAAGATTATAAAATACAAACATAGTAATTATAAACATCAGGCAATTATTTGCTTCAGTTTGATTAAGTATTTATTATGTTTAAATATAAGTTAACAAAATATAAAACGTAATTCTATATTGGATAACAACTAAACATTTCAATTAACAAAATAAAAAGTGAGTAAATACAGTATAATAAATTTAAATCTACAGCATGTAAATATTAATATTTGCTTTGGTTGTTGTTTTAATGTAAAAAATTAAATAAACATAATATTAGATATTGGCAAAAAAAAAAATACAAACAGAATGTCTCGTTTTGCCCCGCATCATGTTGGCATCGAATAGCCTAATTTCCAGACTATTTTATTGAAGAAATAAAATACCAAAGAATGGAAATGAAAGGAAAAGGCCTAAAGGTTCTAATTAAAAAAAAACTTTAAATATAAAAAACTTTTCCACTCAGTGAGATCAAAAAAGGCTAGGAAAAAATATAATAACAACTCTTAAAAGTTCGTAATTTTCGCAAAGCCGAGGGATGAAATGACTCCCCTTTTACTCAACTTTTTTATTTCAAAGTGACTCAATATATTTTTCTTGACACAAAATAGTTTTTGAACACAACTGCACTTTTAAAAATCTTACAAATAATAATTTGTAGGGCTGGCATTATGTTAAACGCGAACTGTCTCGTATTGCCCCGCTGTCTCATTTTGCCCCGCATTACCCTAACTTGTTTAATTTTTTCTCACCAGTCTCTTCCAAACCGTTCTCATAAATATCAGATATATCGCCATCGTTGAGTAAAGTTGTTGATTTTTTAGATATTTTAGAGTTAATGTAATGATCAATTGATAAATGGGATTGCATTGAACTGGTGGAACTGTTGTAAGGTAAAATCTTATAACATATGCTGCATTTGGTTTATTCTTTTGGTCCATTTCTAAATATGTCCAAACAAAGCATCGTTTTCTTATTCCTTTCTTAATAACGGATTTATTTGTTATTGACCTTTATTCAAACTAAAAACCGAGTAGTTTTTTTACTCGTTCGTATGTAACAAATATTAACAAATTAGTAACTATGTTAAAATAAATTCGTACCAAATGTTACTTCACTTACGTTACCGAGATATTAATGAGATTTTTTTATATAAATACATTTTTTTTAGAGTTATGTAACACAAAAATCGCAAAGGCACAAATCGATTTGTAACCGTCGTAAGTCTCTAAATAACCTCTAGCGAGTAATTAGCCGTTGACACTGCAACAATGATTTCATGTCATGCGTTTAAGGCCTCAAGGAAATTGCCGTTGAGAAATAATAATGACTTATGTGCGTTCTGTGAACTATGCATTCTAAGAAGGGAGTGTACAAATTCTATAATTCTTGTAACTAGTAAACCTTCATTAGATTTTAAAGAAAAATTCGAAAAATAATTTAGTTTTTGCTAATTTTTTGAGGCTGACCTACTTTATTTTTAAAAATTTACAGATATTAAAAATAAAATTACAATTTACAATTTACAAATTTACAATTTACAATTTACAAATTACAATTTACAAAATTCTTTATTAGACTCTTTGTGTCTAAAGTTATGCAACTTTTCTTTCAAATTTACGCTATTCAAATTTAGATTGGATGAATTTGATTTTTATCGTTGTATTTTCGAAATAAAAAAAGTATTTTCAAAAGAAATTTTTATGTAATCATAACGACAGGCAAAAAAAACTTTTCATTTATTTTTTTAACGCTGTTCAAGCTATCAAAATGGCTATTCAAGCTTTTGGTGAGGGTAAATATAATCCCTGAAAATAATTTTATAAAAGTAAAAAGTCATGAAACATAATCTAATCAGGCGAGAGAGGTGAAGGAGAAGGTATTGTTTGTCCCGGGCAGCAGGTGTCCATGGGGCATCAATGAACTGTAACTAATAACAATAAATAATAACTTCTTATAAAGATAAACAAATTCCTTAAGAAAGTTTACTTGTAGTTGATAAATGTTATTGTTATATTTGCAACCCCAATCAAGAACTTTGGATCAAAAATACAAACCTCAAAAAAAATAATTTCAAAGTTATTTTAGTGACTTTCATAGTTCATTATCTGATAGTGATGTAAAAGTAGAAAAATTAGAAATAGCAATTAAATCAATTTAAAAGAACAAGGTTTTAGGTATTGACAATATTTCTAGTAATGTTATACTTTACGTTTTTTCTGTTATAAAAAAGCCTATTTTAAACATCTTTAACTCGTCAATCATAACAGGGATTGTTTCTGATAAACTAAAAATAGCAAAAATTTTACTTTTATATAGGGCTGGAGATACATCTAATTTAAGTAATTATAGACT
>NC_061165.1:41001810-41026810 GCF_022113875.1 Hydra vulgaris
ACATTTAATGTGTTGCATGTGTTTATTTTCTCTAAACTGTTGAATAATGATCAATAAAGTAAACTTCAAATAATGAAAGCTTACTAAATTAAAACCATATTTCAACTCAAATAACCACACAAGGTAGAATCTCAAGGTAGAGCTGAAAAAAAGGAGAAAAAGTATATAATAGACAATGAATATAATGCTCCTAATTAAAATACCAAAGATACAGTACATAACGGTACCAGTTTCGATTAACAATTGACAGGTAAAACTAAAGTTAAATATAGAAAAAAAGAATACAATAAAAATTAGACATGTTTAAATTTATAAAGATAATAAAACTTCATGAAAAAAATAAAATAACAACTAAAATAAAATAAATAATCCTTTTAAATAAATAAAACTGTAAAAAATAAAATAACTATATTTTTTAATTTAAAAATTATACAAACTTTCTATTTGAAGAAGGTCTTAAAGATACTGAATAAAGATTAGTATATACTGTGTATATACAAACCTTTATTCAGTATCTAGTTTACAATGTAAAAAACACATAAACTCTTCCCTAACATCATAGGAATTGTCTATTAATCTAATTATTAAAGACAATTATTCCTGATTGGAGCAGTCAGAAGCTTCATCAGCAATAACTGAAAAAATTCGACTTTCTTTTATTTCAGAAACCAAAATATTCTGGATGTCCTTTCCCCAACAACTTATTAATTCATTCTGTGAGGAATTAGAAATATAAGATGCATTCTTTGCACAGCTGTTAAGATAAAGTTCAAGAATTTTATCCCCACCTCTGATTCTGTAGTTTCAAAGTTCAATAAAATTACCTACTCCACCCACTAAAGAATATTTGCCAATGACCATAACAATGACCTCTGAAAGCTATATTAAGTTGACCTAAGAAAATGATTTTCTCACAAAACAACTTTTTACAATTTAAAGCTATCTCCTTTTCACATTCTTTATTAAAATATCTATATTTTAAATATTTCTATTCATAGTATTTAAAACTGTGGAAAATATGGTCCAGGCATTATAATGTAGAATTTGTACTGCGTGATGATGTTCATAAATATTTCAGCTGAGTGATATTCATAATTATTCCTGTTTTTCCCATGGTAATGTCTATTAAAAGTGCTCACAGCATCTGGCCTATATTTGTATGACTGAGAACAAATTTTTAAATCTAGAAGTTTTTGAAAGGTATTTATATCTAAACAAAAGGCAACACAAACAAAATGCTCCATCTTCAGAAGGTAAATATCTAAGCCATGAAAATTGTTTTAATGATAAAAGTTTTTAAAGATTGCCCATTTGTTTTTAAAAAAGAAGTTTCATCAGGAACAAAAATATTTTGAATCAAATTTTATATTTGTAAATCTTTCAAAGTAGAAGCCTTCGAACGAAACAACAAATTAACAATATCTGATGATGAACATAGAATAAGGTTCAATATTAAGATTAAACATAATTTTATATTTTAGGAAAAAACTGTTCTATAGTAACACTTAAGTCTTGTAGAACACACAGTTGAAAGAGCAAGAACACAAAGAAACACAGACCATAAAAATTCTTTACACATATGAAATGTTTCTTCCTTAACAAGGTAATTTTTTAATTTTCCTGAGTCTATAAAATGTGTAGATACAGACACTGCTAACAAATTATCAATTGATAAAAACTCATTTGGATACATTGAGCACAAGCTTACAAACAATGGATGATTACTGTAAAAAGAGGCATTTAAATATAAATCAATTGCTGTCAGTATTTTTAAATCCATTGCCAGACTATTATCACCACACAGATAAATCCAAAATGAGCTAAATAAGCAATTGTCAGTTGATTCAGCTGAATCAGATCTGATCAGATCTGTAACAGAGCTGTAACTGATCAGAGCTGTAACTGATCACTGTAACTGATCACTGTAACTGATCAGAGCTTAAACAGATCTGATCAGATCTGTAAAAAGGGAAATTAAAAATTTTTAAAGTAAAAAAAAATCTACAATAAGCTCAATGGAAAATAAACTTGGATTTAATCATTTATTTACAATAAATCAGTTTGGTAAAAAGTTGAACCAAATAGATCAAGGCAAAAAATGTATTTTATAATATTATTACTATATAAATTTACATCCCCAAATGAACGAACGCAGGGATAATATGTTTACAAATTTTAAATGTAATTTGTTATTTTACTTGTTAGGATAAATAAAGTAAATCTTACTTCACCGCCTAGTTGTTCTTGACTCCTGGGGAATGTCGTGCTCTACTCTTTATTGACTTATGAACAGTCAGTTGTTACTGATAAAAAATCTGACTTATGAAGGAGATTAATCTTTACTGACAATTCTGAATAAAGAGTTTGTAAACTTTCAATAAATCCATTTTCAAGTAAATACCTTACAGATTGTAAATGCATGCCAAATCAAAAATTATTCAAAATTTATTTAAAACATTCAAAGAATTATTGTTAGAAAAGGCTTCTTTTAAATTAGTCAGGGGGCAATCATCATATATTTAAATTCGACTAACTTGGCCTGAAGTTACGCTACCGAACGACAAATATAAAACAATTTAAAGTGCTTTAAAAAGTTTTTAAAATCTCGTCGCCGAATAAAAGGGCCAGATAAGTGGCAAGATTTTTTTGACTAACTTGGCCTTAAGTTACGTTACCGAACAGTAAAAATATAAAAAATTTTAAAGACTTTAATAATTTTTTAAAATTTCGTCAGCCGAATAAACGGGCCAGATAAGTCGCAAGATTTCTTGACTAACTTGGTCCGAAGTTACGCTACCGAAAAAAAAATTACAAGACGGGGCTATTGCGTGCGCATATACTTATCATAGTTTAATTGGTATTGCTGTTTAGACCAAAAAAATAGAGATTTTATTTAATTTCAAAAATCTCAAAAATATATAACCTATTTCATTAGCCTGATCGTTGTTTAGATTAGTAAAAAAGATGTTAGTCAATGCGCCTAACAAGACTAACCCTAAACCCGCTCCTGTATATATATATATATATATATATATATATATATATATATATATATATATATATATATATATATATATATATATATATATACATATATATATATATATATATATATATATATATATATATATATATATATATATATATATATATATATATATATATATATATATATATATGCATGTATAAGTGATAATTTTTAAATAAACTAAAAAATTTATTCTGTTAACAAACTTAATTTAGTCTGACTTATTATGTTTTATTAATTTTGATAATATTTTATAAATGTGAATCGTATTAAAACTAAGTACTATTTCTAACTAAGAAATAAATATTTAAAAAAGTTGAGCATTTTAGTAAAATTAACTTAAAACAAAACAAAACATTGGCAAAAATAAGAAGAATAATTCGGATTTACCCTGAGATTTATGTACTTTATATACATTTTGATATAAAATCTAAAAGTTTTAAATTTTTTTTTATACAATATGCATGTATTCTATCAAGTTTTCCTTGCCTTTCCATTACGGCAAATTATTTTTGTAATGGCTATTAATTGAGACAATAATTTTCAATGTGCCACTTCCTCAACATTGTCAAAACAACGTTTTATTAACGTTGGCAAAGTAACACTTTTTCAACGTTTTTTAATTACCACATTTTTATCCATCGTTGAAATAACGTTGAATAAGTGTTGTTTTTCAAATAGTTTGAAAAAGCAGCTAATGTCTAACGTTGATAAACCATTACCTTTGCGACGTTTTTGCAGTGATTATTTGCGTACTTATTTTCAACGTTTAATAAACGCATTTTTTTGAGAAGATAAAATACGTTTAAATTTATTCGCTTATTCAACGTGGAAAATGTAACGTTTAAAAAGCGGTTTGTTTTTAACGTTGATAAAGCATATACTTCGAAACGTTTTTAAAGTGGCTTTTTGCGTAAGTTGATTCCACGTTGAATAAACGTTTTATTTTGAGAGGTTAAATTACGTTACAATTTCAACGCTTATTCAACGTTTCAATTTACCGCGATTTAGTATACAAAAACAGACATTGATTCAACGTTGAAAGCACGTTGTTTTTGTGACTGTAACGCTTTTTCTACGCTGCGACTGGTTTTCAACGTTGATTCAACGCTTACATGTTTGCTGGGTTAATATTTTAAATAAAAGTTTAATATCTCCATTAGAGTAAAATAAATTCGTGTCATCTGCAAATAAAACAGAGTTTAAAATGTTTAAAAACTTATGAAAATCGTTTACATGAATAAGAAATAACAGAGGACCCAGAATTGAACCTTGGGAAACACCGCAATTTATTGTCATATAGGAAGATTTTCCTTCTTCGTATTATATGTACTGTTTTCTATTGTTTAGATAACTTATGAACCAATCTAAATATGTGCTTTTAATACCATAACTTTCGAGTTTTTTTATAAGAATATTATGGTCTACTGTATCAAAAGCTTTGCTAAGATCTATAAAAACTCCAAGAGTAAACTTTTTCTTGTCAAATGCTTTAAATATATCATGAACAATATTAATTATGGCATGGTCAGTTGAATTACCTGGCTGAAATCCAAATTGTTTATTATATAAAATATTATTTGTATTTAAAAAATTCAAAATCCGATTATACATAATTCGCTCTAAGATTTTTGAAAAGCAAGGGAGAATTGAAATTGGTCTGTAATTTTCACAATTAGAATTATCTCCTGATTTAAAAATATGTATAACCCTTGCAATTTTAAGTTTCTCAGGATAGACACCTTGTTTTAAAGAGAGATTAAAAATATGTAAGAGAGGGATTGTCAAGTATTTTATTGATTTTTTTATTACATTACTACTAATATTATCAACTCCTACACTTTTGTTTTTTTTTAAAAGATTTACTGCATCTATAAGTTCATTTTCAGTAATTTCATAAATATCCATTTTAGAGGTCTTATTAGGAGTAAGATATGTCTCAAAGTTTACTTCAGTGGTTTCTATTTTTGACGCTAGAGTGGAACCTACACTTACAAAATATTGATTAAGTGTTTCGGCAATTAAAGATTTATTTGAAATAGCTTTATTATTAATTGTTAGATTTATAGGAAGAATATTTCTGTCAGTTTGTTTCGTACCAATTACTTCCTTAATAATGTTCCAAGTATTGTGCCGATCATATTTATGTTTAATTAATTGCTCGGTATAGTACAACTTCTTGGACTTTTTAATAACCATCTCAAAAATACGTTTATAATTTTTGTAATTGGTTTCATTGTTGAAAGTTTTTTTTTTGAGAAATTTATTATATAGTCGTTGCTTTTTTTTTGACGACTTGATAATTCCCGGAGTTATCCATGGATTTGATAATGTCTTTTTTTTCACACATTTTGTAATTAATGGAAAGGCTGTATTATAAAGTTGTTGTAATTTATCTAGAAACTTATTGTATGCCTTATTTGTGTGTACAATATCAAGGAGGTCATCCCAGTTTAAATCTGCTAGTAGACTATTAAAATTTTTAATAGATTTTTCATCTATTTGTCGTGTAATTTTTTCAATTTTTTTTGCATAGATACTATCGCATTTTTGTGAGATAAGAAATATAGGGAAGTGGTCTGAAATGTCGCATTTAAATATACCCGTTTTTAGTTTTGATTTAAATTCGTTGGTTACTATTTGGTCTATAACAGTTGCGCTTTCTCTAGTTATTCTTGTGGGTTTATTAATTAGTGGAATATAGCCTTTCTGATAAATGACGTTATAGAAATTATTTATTTTTGTATTTGAATGACGCATGTTCATGTCAAGGTTAAAATCACCTACAAAATAAACGCTTCTATTTTTGCTTAACTTATTTTTAATTATGTTTTTAATATAATTTTCGAATTGTTTTATTGAACCGGAAGGTGGTCTGTATAAATGTGGATGATAATGTTTTTTGTGGTTTATTTATTATTTCCACGCACAGTGATTCACAATCATTAGTGGTTGAACACAAATCTTTTCTTAGTTTGTGTACTAAAGTATTGCTTATAAATACACACAAACCCCCTCCTTTCTTCCCAGATTCTCTAAATTGATAAATCACTTTAAAATTTGGCAGCTGAAAATTTGTATTTGACATAATATATTCATCAGTACACCAACTTTCGCTTAGACTAATAATTTTAAAATTGAATTTAATCTCGCATAAAAATTGTTTAAATGATTCAAAATTTTTTGAAATGCTCCTAATGTTTAAATGCAAAATTGAAAATGAATTTACATCTATTCCTTGCATTATGTTTGCAGATTTAGGGTTATAATATAAAGTATTAATATTTTGAAAAGCTTTATTATTACTATAAAAATTAATATCCGGGTCAGAAGTTTTATCTAAAAGTATCCTATTTTTATTTTGTAATGAATTAAATTCTAAGTTAATTGAATCATTATTATCAATCATAAGAAAGGCATTTTTAAAAAAAAAAAAAATAAAATAAAATAATCAATAAAGTAATTAAGCACTCGCTTACTTTTTCCTAAATTCTCTAACTATAAGTTTATCATATTTTATAATAGAATATTTACCATTTTTTCTATGCATCTTCATTTCTTCTGAGAGTTTTTTTCTTATGATTGTTGTTTCAAAAAAGAAGTCTTCGTTAATGTATATTCCTGTTCCTTTAAGCCGATTTGATGAATTTAAAACTTTTATTTTGTCTTTGTAATGTAGTATTTTAACTACAATTGTTCGAGTTTTAATTTCTTCTTTTTTTCCAATTCTATGAGCCCTCTCGATATCAATGTTTTTAATGTTTAACACGTTTTCAAACATTGCGTGATATTTGCGTCTCATCTATTTTCCCCGTTTCGTTAGATTTCTTTCGATCCATGATTTTTTTTTTCTCCGTTGAATAAATTTAAAAAGAAAAAAAAAAAATGATGATAAATTTCTTCTGTATATAACACGTCTGCTCGCCGTAAAAACTTTCTTGCGAACTATTTCTTTGTGTAATTATCAATGAGAACTTATCTTGGAACTTTTATATAAACGCTATTAATGCAAAAATATCTAAAAACTTCGGTCTACTTTTTAAAGCAAGACCTTTTCTGTCTTACGGTAATTTAAAATTACTTTATTTTTCATTTATACACTACTACCTATAATACGCCAATATTGCAACTATGATGGTAGGGGAACATGGGGCAAGATGACGAACGTTTGAAAAATACTTATATCTTAGATCATCAATTATCATAATCAAAAAGCATCTACAAAAACTATTAGTAGCGCGGACGCCTACAAAGGTGGAAAGTACGCGCAACGTTCGACTGTTGGGGAGTTCATGCATGGAATTGTCCTAAATCCATTTAACTTTCAGGATTCTGTCTTTTTTTTTAGTCTCAAAAATTGTTTTAATCCTAAAATAGTTTTAAACTTACAATACTTTGTTTAACAGAATTATGAACTTAGGTTAAATTAGCTTACATTGAAATAAAAAAGTAAGTTATTTATAAATGTAAAATAATAAATATATTTACGAATAAAATTCAGTTACCAATTAATAATAATAATAATAACATTGCATTTAATTATATAAAGCTAATTTTAAAAACGCGTAGTAATGCGTAGTAAAAGTAATTTATTTATACAAATAAAAACTAACATAAGTTATTAACATAACAAAGATGACATACTTTTTAAGGGGGTGCAAAACTATATAGTTCTGCACCTGCACTTATTCTACATCTGCACTTATAAGGGGTCGTCCATCAAGAAAAATAAGTAATTAACATAATATAAAAATAAGTAATTAATATAACAAAGATAAGGGGTCATAACTTATAAGGGGTCGTCCATCAAGAATGTCATGCTATTTATTTCAATTTTCAACCCCCTCCCCCCCTTCTGTCACAAACTGTCACATAGCTATGTGACAGTTTGTGACAGAAGGGGGGGGGGAGGAGGGGGTTGAAAATTGAAATAAATAGCATGACATTCTTGATGGACGACCCCTTATAAGTAATGACCCCTTATCTTTGTTATGTTAATTACTTATTTTTATATTATGTTAATTACTTATTTTTCTTGATGGACGACCCCTTATAAGTGCAGATGTAGAATAAGTGCAGGTGCAGAACTATATAATTCTGCACCCCCTTAAAAAGTATGTCACAGATTTCTCCCTCTTCCCCATACAAAACAAAACAAAAAAATCATTACAGAATTTTTAACATTCTAACAACATAGTGACAGCTATTTAACAGAATAAAAAAGACTCAATTTAACTAATTTGGAATATCTTTTTAATTTATTGGCAAAGATCGTCATAATAAAATAAAATAAAAACCTGAACCTCATGTTTTTCATGTAACTGGAACACATTTGCACTCATTTAGAGAAATTAAAAATATTGCACTTATGCCATAATATAAATTACTAATAACTTTGTTATACTGACCGCTAACTAGCTACTATCCAATTTACACTTTTATTTGATAATAATCTGTGTTTCCTATTGGCTATTTAAAGCATAATCTAATAGATAATATATTTCATCATGTGTTTTTTTTTACTTATTTAAACCTTCCATTTAAAATTCCAAAATTAAATTATATGTCTTTAATTTAATGATTTTGCATCGCTGCGCTTTAATGTCTTCATAAACGTGAAGTTTTTGCAAACTTTTTAAACTATTTAAAACTATTTAAAATACGGCAATACCATAGATATATAAATTACGGCAATACCATAAATATATAAATTGTATTTTATATTTCTATGGGCGATACACATAAGATGAGATACGTAAGTAAAACTTTTGACAATCTAAAATAC
Organism: Hydra vulgaris; assembly: GCF_022113875.1. NCBI lineage: Eukaryota > Metazoa > Cnidaria > Hydrozoa > Anthoathecata > Hydridae > Hydra > Hydra vulgaris. Next base: position 41,010,624 of record NC_061165.1, read on the forward strand.
TTATTTATTTGAATGAGTAAATAAGAAGATAATAAACTGTCATGATAAATATTGTTCACATTTATCAAACCCCCCTCCCAGAAACTATTTTGTATCTCAATCGAAACTATTTTGTATCACAATTGTTTTATCATTTTCATCGACATCTTTTTTTTTCCAAAGTGGAGATGAGTCATCATCGGTGCTATTAAAGGCTTCAAAATTTTTTTTCATAGTTTCTTAAAGAACTTTTTGCTTCGCTTTTTGTGTTTTTACTATACCCAAGAAATTAGTTTTAAAGCGTGGGTCAAGAAAAGTTGCAACCAGGTATTTGTCATTTTTGTTAAAGTTTCAATCACGCTTCAAGTTCAGATTGAAGCAAAGATCTCATCGTTGATAAATTTGGTGTTCTCTGTGCTGTCTCTTCTTTTCCCAGGTATTTTTACAACGTGACAACGTTATCAATTATCTCAGAAATGCAAGAAATACCCGAGCTAGTTATTTTTATAATTTCTTTAAATGGTTTAAGAATACATTGTTTCATTAACTCACATTGAGCAGTTGTTAAATTATTTAAAGAATCATGATCAGTTATATACAATGAGACAGCACGCTTTTGCTTTAGTAATCGCTCCAATAAATAGTACGTTGAAATACAGCGTGTGCTTACGTATTGTATTAATTGGTGTTGTGGCAGTTTAAGTTCTTGACGAATGCATTTTAGCTTTTTTTGTGCTACACAAGAGTAGTTAAAATGGGTGACAATTCGTCTTGCAGCAGCTATCATCTGTGTTATTTTAATTTAAGAATTTAGCGATACATTGATAGCCGTTTGTAGTAAATGAATAAAACATTAGCAGAATCATATCCTGCGTTTTTTAAACCTTTTTAAATCATATGGGATCCACTGTCAAGGATAAGAAAATGAATCTTGGTATGTGAAATCACCCATTATTGTGCAATTGTATTGAGTTTTTTTGCGATGTTTGTACCAGTATGCGAACCAGAAAACGGCTTCATCGCTATAACAGCATGTTCAAGAATAAAATCTGGAGATATCCAATGCGCAGTAAAACTTAAGAAACTTTGGCTGTTGTGCTGACATGTCCACATATCTAATGTCATGGATACGGCTGTTGCTTGTGAAATACTACCTTCAATTTTAGTGTAAATTTTATTATATATGTTAGGGATAATTTTCTCAGTCATGTAGGTGCGACAAGGTAGTTTGTATTGCGGTACTGCCTTTTCCATAAGCTCGTTCAACAAGTGAAAATGGTTCGTTGTTTGAGGCAATCATTTCTCCAATTAAATAATGATATTTTATTGATTATGGATCATTAATATCCCAACACGTTTACTTTTCAGCTGTCTCTTTAAGAGTTAACTGTTTCTTTTTTAACATACCTGTTACTGCTGGTATATTAGAGTTGGTATAAGTTAGTAAATTGTCACTTTTGCTTCCTTTTGCCGGCGGAGTTTAAGTTAACTTAGCGTACTGCTCAGAATGCTTGTTTTGAAGATGGTTTTTCAGAGAAGTTGTAGTTGGAAACAAAAATAAGTAGTTATACTTAACTAAAAAAATTGGAACAAATTAATTACCAGTGTAACTAATTTGTTTTATTAAAACATTTTAATTAGTTATACTATTATTATTTTTTTATTTATTTGAGTTTTTATGCTATATTTTTCTATACAATGTTCTTATATCCGAAGATATTGTTTGCTAAGCATAGGAACAGCCACAAATAGTCATTAATACTAATCCAAAGTAGTGTCCGTTATTGACCAACATATTTGCGTACCTAAGTACTACTCAAGCGCTGAGAAGTCGGTGACGGGATTTGAACTCGTATCGTTCAACAGTCCGGGTTGATATACTTCCTTTGACGCTCTAACAATCTGAGCTATCCCGCCAATATTATAATATACGTAATAGCTTTACTAACTTGCTTTCCTTCCTGCTCCACCACGCGAGATCTTGTTTTTACACAGCAAACAAACTGCTAGGTTATCGTCTTCCCAACAAATTTCATAATATTTCCAAATAGATGATTTTTTATGAAAAGATGCCATTTTTTAAGCTTTTTGGAAAAAAAAATTTGAATTATTACAATTTTTGTTACTTATTGTAGTATTTTGCAAGCAACAATCAACAATCGAATACAAAGTCTTTTACGTTAACTAAATTGACTTCTCAATTTAAATAGTTTTTTAAGGAAAATTAATTGTTAATGTATTTATGCGGTTTTAAAAAAAATATATTTGAAGTCTTTAATTTTAAATAAATTATCGAACTTGTATATAAATGAATTGCATTTAGTAAATTCAAATCATTTATTAAAAAATTTTAGTGACATTTATATAATAAGTACATTAACTACTGATATAAACTAAAAACAACGCAATTACCACTAAATACTCTTAAGCTTTAGCAAACAATGTAATTTCCAATAAATGCTATATATATATATATATATATATATATATATATATATATATATATATATATATATATATATATATATAATATATATATATATATATATATATATATAGATAAATAATTATTCAAATAAATGCTATATATATATATATATATATATATATATATATATATATATATATATATATATATATATATATATATATATATATATATATATATATATATATATATATATATATATATATATATATATATAGATAAATAAATGCTATATATATATATATATATATATATATATATATATATATATATATATATATATATATATATATATATATATATATATAAATGCTATATATATATATATATATATATATATATATATATATATATATATATATATATATATATATATATATATATATATATAAACACACACACACACGCATAAATTTTACCGTTTGTCTCAAAGGGTAAAATTTGCCGACTATACGAACAAAATATTCATGGACCCCCTCCCATCTTTCCACACACACTTCGCTTGCCGACTGACTTGTCTCAAAGGGTAAAATTTCCTGACTATATAAACAAAATATTCATGGACCCTCTCCCATTTTTCCACACTCACTTTGCGCCAGTCTTAAGTAAAAAATTGTTTCGATATCATTTTTATGATTTCGATAATATAAAAATATTTAGATGCAAATTATTGAGATGCGAAAGTGAAATGTTGCTTCGTGCCGTTTTTAAAATTTCGATCATATAAGGATTCTTCGACTTAAATTATGTGAAATTCACTTCAGTTCAAAATTAAGTAATTAAAAATCGTTTCAAACTTACCAAAACAAAAATCAAGGTTCGAAATGTTTTTTTTTTAAATCGAAAACTCAACTCTTGCAAAAGTGAACAACCATACAAAAAATACAAATTTGCTTTATATAATAAAATATTAGCTTTCCAATTAGCTTTTGCTCTGGGTTAGGGTTAGGGTTAGGGTATTTGTATGTAGTTAATGCATTTGTTTTTGATCAAATACAAATAAAATAATTTTGAATACAAATTCAAATACAAGTGTATGTATTCAAATACAAATTCATATACAATAAGTGTAATCAGCATTTTCTAAATAAAAATAATTGTATTTTAAGTTAAGAAAAAATACAATTATTTTTTTTAGAAATCAAACAAGCTTTTTAAAAATGATGACTTGAAGTTAAATTTTAAAATTATTTAAGTGCTAAAAATTAAAATAACAACAAACTCTTCGTTATTTGCATAAGAAACACCAGTCAATTTAGATAATTGAATGGTGTCAATTTATGTAATACAACAATATAGCCAATTATTACCAAATAAAATTGTAAAACAGAAGTCTAACATTGCTATACTGCCTGTGATTGATTTATACGCCACTGATTTGACAGCCATTTATACGCCACTGATTTGACAGCCATTTATACGCCACTGATTTGACAGCCATTTATATGCCACTGATTTGACAAAGTACAAATATCTATTAACCTCGATTATTACAAAATAGAAATATATATTTAACATTAATCTCAATTATTACCAAATACAAGTATCTATTTAACATTAACCTTGATAACCAGTATTATAAAATGCAAAAAAAAAGGATATATTTATTCAAGGGCAGTGGTTATCTATCTTTTGAATGATCCAAAAGTAGGTTTGCGATTTAAAAAAAAAAAGCGGACCAACTAAATCTTCGCGAGATTTACAAATTTAAATTCTTGAACAACTTTTTATAATGAAATGAATGAAGACAATGATTCCATCTGTTTTGAACATTTATTTAATTATTGCGCTTTTAAGTATTATCTTTTTAATGCAAATTGCGTAATTTGATATTAGCATCAAAACATAATTTACTTTTTTTTTTAATATTTCTTTAATAAATACATATTTTTGTTTATTATTTTATTTTAGTTTTAACTTTTTAACTCAATAATTATGTCAAAAAGTAAAATTTTATTATTTCTACCTTTAGTACTCACTTATCTTTGATATTTACGAAATTTGATATAAAGAAGGAGTTTTTTTTTAACACAAAAAATGTTTAATTTATGTGACAAGTTTAAATTGAAAAATAACAACTTGTGGATAAAGGTACTTTATCCACAATTAAGGGGAGGGAAAGTCACTACTCGACTTTCCCTCTCCCTTCCACTCGCCCTCCCCTGTTTTTATAGTTGAAAATGATAGAATACATTATACTGATTCAGAATCATATAAAAACGTAGGTCTGAAATCTTGAAAAAAAGTACTTTAATTTAATGTTTAAGTATAAAAAACCGCATTAAAAACGCTAAAATTCGCTATTTTTGTCATATTCGATTATGATAAAATTACAACTTTGAAAAACCCTGCTTTCTATCGACACTTAAATGCGAAACGCATTTCTATCGACACTTTAATGAAAAACACATTTTTGATTGATTTCTGACTCTAACGCCAATTCCTACTTGTTAGTCGATGTATGTACATTTAATTGCGCCAATACCTATTTGTATGTACATCTTAAAATGTGAACTAAGTTTAAATATGTTTAAAGTTTAACGAAAATAAAAACCGTCTCGCCTTTAATAATAAATAATAAAAATTAAGACCAAACTAGAGTACTTTCCTCAAGTTTTCAGACCTGTTGTTTTTATATGATTCTGTATTCTATCATAATCAATCATAAAAACAGATGTGTTTAAAGGGGATAGGGGAGAAGAGATATCAGATGTAAAATAAACTTTGCGTTACTTACTACATCTTCATTTTATATTTTTAAGTAGGGGAATGTGGGGCAACATAGCAAATAGGGAAAGACGGGTTTTCATATAACAACTAAAAAAAAATCTTAAAATTGGGTGAAAACGAAACTGTATTTACATCTTGTATTTTAAAACACCGATTGGTTTTTTGAAATATTATTAACGCAATTTTATATTCTTTTATGTTCTTTAGAAGTAGTTTTTTGCAATTTGTGTTCATTTTTTGTTACTTTAGTTAGAATTATTGGTAGGTATTAAAATTTTATAAAATTGGAGAAATGCTCTTCCGCGGTGCTCTGTGATAAGACCTTGAGGACATCTTGGGGCACCTTAATCAACTTAAAAAAAAAAAATATATATATATATATATATATATTTTTGTATACATATAGGTGCTTCCAGAAGACCTTACGGTCTTATCATAGAGCACCGCGGGAGAGCATTTAACAGGAAGTTCACGCCTCCTTCCGTACCAATGTCGCTTGTTGGGCTAGAAATGGCGTCGAACCTCGGACTTTTGGGTTCTGAGCCAGAATTCTAACCACTGCGCCACGGCTGCTCTCTCTCTCTCTCTCTCTCTCTCTCTCTATATATATATATATATATATATATATATATATATATATATATATATATATATATATATAAAGTTACAATTACTTTGTACCATTAAAAAAATAAAAATATTTACAAGTACGTAAAGATCAGTTACACAACTTTAATCATAAGAAAATCGTAAAAATAAAATAAAAAATAATCAAAACTAAATTCTATATATAAGTTAATAGTATAATTAGCATAATTATGTATAATTAGTATAATTAGTATAATTTGAAGAAAATTTAAATTACAGAAAAGTTATTAAGATAGTTATTAAAAATACAAAAATGAAAAAAAACAAACAAAAAAAAAATAAAAATAAATAAAAAATAATAACTTAAATTATTAATAAGTGTTCTCAACTTATCTAATAAAAATGGTAATAGTATTTATAAAACATATAATCTACTCAAGAGAAATAAGAACTGGTAACTAGTAGCTGAAACAAGATGGGTGCTTAAAAAAAACTACAATAACCAACGTTGAAATTGAAAAGTTTAAAAATATTAACTTGTATGCAAAATTAGTTGGAAAAAAGTGATAAAAATTTGATTATTTATAATTCTATTTATAATAATTATTATTTATTTAGACTATTTATAGATATATTATATTATAGATTATAGATTTATAGATTGACTATTTATAATTAAGATCTTAAAGAAGCAAAGGAAAAAAAAAATAAAAAAAAACTACAATAACCAACGTTGAAATTGAAAAGTTTAAAAATATTAACTTGTATGCAAAATTAGTTGGAAAAAAGTGATAAAAATTTGATTATTTATAATTCTATTTATAATAATTATTATTTATTTAGACTATTTATAGATATATTATATTATAGATTATAGATTTATAGATTGACTATTTATAATTAAGATCTTAAAGAAGCAAAGGAAAAAAAAACTAAAAAAAAAACTACAATAACCAACGTTGAAATTGAAAAGTTTAAAAATATTAACTTGTATGCAAAATTAGTTGGAAAAAAGTGATAAAAATTTGATTATTTATAATTCTATTTATAATAATTATTATTTATTTAGACTATTTATAGATATATTATATTATAGATTATAGATTTATAGATTGACTATTTATAATTAAGATCTTAAGGAAGCAAAGGAAAAAAATAATAAAAAAAAACTACAATAACCAACGTTGAAATTGAAAAGTTTAAAAATATTAACTTGTATGCAAAATTAGTTGGAAAAAAGTGATAAAAATTTGATTATTTATAATTCTATTTATAATAATTATTATTTATTTAGACTATTTATAGATATATTATATTATAGATTATAGATTTATAGATTGACTATTTATAATTAAGATCTTAAGGAAGCAAAGGAAAAAAAAAACTAAAAAAAAACTACAATAACCAACGTTGAAATTGAAAAGTTTAAAAATATTAACTTGCATGCAAAATTAGTTGGAAAAAAGTGATAAAAATTTGATTATTTATAATTCTATTTATAATAATTATTATTTATTTAGACTATTTATAGATATATTATATTATAGATTATAGATTTATAGATTGACTATTTATAATTAAGATCTTAGGGAAGCAAAGGAAAATTGAAATTGGTATGTATTTTTCAGGATTTCAAATGTCTTTTGATTTGAAAATGGGTATAACCCTCGCAAATTTAAGTTTCTCCATATAAACGCCTTGTTTGAAAAAGAGAATAAAATTATTTAAAAGAGGGATTGTTAAGTAATTTATTGATTTCTTTCCTACATTACTACTAATATTAAAACACCACACTTTTTTTTTTAGTAGCACAAGATATACTGCATCTAAAAGTTCGAGTCGTATCTTATTCCGTAGAGTCTTATCTTATTCCTAATATGGAGTAAGATATGACTCAAAGTTTACATAGTTTCTATTTTTAACGCTAAAGTTTTTGATGCTACACTGACAAAATATTAATTAAGTGTTTCAGCAATAAAAGATTCATTTGAAATAATTTTATGATCAATGTTTAAGTTGAAAGAAAGATTATTTTTGTCAGTTTCTTTCGTACTAATTACTTCGTTAACAATGGTCCATTTTTTTAATAATTAAGTATTTTTTCGATCATTTTTATGATTTATTAACTGCTCGATATAGTAATACTTCATTGACTTTTTAAGAACCATCTCAAAAATACGTTTATAATTTTTATAATTAATTTTGCTATTGAAAGTATTTTTTTGAGAAACGTTATATAACCGTTGATTTTTTTTTTTGACGAGCTTATAATTTCAGGCAATATCAATGGATTTGATAATCTCTTTTTTTTCACACATTTTGTAATTACATGAAATAATGACATGAAAAGCCGTATTTTAAAGTTGTTTTAGTTTATCAAGAAACTCAATGCCTTATCTGAGCGTTCATAATCAAGGAGGTCATACCATTTTAAGTCTAATAGAAGTGTATTAAAATTTTTAATGGATATTTCATTTTTTTTTTGCGTATTTATTTAACTTTTTGTACATAGATGTTATCACATTTTTGTGAGATAAAAAATAAAGGGAAGTGATCTGAGACCGAATTCTTATCTCTCCGTTAAGCTTAACAGAGCGTTAGTCAAATATTTTTTTTTAACTACGTTATAATAAAAAGTCTTAAAAATTTAAATTGTAGGCAAAAAATTTTTATTTTAGTAACATTTTTATTTAAATAAACATTTTATCATTTCTTTACTTAAAAATATTAGAATGACATTTTGGACAAAAGCTTCGTTAAGCTTAGAGGTTATCTGTTTTTTTGTTTTTTTTTAATGTTGATTTTAGGTTCCCCAAGAAGTCCTTACGGTTTTATCACAGAGCACCGCGGAAGAGCATTTAATAGGAAGTTCACGCCTCCTTCCCAACCGATGTCGCAAAACTTGCCCAGAGGTGGGATTTGAATTACGGATCTTACGTTTCTGAGGCAAGTGCGCTACCACTGCGCCACGGCTGCTTTTTATACGGAATTTTTATATGGAAACGGGAAAAGGAACGAAAAAATAATCACGTGATTATGTGCAGTATTCCTTAGGACAAATAAAAAAATTTAATACACATGCTCACATGATTATTTCTTTCATTTCTTTTCCCGTTTCCGTAGAAAAACGAATGAGTGGAAAGTTGCCTTAACGGAGAGAAGTGAATACAGCAGCCGAAATGCCGCATTTTAATATTCCTGTTTTTTATTTTTTGTTTAAATTTGTTGGTGACTGTTTGATCTATGACTCTTGCGCTTTCTTTAGTTATTCTTGTGGGTTTATTAATTAGTGGAATGTAGCCTTTTTTATGTATGAGGTTAAAGAAACTATTTATTTTCGTATCTAAATGACTCATGTTTAGGTCAAGGTTGAAATCACCTAAAATATATATGTTTTTATTTTCGCCTAATATATGTTTAATTATGTTTTTAATATGATTTACGAATTGTTTTATTGAGCCGGAAGGTGGTCGTGTAAAACGTGAAGTTTTACACGACCACCGTGAAAGTGGTCGTGTAAAACGTGGCTGATAATGATTTTTGTGATTTAATTTATTGTTTCCACGCATAGTAGAAATAACAAATTCACATCCATTATTAACTGAGCACAAATTTAGTTTGTATAATAAAAAATCACTTATAAATACCCACAAACTTCTTCTTTTCTTTTTTTCTCTAACTTGATGAGTCACTTTATGATTTGCTAGCTGAAAATTTGTATTTGTCTTGATGTACTCATCAGTACACCATGTCTCGTTGAAACTAATAATTTTAAAATTAAATTTAACCTTGCATAAAAAATTATTCAAAACTTTCTAAAATGCTCCTGATGTTTAAATGCAAAATTAAAAATGGTTTTACATCTAGTCCTTGCAATACGTTTTCAGATTTAGGATTTTAAAATAAAGTATTAATATTTTTATAAATTTTTATAAATGATATTACTATAAAAATTAATATCCGGAAAATGCTTATCTAAAAGTATTTTAATTTTATTTTGTAATTAATTAAATTCTGAGTTAAGTGTAACATTATCTTCATTCGTAAATAGGGTATTTTTTATAAACTGTTTAATTATTATTTTTCTAAACAAAAAAAAAAAAAAATTAAATGATGGAGTAATTAAGTACTTACTTTATTTTCCTAGGCTCCCTAACTATAAGTTTATCATATTTTTTATGAAAGAAGATTTACCATTTTTTTATGTATCTTCATTTCTTCTAATGATACATTCCCCTAATGATACTTTTAAAAATCTAAACTAAAGTATTTTATTGCTTATCCTGAATAAAGAGGCTTTTAAATAACTCGCGTTGATAGAGGGCTTAAAACGAAACAGTTTTATAGGGGCAAAGAGGGGGAAGGGGGCTCAAAATTATTTTCACGTTGTAAAACATAGTTTTCTAACATCCTCAAGCTTAATTATGATTTAAAAAAAAAAAAAAAAAGGGTCAAAATTTCATGTAAGTTGGACTTCTTTCTTTTTAAATAAAAATTTTAAAAAAGAGATTTTTTTAAAAATTTTTAGAAATTTAGTTTTTGCCACCTTTGAACCCATTTTTTTGGCAAGGCAAAAAGTTGCACTTTTGTAGTTAATATCAGACGTAACCCAAAAGCTCTCTCCAAAAAATATAAAAAAGTTGCGTGACACTGTGCGGTTGGCTAATTATCATAGTTCAAAAGTACAAAATCAATCAGTTTTGTCAATTTTTAATCGGAGTTAATTCTAGCGGCGAAGTGTTGCACACAAATTTTTGTTTAGGATTTGAAATTATCAAAGGTATTGAGTCTAAAAATGCAAAGAAAGTTATGTGATACCTAAGGCCTATTAATATATTAAGGCTTGAAATTGGAAAAAAATGTTATAGTATACTTACAAAATGAGCTATTACGGCAGAGGCGCTAAGTTTTGTAAAAATATAATCATGTTAAATGGTCAATATAAGATGACCCTAACATAGTTTAAAAAAAAACTCATGTGATCTTTAGATATTAAGTTAAAAATAAAGGTACAAATTGTTAAAAATGATTAAGTACGAAGAGATATTTTTTTGGACACACAGATGAGGTTTTCGCTCACAATAAAATTTCTATCATCCAAAATTAGCAATTAGCATTACACAAAACATAGCACGTAATGTTAAGAAAAAATTTAAGCGTTTCTGACTATGATATAGAAATCATAACAATTGAAATAAATAATAATAAAAAACAATACATGATCAGAAGTGAATTATTTAAATTTACGTCATAACCAAATAACTTGTGGTGATCGTATGGAAGAAGAATCGATGATATCACGATTGTGGAGAAACAAGTTAGTGGGCGGTTGTTTACTTTACCATAAAAATGTCTTAACTTTATTTTAACGATCTTTAAAAATTGCATAAATAGAGTAGATATTTTATCATTGATGTTGAGAAATAGGTACTGCTTAAATAGAACTTGTTTTTAGTTGAGTATGGAACAAAACAAATATTTTTATGAAAACTGTTGTTGCTTTTTAAAAAGAAATTGTGGATCATTCAAAAAACATAAAATTATAAACAAAATGTTCTACATTCATCAGCTGGGAGATGTTGATGTTAAGAAACACCTCATCAACTTAAAGGTAATTATGTATTTTAAATTTACGCAGACTGTAATATAATTTTTATAATTACATACTTTATAACTTCTCTGCAATAAGATTTTGAGACAAAGTTCTTTAAACAAAAAAAAAATAGCTCTTTTAATTAATTCCTCACTCTAATAAATAATCACTAAATTAATCACACTCTTGCATTATTGTATTTTAATAATAACAACAATGTATTTTAAACTTGTAAATATTTTTCGTAAAGAGTCAGATTATAAACAATGCTTTAAATGACACACTTAATAATTGTTTAAAAAATTGTTTTTAGGTCATGCGATTAAACGATAATAATATTTGGGAAGAAAATGGACTTATTGCAAATAGACTTAAAAGAAATCTTGAAAAGGATGAACAAATATGCGTATTTCACCGGTACACGTTTGGTATTGAATGGAGTCCTCCAAAAACATGCTTTCATCCTCACCATCTAAATATAAAAGGAAAAAAATCTCCCGCTTTAAAGGCGTCACCAACACATGTCGTCATATCAATGTCAAAGCGATACAATGAAGTATTTTCAGTTGGTGCAATGCTGTGTTTTACCCATTTAAAGCAAGAAACTGCTTTATCGAGAGTCAACGAAAACACTAATTTATGTACAGAAACACAAACACAACAAGAACAAACATATGTGACACCTGCTACTCCAGATGAAGAATTTGATCCCGGTGAAATTAATGTTTCACAGGAGATTTTGGACGAATCTCTAAGAAGCCGTGAGAGTGTAACTGAGGTTCTTAATGCAAGTCCAATAAAATTTAGATTAAAAAGGAAGTTCGAATATCTGGAAGATACTACTAAAGATAAGTTAAAACGCAAGTATGTTCGCCTAGAAAACTTATTAAAGAAAAAATTTGCGGAAGCTGTTGCTCCTGGACAAGTGGAAATACTTATAGATTTTCTTAACAGTAAAAATGTTGATGAAATAGCCCTCTCCCAATTGAAATTATTTGTGCTCAGAAAGTATATAAGCAAAGTGATTCCATGGGAAAGTTAGTTATCCTCTCATTATTAGACCATACCAAGTATACCAAAAAGTTTATAATGAACACATTTGAGTGTACCAAACATCGTATAGAAACAGCAAGAAAATGGCTTGCATCTCATAAAGGGATTTCCAGAGAAGAAAGTATTCGTCCGATCTAGTCTTGATCAAACAAAGTGTGAACATTTCTTAGATTTTATATTTACAAGCGGTATTTTGCATGATGTTGCTTATGGAATATCCAAACTAAAATACGACAGCGGTGAAGAACAAAAGATAGTGCATGCAATACTGACGACAAAATATAGCCACGCTATCATGTTCTATCGAAAAAGTTGTAGTGAAAACAATTATATACCATTATCTGATTCAAGTTTGTAGAAAGTATTGCATGCAATAAAACCTTCAAGTCGAAAAAGCTTAGCTGGATTAGATGATGTTACTGCTTCAGGCATGATAGGTTTATAAACATTACAAAAATTGGCACAAAGATTTAGTTCTAAATCTCTCGAAGCTGCCCTTGAAAAAGGAAAAAGGTATTTGAAAACAAGTTATCAAACCAATTGTAGTGTCAATGACTCAAACATTTCTTCTCATAGCTCAAAACATGCCTTATCAGATCCATCTGAAAAAAATCTTCAATCTAACACAGAGATATCAGAAGTGGTATGTGCCGATTGCTATGATTTGTGCAAAGCTATCGAGATGATCAAAGCACTAACAATTCAAAATTCTGACGATGCTGATTCTATTTATGATTTGGAAATTGCTGTAAAGGATTTATTCAACTACATAAAACACCTGATAAGAGATTCTCAACAAAAAAAGGCAAAAATTGAAACTTTTAAGCAATTAAACGATGAAACTGCTTTCTGGCTTAAAGATTTTTGTCAAAAAATTCATCCGGTTCGATACAGAGAGGGTCAAAGAGAGTATTTTGGCAAGAAAGGAATGAGTTTACATGTAGATATATTCTTCATAAAAATAGCAGGAAAGTTATTCAAACGTGTTTACTTTACTTCAATGTATAGGTGTGATCAGGGAATAGGTGATGTTGTTTCGTTAGCCACTGCAGTTTTAGACAAATTCATAATTAATCAACCGCATATCAAGAAAATGTTTACCAAATCTGATAATGCCGGCTGCTATCAGGGAAATCTTTCAGCTGAAGCAATCTACAATGTATGCAAAGAGAGAGATATAAAGTTGCTGAGATATGATTATAATGAACCCTGTTGTGGAAAAGATCAATGTGATCATAATCTTTTGACTGCTGAAGATATACACAAGGCTATGCATTATAGTTTTGGCGCTAAAGATGCAAAAGTAGCAGTTGCTCAAATTAGCAATGATAAAACTGTAGTTACTGGACCAAAGATTAAGAACATTAGCAACTATCACTCATTTGAGTTTGGTGAGAAAAGTATGAAGATGTGGGGTTATTTCAATATCGGTGAGGGAATTGAACAAGAAAATGGAAATCTTAAAATTCAACCCTCGAATTTAAGTTGTTGTTGCCATATAGCAAAACAGATAATTCAATTAGGCGTAACATGTCACTTAAGGAAAAACAGAAAAGAAGTGACAGGCAATTATATTCATTAAAATTTTGCACTGAAATGAATTGTACTTTATCATTTGAAAGCGACGCTGAGTTAGAAGAACACATGCTATCCAGTCTTCATACAGTTCCGAAATCATTAACATCATTGGATAAAGTTCGCAACTCGTTTGTTTATAAGATGAAAATTACTTCACAACTAAATATGCCAACTTCTTCATCCTCTAACAGTGCTTCCGTAAAAGACAAACCATATTGCATGAACATTTTTCTATTGCAAAGTTAGGCATTACCAGTTCGAAGTTCTTCTAGATTTTCAAATCAGCAGAAAGAACTGTTGTATAAATACTTTATTCGTGGAGAAGAATCAGGTAATAAAATGAGCCCTGAGCAGGTTCGCATGCAGCTGAGGAGAGAACTTCCGCCTGATCAATATGTAACTAGCCAACAGATAAGATCTTTATTTTCAAGGTAGGCATTGTTGCTATCAAAACTTAAAAAATTTTGCAAATTAGATTATGTTTCTGACGATTAAATAGTTCTTTTACAAATATGAAATTAAAATTTAGGTGAAAGTTATAATTTTGTGTGTTTGTTTACATATGTTTAAAAATATGTACAATTGATATTGTTATAGATTTAGTAACCTGAAAAGAAAAGGTAAGCTGGTAGAACCGACAACAAAAAATAATGAAAATAGTCAGGTTAACGATAACAAAGAAGTTTATGGCAAAAATGATGACTTTAATCTCACAGGAGACAATGAAGATGATAATAAATATAAGGAAGACATCGCCAATCTTGCAAAAGAAATTTGTCTTGTATGGAAAGTGAATGATTGGGTTGCTGTTCCAAATGAAAAACAATGGAATATTGGATATATTGTGGAGGTAATATTATTCAAAGTATATATTAGTTTCAAGTTTTTATTTTGTTTTACAAAAATAAAATTAAAAGATAATTTCAGAATGACATTATATAAGACTTTACAAGTTTTATTGAATGTAAGCAAAATTAAACAAATCATAAACTCTTTATTATATTATTTTAAATGTTGCGCTAATACTTTTAGGTATCTATAACTGGGATCAGAGTTAATTGTATGATTAACGGGCAAGAGAAGAATACTTTTCGCTGGCCAGTTACTACCGAGGAGATAAATAACCAAACTGATAAAATTATCTGTTTAGTAACATGGCCTACTTAAATTACACGGCCTGATTTGTTGCATTTTCCGTAAAAAATTAAGAAGCCAGTTTTTTTACGGCTCAAGTATAAAAACTTAATTTTCTATATGGTTATGAGTCTTGTTTGCACTATAATTGGTTCATTCTTATTTTATTAAAATGCTTTAATGATAGTTAGATTTTATTTGAGTACTCACACTATTTTTTGCTGGATTTTTTGTTAACTGATCGCCTGTTTCAGTTTATTTTAATACAGAATACTAAAATAGGCTTTTTTAACACAGAATACTAAAATAGGCTTTCAGATAGCTATATCAACACATACCAACATGCTACTAAAAATAACCTTACATGTTGCTAAGACTATCTCAAACTCTTCATTGAAAAAAAAATATAAAGGTTTGTAGTTTTGTATTTTTTATAATTGAAATTAAAAGAAGAAATACCTTTTTACTAGGAATATTTATTTTGTCTTTGCCTTTTTTGTAATTTTTTTACTTGATCTTTACTCAATGAATATGTAACTTCTTTCTGCAAATTGTTATAAAAATATTATTAACAATACGAGATCTTTATTTGATTCCCCACTTTTGGTGCTTTTCATTAGTAAAATTGTCATTGCTACAACAAATCTATAAAATTTGTTTTGCAAATTTTTAATTGAAAAAGAATGACTGCAATTTTTTATTTGAATTAGAGAAATAACATAAAATACTAAACAGAAGACAAATAAAGTTAGACAGGTTGAATTGCATATATAGGTTCTTCTCTGTATAAAGTAACATTTATTAATCATAAATTGAACATAAAAATCATTTTGTTAATTTTTATTTTTATTCCTTGCTTAAGTATATAAACCTGTGCTATTTTTAAAAAGCTGACACTAGTAATTATGTAGACAACTAAGCTAAATCTTGCATAATATTTTTTAATGATTATCAAAATTCTGATAAAATATTTTTTTGGGAAAATCCGCAAAAAATTTTTTACTTTGTAAATTAGAACTAAGAACAACTGCAAAGCCTTCCTCA
>NC_061165.1:41031810-41056810 GCF_022113875.1 Hydra vulgaris
AAGAAAGGTTATTTGCTTTATTAAAAGTTGTCGATTCATCAGGAAATGGCTACTATGATATGTTAAAAAAACTTTTTTCTGAACATTTCATTAATTTTAATCATATTATTGGTGAACAATTTGATGGAGCAGCTAATATGAGAGGGGAGTATTCAGGACTACAATCTAAAATTAAAAGTCAAGAAAATCAAAAAAGTGTTTATATATGGTGCTATAGTCATGTGCTTAACTTATGTGTATGTGATACTTGTAAAGGCGTAGAAGCTAAAAAACTGTTTGGATTTTTGAATCGATTATCAACATTTTTTAGTGATTCTTATAAACGTATGCACATATGGTTAAGTGAAATTGATTCAAGTTTGGGGTCTAATAAATTGAAAAAACTTCAAAAAATAGGAGAAAACAATACGCGATGGTGGTCGCGAGAAAAAGCACTGTTTTGGATTTTTGAAGGTGATAAATGTCTTTTTCCTACAGTTGTAAGTGCTTTGCATCATACTTCTATTTCTAGAAATTTTGAACCTAAAGTTTGTTCAGAAGCATCTTCTTTATTAGATAATTTATGTAATTTTAAAATAATTCTCACAGCTCATATATTTTTGAATATCTTTAAAATTATTGGGCCAACGTCACGTTATCTTCAGACAAGAGGTATGGATTTATTATCAGCTTGGAGTATGGTAGATTCTGTTAAACAAGAAATTGGACATTCAACCTTTGACAATATTTTAGAAAATTCTGTACATTTTTCCAACAATATGAATGACTTACTTAATAGTATGAATCTTCCGGATGATTTATTAGTACCAAGTACTTTACCTATTACTAGACAAAGCAGAAAAAAAAGAATGTATGATGAGCTATGTGCAGACGAAACACCAGAGTTACCATTAGACAAGTTCAGAGTTGAAACTTATCAATCAATAGTTGATCACATTAATAATATTTTAATGAACGCTTCACCGACAACAATCAATTGATAGCGGATGTTCAATACTTGATACCTAAAAATTTTAAACAAATTGAACAAATGCCAAACACAGCTTTAAAACACTTGGCCAATTTAGCAAATTTAGACATTTATCACCATCAAAAATCCAAAACAGTGCTTTTTCTCGCGACCACCATCGCGTATTGTTTTCTCCTATTTTTTGAAGTTTTTTCAATTTATTAGACCCCAAACTTGAATCAATTTCACTTAACCATATGTGCATACGTTTATACAACTTTGCTTAGAACTAAATAATTTTTCTAAAATGTATCCCAAGTTAAAAATGTCTACAACAGAAAGAACTAAACAAATATACCGTCAATTTGATACTGATTCAGATGAAAACACAGATAATGATAAAGAAAATATGAACTATGATGCAGCATTTTCTTGTGAGTAAAATTGTGCTTATATATTGTTCTATATATAATTTAAAATATTATTTTGACTGAACTTTATGTTGGATTTTAGGTAACAACAAAAACAGCATACATGATACTAACAATTGTTTACAATGTGTATACAAACTTGTATACAATTTAAACATGCATGTCTCGGCTTATATTCAACTATGTGCTTCATATGAGTTTTTTCTTACTTTGTCAGTCACCGAAGTCAACTGCGAAAGGTCATTCAGCAAACTTAAGCTTGTTAAAACAAGATTCAGTGCCAATATAAGTCAAGATAATTTAGAAGCACTCTTAATTATGAGTGTTGAAAAACAATTACTCAATGAAATTTCAAATGTCATTGAATATTTAAAAGCTAGTTCTACAGTAATGACTAAAGTGTTTTCAATATAAAATTGTCATTTTAGTTTTGTTTTATATAATTTAAGTATTTTCTTTATACGGTAGTATAATGGTTAATTAAATTGCAATCTCTGTTAAATTAAGGCAAAAGTAAACGAGTAAAAGCTAAAAGATCATACTGCCACGGCGATCAATGCGCTCCCATATCCCCTACACACACACACACACACACACACACACACACACACACACACACACACACACACACACACACACACACACACAGAGTGTAGACACGTGACTTTGAAAATTTTGCCATTATGAGAGGATAAAAATGTAAACAAAGTCGATATAAAAAAAAATTATTATGCAGTTATTTAAATGTATTTTAATTGTGAGCGATTTTTTACATATAAAACATTATAAAATATTATTTATATTACATAATAGGTGTTATATATATTAAGTATTGATATGGTTTCTTCTTGTGGAGTGTTGGGTTCCTCATTAACTAAAAAAAAGCAACCATATATAAGATTTTTTAGACTTCCTGGAATTATTAATTATTAATTCCTTCCTGGAATCATTAATTATGACGAAGAGTCAAACGCTCCCTTTCAGAGTAACGTAGAAGGAAATGGTTAGCTTCATTAAACAGAACTAATTTATCTCAAAAGCAGTTGTCAACAATTGGTTCGACTTTACTTGTTTGTGGAAAACACTTTATCAACGGTTAGATACTGTATATAAATTTTGAAAATAGTTTGTTTAAATTTTAAATAAAATCAGTACAAAAGCTGTTCTAGTGACTTCTTTATTATTTATGTTGTGTATATTTACTTACGTATTATGTATTTTAGGAAAACCAGCAAAACTATTTGAAAAAGATTTTGTAGATTGGGTTCCAAAACTTTATATGAGTAGAGAAAGAGGGTTGATGTCATTAAAATTAAAAGATGATTTAGAATTAAAAGCAGATAGATTAAAACGACGTAAAGAAAGAAAAACAATGCAAATTTATCAAGTTATTGATAATAAAAGAAGTAAATTTGACAAAGGTACTTTTTAGTTAATAAGTTGTTAAGGAAACTGATAAATCAAATTTCATTTTGTTTTACTTTAGAAAGTGCCAATTTTTTTTTGTTTGTTTGCTATTGTTTTAGATGTTGAAGAAGTTGAAATCAATTTATTTCAAGAAAGTTCGTCAGAAGTCAGTAAAAAAAACATAGTTGATAAATTGAATGATGAAATTAGGATGTTAAACGATAAATATGAATCTTTATTTGATCAAAATCAACAAGTTTTAAAAGATACATCAGAAGCATTGATTTCTAAACAACTTTTTAAAAATAATGCTGAAGCAGTCATATACTTCACTAGTTTACCAGATTATAACACCTTATGTGCTGTGGTTGAACTTGTGAAAGATAGTGCAATTACTTTATGTACTCTAAATAGGTTTTGTCAGTTAGTTTTGTGTCTAATGAAACTGCGTTTGGGATCTGGAACAATAGATCTTGCACACCGTTTTCGTGTTTCAAAAACAACTGTCTCAAGATTGTTTCTTCACATGATCAATGTATTTTTCATTAAACTATCACCATTCATTATATGGCCGGAACGGTCAGAAATAATAAAAACTACGCCTTTTACATTTAAAAGGAAATTTGGAGATAAAATTACAAGTATTAATGATTGCTTTGAGATGTTTATTGATAGACCTAGTAACCTAACAGCAAGATGCCTAACATGGTCATCTTATAAACACAACAATACTGCAAAATATTTGATTAGTATAACCCCACAAGGCACAATAAGTTTTATTTCAAAAGGATGGGGCGGTAGAACAAGTGACGGAAAACTGTGGTTATTTGAATAAGCTTGAATAACAGTGTCCCCATAAGTTTGCTTATGGGGACACTGTTATTCAAGATTTTATTGATAAAGGATTTAATATTGATGATATTGTAGGGTCATTCGGAGCTAGGAGCATTCGGAGCAGCTGGAAATTCCTGCTTTTACACGGGGAAAAGATCAGCTTAGTGCTGCTGAAGTTATCGCAACACATCAATTAGCAAACGTTAGAACTCATGTTGAGCGTGTTATTGGTACTTTGCGACAAAAGTTTTCAATTCTCAACAAAAAAATACCAATTGACTATTTGTTTACTAAAGAAGGAGAATTTCATACAACATTAGACAAAATTGTTCATTCTGCCTGTGCTTTAATTAACTTATGTCCGTCTTTAGTAGCACTTAATTAGCATTTAATTTAAATAACAATTTGACAATATGTTATCATATTAATTTAATAAACATATTTTTCTTAAAATGAACGTAAAACAACTTTATCTATATAAGTAAATATAATATAAGAAAAAATTGAATATATATATATATATATATATATATATATATATATATATATATATATATATATATATATATATATATATATATATATATATATATATTTATGTAAAATTGTTAATGAAATATAGAGTTATTTGCTTTTGCAGCAAGTTTCTTTTTTACTTTTAAAATGTTTCTTTTTCGTCTGCATTCTGGACAAAACCAATTGCCTTTAGGTATTTTTTTAATTTTCATACATTTCACATGGAGACATCTAATTTTACAATGTATATCAGTACAACTAATCGTATCATCGTCTTTTGAACTGATGTGACAGTAGCAAATCTTATTTTGAAATAATAAGATATTACTTTCAATGTGTTCAGGTTCACTATAAAACTTACAAATTATTTCAAGAAGAATAACCTTTTTAAAAAATTCCTTCGATAGATAAAGAATTTTTTCTATTAAAATTTCATCGCGAGAAATTCTAAAAATTAAAAAGTCCTTCACAGTCCATACAAAAAATCACAGAACTCATATTCAGTAACTAGAAGTTGAGTTTGAACTTGATAATAATATGCATGGTCTTTTTTAAGAAATAATTCACCACTATCTTCTAAATAAAGATAGCTAGTTTTTTTTATTTTCAATTGTATCTTGTAATATGTTGTTTCTAAGGTTGTATGGACATTTAATTTCTGAACATATTTTTCCACAACAAGAACACTCAACAATATCATCTGGTGACGCATCTATAAAACAAAAATCTTTATTAATAAATTAATAAGACTGAATCAAGAGCTTTAAAGTTTTCGTGACATGCAGTCATAAGATTTATATATTTTTCTCTAGCAGTTTTTTCGTGAGAAATTCCCCAATCAGTAGCGATGCTTCAAAATTTTGCAGGACAACATATCTTTTTAATAATAGATAGAGAAGGATTCTCAGTATCAGAATGACAAACATCTTTCATAACAGATGCAGTTATTCAACCACATCGAAATTGGTGCCAAAAACTAGAGCTTGATTGTAATCGTGTCAAACTTTCTATTTGAACTATTTGCTCAGTTGTTAAAGTTAAACTAGGATAAATAGATTCACAATAATAACTCCATGTAATTAGGAGTTTTTTTATCTAATTAATATAAATCGCTCATTAAAGGTACTTTAAGATGATCAGATTCTGTAGAGTATGCATGAGCATATTCAGGGATTATTTTTAAAATAGCTGCCTTTGATTTTGATTTATTAAATTTATTAAAAAATACATTTAGCTCTTGATGTGTTGGCTTTTCAATCGCTGATTTCTTAACTGTAGAACAAACTAATGCAGAAGTACTGCAATCATTTGGGTCAACTTCCAAACTTTTGTTTAATATTCATTTTTTGCTTATGCTTGATCAAAAATCGATTTCACATAAACGCTTTGGTGTTAACTGTGCTGGAGAGTTTGGTGGTAACCAGTAAGATTTGTAATCAGTTACTGTTTTAAATTCTCGCATTTTAACAGTTATGTCAATCCAAAATAGAACTGCAGCAATATGTGTGCATGCTTCAGCAATACCCGCCATGCAATTACAGTGTGCAAATACAATTTTACCACTACATTCTGCAACAATCCATAAATCAAGTGGGGCATCATTAAGGCGTTGTGAATGAAACACCTTAAAATACAAATTATAAAGTATTAAATAGATGCAAACATTTAAAATTATAAAAATGTATGTATATTATTATTATTATTAAGGTTTACAAATTGGATTTGTATAGGCATGAAATGCCTGTCAACCTGTCTTATGATTACTATATAAATATACTAATCATAAATTGTTTTTTCTTCTTTTAGATAATTGTCGAGTTTGTTTTTAAAATTGCTCACGGAAGTAGCATTTACAACGTCATCTGGGAGGGAGTTCCATTTGTTGATTACTCGTAAGGTGAAAAAGTATTGACGAGAAGCTAGATGAGAATAAGGTTTTTCTAGTTTAAATGAATGTCCTCTTTTAATAGAATTTATAATTGTTTTTGGAAAGATCGTTTGACAGTTGTAGTAGTTGTTTAGCCATTTATAGACGTTTATTAAGTCAGCCCGGATTAGTCTGTATCTTATGGTTGTCATATTAGTTTTCAATAGTCTTTGGTGATATGTTAGATTTTTTAATCCATGAACTGATTTAGATGCTCTTCTGAGTATATTTTCAACTTGTCGTTTGTCTTTCAGTAGACGAGGGTTATATACAGAACCACAATATTCTAAATATGGTCGTACTAGTGCTGAAAACAGTCTTTTAAAACAAAATGAATTTAGATATGAGAAAGATCTTTTTATTAGAAATAGCATCTGCATTGCCCTATTAACTTGAGTAGAGGTATGTTTAGAAAATAGCAAGTTATTATCGATATGTACTCCGAGGTCAGTTTCTGAGTTGGTAGATTTGATATCAATCCTTGTTTTCTTCACTGGATCGTACATAGAATAGACAAGATGTTTATTTTTATGACCTAGGTGTAAAACTGAACATTTTTCTATATTAAATTTCATCCTCCATTTAGTTGCCCAGTCAACCAAGATATCAATATCATTTTGAAGTACGGTGTGTGAATGCAAATTAGTAATAGGGTAAAATATTTTTGTATCGTCAGCAAAAAGTGCTGCATTTGAAGTAATTATATTGGGAATATCGTTAACGTATATAATGAATAATAGAGCTGAGAGAACAGAACCTTGGGGAACTCCACTTTTTACTGATACCCAATCAGAGTAATTACCATTTATCATTACTCTTTGTCTTCGATTTGTGAGAAAGTTTCTTATCCAAGAGAGAATTGGACCATTAATCCCATAGGCTTTTAGTTTCAAAAGAAGATAGTCGTATGGGACTTTGTCGAATGCTTTTTCAAAGTCAAGGTAAATATTATCGACGGGAAGACCTTTATCTAAATTAAGTGTCCAAGTATTGATTACAGTAAGAAGATTTGTTTCACAAGAGCGCCCTGGATAAAAACCGTGTTGACTAGGAGTTAGTAGATTGTTTTTTAAAAGATGAATAAAAATATGTTTTTGTATTATTTTTTCAAATATTTTGACTATAGTGCATGTTAAACTAATGGGTCTATAGTTGGTAACTAGTTTCTTGTCTCCTTTTTTGAAAATTGGAATGATATTTGCATCTTTCCAGATTTGTGGTAATGTACTAGTTTGAAGTACCTTAGTATAAATAATAGAAAGGTGTTTAGAGATTTGGTGATGGGTTTCTTTTAATATTTTGGGATGTATCTCATCTGGACCCGGTGATTTAAATGACTTTATAGACAGAAGATGAGATGCAATGTTTTCAGGAGATAGATCAAGATCATTAGAGGTTTGACTGGGACAAATAGAAGATAAGTTAAAACTTGGAACAATCAATGTATCATTATTAGAAAAATTACTAGCAAAGTAATTATTGAAGCATTGAGCCTTTTCAAGATCGGTGGTAGCAACTATCTTATTGTGGACTATTTCAGGAATGAGATTTTTTATAAGATTTTTTGATTTTATGTATGAAAAAAAAGCTTTAGGATTTTTGTTGATTTTTTTAGCAATTTCTTTTTCAAAATTTATTATAGCATTTCTGCAAGCTGCTTTAGTTCTGTTACGCGCTCGACAATAGTCAAAGTAAGTTTTACCATTCCGTTTATGAATGTAGTCTTGATATTTAATTTGTTTATTTCTTATTTCTTCTGCTACTTGGGCGGTTATCCATTGTGAACGCTTTTTAGGTTTTGTTGAGGATTTTGGAACATTTTTTTTAATAGTGTTTTTAAGGTTTGTGTAGAATGTATCCCAAAGTTGTTCTGAATTATAGTTTTGATTTAACACTAAGGTTGATAGATCTTTATTAATTTTATTATAGTTTTCTTTAGAGAATAATTGCTTATTAATAGTATGAGTTGGTTTATCTATTGGATCGGTTAGTACGGTAAAGTATAAAAGGTGGTGATGACTTTTTCCGATTGGAGCAAGGTGGGTTATTGGTGAAATTATGTTTTCCACGGATGTTATTATAAGATCGATAGTAGTTGGATTTTTATTCTTTCTGAAGTGGGTTGGTTTAGATATATGTTGTGTGAGGAAACAATTGCGGATTGAATTTATGAATTTTAAAGATTTTGATGAGTGAGATATCGGGTTTTCTTTTTTGTTAGACCAAGTTATATCTGGGTAGTTAAAGTCTCTAACAATAAGGATGTTTTTTGTATTTTTCAGAAAGATTAGTTATGTGTTGATTTATGTAGTTATCATTTTCCTCATTGCTATTTGGAGATCTGTAGAATGTTGTTATTAGTAGCTTAGAATTTTTTGTTTGAATTTCACAACTAATTGATTCTGATGCAGTGGTATCAAAGGTAACCAATGACGATTTTAACGATATATGTACAAATATTGCTACACCTCTTTGACATGATTTATTATTGTGATTTGATAGTGTTATGTAGTTTTCTATAGTAATTTCTTGATCACCGCACATTGATCGGCAATTTTTAGGCAAAGTTTCAGTGAGACAAATGAGATGTGGTTTAAGTTTTTGAACAATGAAATTTAGTTCTTGGCGTTTGTTTAAAATCGAATCAATGTTGGTATAAATTAATTTTAGTGATTTGATTTGTGTGAGCTTGTTACTTTTATCAAATTTGAAGGATAACCATTTATTTATTTGTTTAATATTATTTAATGTGTTTGCTAAAGTTGAGTTTAACAATTTTGTTGCGCCTGATGCACCATCGAAAGGGCGAGTTCGGTTCATTTTCTAAAAGCTGGTGGTTTTTATTCTTTTTTTCTTTTCTTAATTCAAAATCAATTAGCCTTTCTGCTGGTATCATATCCGGGTTTAAATAAACATTTTTATAGTTGTCGTTATTTCTTAATTCCCTAGACGCGAATAGAACTTTATTGCGTTCACAGTTTTTAGGAAGTACAGCAATAATTGGAGATGGATTTTTAAAAATTTTTTTTTTTTTTAGCCTAATTAATTTAATCGGTTTTTCATTGCTTTTGCCAATGTAATCAAATATTTCATTGACCATTAATTTATCATCATTTATTGTATCTGATTCATCAGTTTTACTCGATTCGGGAATTCCAAAGATTATAATATTGTTTTCTATATGCTTTTTTAATATTTTGTTTCTTACCTATCCCATAACAATTCTCACACTTCCTATGCCAATAACTCCCACATTCCTAACCCATCCTTCTAACACTTGATTATATGCTTCTAAGCTTTTATAGGCCTTCATATCCTCAGCTGTATAAGAACTTGGTGAAAATACAAGATAATTTACTACATCAGCGTAAGTTACAGCTGAAAAATTTTCTTCACTGTTTTTGAATTCGCTATCTGGAATTGAGTAAGGATCTATACCATTTAAAAGTAGAATATTTTGATTATATCTGCTTTTGGAAAGCAGATCAAGTGTTTTGTAATAAGACATTTCTTTTCAGTAAATATTTAAATTGATAAAATTGATACTGATTTTATTTAAATCAAAAAAAGGTTTATACTATAGGAAAGTTGATTATTAAGCCACGCTGATACCTAAATCAAATTAAAACAATTATAAATTGCATTTAAAATCAATACCGCAAACAGTTTATTTACATTCTTATCCTCTCTTAATGGCAAAATTTTCAAAGTCACGTGTCTTTTCTAAGTCACGTGTCACGTCTATACGTCTCTTGTGAATACGTATTGTATTTGTATATAGTACGGCTCTTGTAAATACGTGCTCTTTAATTTATTTATCTATTTTTTGCTTTTCATTTTTTTTTTATCTTTCAATTTTTCTTGTTTACTTGATTATTACTATTAACTTAAATATTATTCTTGAAGTATTTTTTAAACTAATTGTTATTTATTTATACATCTATTATTTTTAATAAATAATTTGTAAAGTATAAATATATTATACGGTTATTATAAATACGTGTGATTGGGGCTCGGCGATAATAAAGCATTGAATTTTCTGAATTTTATTAATTTGACATATTGTGCAAGATCACCATACTGGAGAACAGTATTCTAGCATAGGACCTACATAAGTATAGTAGGCTTTACCATAAGTAATATATCTCGTGAATTAAACTCTCAACATAGTTTTATGTACAATAAGATAAATATGCTGATCAATTTTAGATGACTACCGATTGTTATTCCAAGATCACGAATACTTTTAACACGATCAAGTTTCCAGTATTTTTTACTATAAACATAATTAGGTGAGTTTTGATTCCGGTTAGTAATGGTGCAAACAAAGCATTTTCCCGTTGCTATCTGAAGATGCCAAGCACAAATCCAACCATACAAACACATTATAGTTGTAGCAAGATCTGACTGAAAGCCCTGTATATCATAAATGGAATATAGTTTTATATCATCAGAAAAAAGTTTAAATTTAGCATTAAACTTTTTATATGTGCCACTGATATGATTGATAAACAATAAAAATAAAGTAGGTCCTAGACTGTTGTTACAGATATTGTGTGAAATGAAACATTGTTTAACTTAACTACTTGAAATCTCATATGTAAGAAATTGGTAGTCTTATTTAGAAAATTGCCAATTGTGTCATAAGCGGGTAGTTTTATAAAAGTAATTTAGGATGTGAAACTCAGTCAAAAGCTTTCTTAAAGTCAAAATAGACAATAACATTAGAAATGTTGCGCTGGAGATTTAGAGTAGATTTAGATTATTTAGAGCGCTATTCAAATCTTAATAAGCGTAAATCGTTTGGATTGGCTGCCTATATTAAACAATTAGTGTCCCCTTTGGGAATATGTATAAATAGCGTGCTTATCAAAGCATCGCTCTCTTGGAATAATCTATGAAACAACAACGGACTCGAGCAACTCTTCTACTACTAGCTGTGATCTACTATATCTTCTTTTTGTTTATCGCATATTTGTATATAATTTATTAATTATAATAAATTGAACTCATTTTACAATACGACCCTAACGTAAAACATCAACGATTATAGCTAATTATTTGCTTGCCGATTTCCCTCCGGGAAGCTTCATTAACTAGTTTAGCTTGTTGAAAAACATTTAATTTTGAAATTTAACCAATTTAATGATTAATATTTGATGTAAAGAATTATGTTTGATATAAATAGACTAAGCACTGGCGTTACCGCATTAGCGGTTAGAAGAAAAGCGACTTTTTTCGATTATGCGATAAAAAATTGCATTAAATCGCACTCAACTTTTCCATAAATGTTAGCTCATAATAAACCACCCTAACGAATCGCTCCATAAAAATAACAGCACCACAATTACCTAAATATCGCATTTGTAACTAAGCGCCCCCGATTTCTTAACTAATTATCGCAACTTACCGCATTGCTGAAAATTATCGAACTGCGGTAACGCTAACGTTAAGCATAAGCGTCACCGCAGTTCGATAATTTTCGACAATGCGGTAAGTTGCGATAGACTTAGATAGCGATAGATGAATAGACTTATAAGCAACGTTGATATAGCATGATCATTATGTTATTTGAAGTCTAATAACGCATCTCACACAAAACCTTATTTATTTTACAAAAGAATTATCTTACAATAATTTATTAAGAAATTATTTTAAAAAAACAATATTTTTTTTAATAAAATCTCAACTTTTAAAATTTATCTAAAAAATATTTTGCACGCAAAATAGAATATAAAAAAACAGATTAGATTCTGAAGCCTGAAAATTTTTTTTTATTTGCCTGAAGCCTGAAAATTTTTTTTTACAATACACTTCTTAAGATATATACTTGTATAAAAAGTGAAAAAAAAACTACTTTCAAGATGGTATTGTCTTCTTCCGTTTAATTCCCATAGAGAGGCCACTTACCAAGGTAAGACTGCGAAGACAAGTTTAGCTCACTGAAGATCATCATAACCCGCTTCGCAGACCAAGTGAGTTTAAGAGACCATTAAGTGAGTTTAAGATAAACGAAGGATGTTAGAGTAAAAATCAGATGAAAATGAGTTAGATAAATGGCATAGAGATAACAAACAGGTATTGCACAAGATATAAGATTGCGCAATTTATTTTTATATCAAGTTAACTTGATATGAACTCTTGTTACTTAGAAAGTTTTACACAATTTACGTAACATTCAAATTTCAAAACGGATGCAAAAATCTGCGCTGTAAACGCAAATGCATTAGATTATATCAATATTAATTTTGATTTTATAACAATACAACAGTGGACACTATAACAGTGGACACGGACGTTAAAAAAAACGTCTTTTAAACGTCTTATACACGTTTTAGACATCTTTTGAACGTTCAAAAGACGTCATTTTTTTGGTTTGATGCCCACTGGGAGTATAGACCTGTATATGTTGTTCTGTTCGACAAATCTGTTAAACCATTAATAGTTTTTTTGCGGCTACCCAGCTTAGGCAATTTTATAAAGGCTCTGCAATTGCCCTGTTACGGCTTTCCAGAACTGACAACCCAAAAACAGTTCCTATAATGAGTTCGCTGGCATAGGCAAGCCGTTACCAGACTAGTATATCCTTGCTGTCTGGGATGCCTCAGAATGATCAAAAAATACCAATAACTCTATAAATTCTAATAAAGATCGTAATTAAAATGTTATATGTTGATATGATTGATTTTGTTGATTTTTTTTTGGGTCAAAAAGGTCGAATTTATAACAGAGGCGGGTTTTATCACTTACAAAAGAAAGGGGGCTATTTAAAGTTTAAAAGTTTACTAAAAGGGTCATTTTTATATTACGTTACATTCTAAAGGGGAGGGGGGCTTAGTAGTTTTATGACGAATCGTACGGAACTTGTCACAAAAGCGTTACAATAGGGGTAAAAAAGTTCCTTGACGTAATTAATGGATTTAATTTCTCAAAAATTTATCTACACACACCAAACTTATTAAAATCGCCTGTTTATTAATTTTTAGTTGTTATCAACAAAAATTGAATCGCGATCAATTTTTACCCGAAACCATCTTTAAAATAGAAACATACAATATTAACAAAAATGAACCGTTTATCTATAAAATAAATGCAACATTACAATATAAATTCAATCTTTCTTTTTTTAACTCTTGAAAACCGTTCAATAATGCTATCTGTTGACAATTCCTTTTCCTTATGAACATAAATTAGAGCTAAACCATTCAATCTTGGCTCATTCGGGACCAATCTTTTAATCTAGATTTAACCAATCTTTTAATCTAGATTTAAATTCATTTTAGTTAAAAAAATAAGATTATTTGGTTATTAATTTAATAATGTAATTTTTAATGTAAATATACCTTCTCAAAGTAGAAAAACTTCTTTCAGTTGATGCAATGCTATTAGGCATTTATATTCATATCATGCACTTTAATAGCAACAATAAGGCTTGGTATAAGAAGTAACAATTTATAAATAGTTACATTTTTTTTTACTTAAATATCTATCCTTTAAATCATCAAGGACATGATCATACAGTGGATTATAAACAGAAACTCAAAAGTGTTCTTCTACTGATAAAGTATTTATATTTGGTCTGTGTATTTGATGCTTAGTAATACAAGGTAACTTTAGTTCCACATCTAATTTTTCCATAAGTTGTTTACATTCTATAAATATTGTTTTAAAATTTATAAAACAGTTAGACCGCCTATTTTCCATAATTTTTATAATATCCTTAAAGCAATCTTCTGCAAAATGTAGATCTTTTTGAACACTTTGAAGTAGTTTACTTGCAGGTGTCGTTAAGTTGAGTAAATCTGAGAGTATAAATAATGATATTATAAATTGACATGTAGTTAATGAACTTACAAAAGAATAAGCCTTTACTGATGAATCATTATCTTGCCATTTGGTTATAAGGTTCAGAGATTTAATGATATGGTGTAGAGAATTCTTAAATATCAAAACGCTGTCGTGTTTTTCAATCCACCTTGTTTCACATAAACTCATCAAATGTTTTTTTTTACCAAATACTATTTTAAGAACATGATTTCTTTTGGCTGGCATATTAAAAAATTTAACAGTTCCTTTAATAATAGTAACAGAGTTTCTAATTGCCATGACACTAGATGATTTAGATATTGATAAATTTAAACAATGATTGGTACATGGACTATAAACTGCATTTGGAGTTGCATTTAATTGAATATATTTAACAGCACCACGAACTGTAGAGGTCATAACCGAGAAACCATCAGTTGCTATTCCAACACAGTGTTTCAAGTTTAAATTTAAACTTTTTAGAATATTAACTACTATTTTTCCAAGAACATCACCTGTGAGTTTTGGTTCAATAATGTTGCTTTCTGTATTTTCTAAACATTCTTCATTATGATTGATTTGTTTATCCTGATTTGACTTTTGCTTATTATAAAAGTATGTGTGGCAATTTATGAATGAAACAAAACCTTCTTTTATTTTTTCATCAAATATATATCTTAAAATTAGAGTCATTTGAGATAAATGCGATACATCTGTAGTTTCGTCCAATATAGTACTGTAAAACTTATTACATTTAATATCTGACAATATTTTATAAATAATTTCTTCTTTGCAGGATTCTATTATTTCTTCTTGAATAGTATTACTTATATATGTAGCTTTAGCATGAGTTATGTTAAGATGATTTTCTAATATCTTATCGCCAGATTTTATTCGAAATCTGAAAAGTTCTTTAAAGTTCCTTTAATTAATAACAGATGTTTTTAAAATAGTATCAGTTAATAGATCTCCATCATCCCTATGCCCTCTAAGAGGAATGTTTTGTCTTGCTAAAAAAATTATTGGCTCTATAATAGGTGTAACTCTTTCTCTATTTTCACTTATTTGCCTTTTTCTTTCACTGTCAATCAAATTAAGAACTTCTTTTTCTGGCTGCTCACAACGGATTAAAAACTCGTCAGCTTGTAAAACTGCATTTTTGTAAATTATTTTGGTGGGATTCTAGGTCACCATCTTTTCCAAGTGGTTTTGCAAATGTACTTAATAGTACAGTGACTACCTTTTTAAATGGTTCAGTATTTCTCAATCCCCCAGTATTATTAACAACAAAAAGTACACAAAATTTACAGAATAACCCAGATTTTATTGATGAATATGCTAACCAAGGAAATTTTGTTAAGTGAGATTGATATAAGTATCGTTTCACTTCTTTGCCTTTTTTAACATGTGTTGAAAAAGGATAAATAAAATCAGATCCAGGCAAACAGTTTTTTTTAATTAATCGATATCTTGTATTCTGATTTAAAGACTTTAAGTTTATGTAATATCCAATATCCTCAATAAAAGTTAAAGGTTGTAAAATATCTTTTTCGATACTGCAAGCAGTGTTTTCTTCATTTTCAGATAATTGAGAAGTGCACAGTATCGGAATGGATAAGTTTTCGGCTTTATTAACCTGTTGTGATAAAATATGTTTCTTGTTAAAATATGTAGAAATATTGACTTGTTTTCTTTTTGCAATAGTTGCTTTTTTACTATCTCCATTGCCAATGGCATTGCAGCAATTGGATGATTGAATCATTGCTCATTTGTTAATTGTGTTAATTTTAAAATAACGCTTGACATTCAACACATAAAATTTAAAATATCACTTAAAATTTCTAAAACTAAATTAAAAAATAAAATAAATATATGATTATAAATGATTGAATACATTAATTAAACAGATACAGATAATATACAGAATAAACAACAATGCAAACTGTACGACCATCCGCTTAAGAACACATTGCGTTACAATGCATTATGGTTTAAAAACTTATTGTAAAAACGCACGAAGCATTCGTGCGTTTTTACATTAAAGCGAACTAAAATTAAGTTATGCTGCATAACTTATGCATATGCCTATATGCATAACTTATGCATATAAAGATTATTGATTTATTTTATTACTCGCCTTAAAAAAATAGATAACATAGTTCCAAGGGTGGGGGACTACTACCCCTTGCCCCCCCCCCTCAAACCCGCCACTGATTTATTATAATAAAAAAATATTTTCATGCACAGCTTTAACGTATACAATTTCGAGCATAGAAGTTTTTGAGCGCGTTACGAATGACTACACGCGTAAAAAATAATTTAAGTTAAAATTTCAGGATATTCAAGCTAAATCAAACTATTTTTTAATATCACTCTGTTGGATATTTGTATAACAATGGTTTTTAAAGGATGTTGATACATATTTAAAAAAACTGTATTTTGATAGTTTTCTACAATGTAAAAGATAAAAAAAGGATAAAAATCAATAGTTTTAGAAAAAACAAATTTTTTGACGTTTAAAATATAAATAAAATGTCGCTTAATTCACTAAAGTTTACCTTTTCTATCATTATGCACACTGAAAACCTTACTTAACGCTAAATTTGATAAAGTTACTTTCCCAATACCCTAACATCACTTATACATGTCTGAGAGTACGAAATTAAAGTTTAAAAAAAAAGTTTATATTTTAAAATTAGGAGTTTTTGTCACTTTATTGCCTCTCTGAGGCACAGTGAACGTAAAACAAATTTAAAATATAATAATAATAAAAAAAAGAAAACGACAAGTTAATTTTTTTTGTCTTAAAAACAATTACATCATTGTTTTGATTAATTGGCATATCCAATATTTGGATACGATATTATCCAACTAATGAAACAGATTGTTGAAGTCGTATTCAGTACTATTTAGTTCAAAAAAGTTTTTGTTAAAAAGTCTTGTTTACAGTAATTTAAAAAGTTTAGTTAAAAAGAAAATCTTCACAAAAAACACATTATATAAAATATTTAGATAGGATAAAAGAACTTAAATGCTTGAGGTTGAACTCAAAACTTGGTTAGATTAAACTAACAACTAATGCTAACAGAAGCATTGTGTGAGTAACTTTTTAAAAACTTTATGTTATTGAGAGAATCTTCACCGTAGTTCATTTTTACAGGATGTATAAAGATTAAGTCTGAATGGTAACATTTTAAAACATTTTTATATAAATTGTGTTGATCGGGCATGTAAATGCCATTCAATCTTAGAGTATCATTTGAAAGAAATGTTATTATTGTTGGTACTGCTATTTCTAAAAACACACTTTCTTCTTTAAAAATATTTGAAAGTTCAATAAAACTTTTCGCTTTACTGACGGGAATATAGTAAATATCAGCTCTTGCACCGTAGCATATATCTTTGCCTGAAACAATGTTTAACCAATTACCATTTTCGGGTGCCTCACTTAAATTTGGTTGAAGATTAACATACTTGTTAAGTAAACGAACTTTTTCTAAAGCTTTAAAACATTTGTTTACGCCCCACGGAGTGTTCCACCAATACCAATCTATAGGTTTTGAATGAGTATCAGTAAGTTTAGTAGGTAATGGTCCTTCCCAAATTTGAAACAAGTTAAAATTTTTTATATTTAAGTAGTTCAAAAACAAGTCATCGTTAATTACTAAATACCCGGTATAATTAGGATAAATACTCATAATTCGTGCGGTGCATTCTTCGTAAGTAAAATATCCATTAGATGTTACACTTTTTAAAATCCAAGAAGGTGATGTTGCGTCCTCTGGTCCACAAAAAAACATGTTTAGAAAACCATTAACGTATAAGTTTTGAAGTAGCTTCAAATGTTTATAAAGAGGAGAGTTGTATACAATAATTAGAAGAGTCGTTTTAAAGCGATTTCTAAAACAATCTTGGTTCATTATGTTAGTTTGGTTAATTCTTTTAAAAGTTAAGTTTTGTTTATAAACCGGAGTCCGGATCATCATTATAAGAAGTAACAAAATTGAAACAAAAACAAGGAGTACTTTTCTCAATAAAGTTTTACCCATAGTAGAATTAAATCCAAACTTTTCTGCTTTTGAATTTTTCTAATATTACATATATGATACAAGCCAAATCTAAAATAGTCTACAATATTATATATAAATATATATATATATATATATATATATATATATATATATATATATATATATATATATATATATATATATATATATATATATATATGTATATATATATATATATATATATATATATATATATATATATATATATATATATATATATATATATATATATATATATATATATATATATATATATATATATATATATATATATATATATATATATATATATATATATATATATATATATATATATATATATATATATATATATATAGCGTGTACACGAAATAAATGTGAAAGAATGTCATTTTTTTCAGCGGCTATAATGAAATCTTTTTAATTGTTTTGTATTTTGTTTACAACGTGTTGTGTTTTCAAAAAAATGTATTAATTAAAATTAGTTTTCAAAATTAAAATTAAAATTAGTTTTCAAAATGATAAAAGAAGAACACATAAGAGAATAAATTATGCACAAATATTTGGAAAATCACAATAGTAGCTACAATACACCGATTGAGCAAATTCAAAATACGTCATTTTTAAGAGATCTGAACTCCAATAGGAAAGGTGAAAAAATATTTCCGCTACAATATTTACTTGAGAAAACGAAGTATAAACATCTAATTAAAACTGCTAAAACAAATATTTACTATAAAAGTAGCGCCATCTAAAATCAAAGACCTTGACTTTAGTTGTGAAGATTTTGGCGAAAGAGGTAAAAAAAAAGAGAAAGTTAGTAGATACACAAAAAGAAAAATATAATCCACTATCGAATAATACAGTACAATTATTAAATACCAATGATGCAGCGACTGCTCTTAAGAAAATCGTGCTAACAAGCATTTTGTGAAGTTTTGACAACAGTTGATATGCCACCAGTTGATTTGCTAAGCATTGACAGTTTAATTTCTACCTCTTCGTGTTGTGTTGAACTTTTTTACAGGTTTAGAAGTAAACATGTCAGCCGAAAATATAAAACAAATAGAATTACTAACACGAGGACAAAATAAAAATGAAAATTGGTATCACTATCGAAAAAGTGTTATAACTGCCTCTAAAGCTCGCGAGTTAGCAACGAGTATGGATAAATACGATGGAAGTTGAAGCTGCGAATGCGTTTTATGTAAAAATGAAAGGACATCATATAAATCTAGATTTTAATGAATTTGGACTACAGCTTGATTATAAACAATCTTACATTGGAGCAAGTCCAGACCGAATAATGTCATGTGATTGCTGTCCTAATGCATGTATTGATGTGAAATGTCCTTACAAGATTAATTTTACTGCACCAACAGAATTAAATTTACCATATTTAATAAAAGAGGGTGTTGATATAAAACTTAAAACTAACCATACTTATAACACCCAATGTATGATGCAAATGGCTGTTACAAAGTGTAGTGTTACATACTTTGTTGTATGGACCCCACATGGCATAGTTGTAGATAAAATTGATTTTGATGTATCTTTGTGGAGTTTGTTATAGGATAAATTCATTAATTAATATAAAGATTACTATTTAAAATCTATTTTTAGCACCTAATTTAAATTTTTTCAAAAATTCTTTTATATTTAGGTTTTTAGCTTGTTTTTAAAAACTTAGTTTTTTGCTCTAATTCCACTAATTATTATCTTCCTCTAATTCTGTTATGATTGTAGATAATATATTATTATATTTCTTAATTAAATTGGTTTTGTAATATTAGGATAAAATATATAATACTGCGACATTATATTGTTTGAGGATAAATTTATGTTGTAATGTTGGGGGATACAATTTAAATATAAATATTTACAAACTTTTTTCCCCCATTTGTTTAACCTATATGTACTATTTATACAACCATAATATATACAAGTTAACTTTTACCATCTTTACATATAGTTTAAGTTCTTATGGTCTTTTTATAATTTATTGAATTTTATGAAGAAGATTTTACTTTGATTTTGTAATTTATTTTTATCAATTTTATTTTTATCAAGGTAATGTGACGTTTCTATTCCTACCACACCTGGGCAGTGCCGGATCAAGGAGGGGGGCTTAGACCCGGGCCCCGCAAATTTAGAGGCCCGAAAAATTTTTAGAGGAACTTTTTTTTCTGGTCATTGTTAGGCTCTGGCCCGTAAAAAAGACATCCAAAAACAAATATAGCCCCAGGCCTCATTAATCCGCCACTGCTCCTGTGGGGACTTAACTTTTTTATACTTTCATAAAGTTTATATGGTCAAAAGGTTATAAGTAAAATACTGCTATTGTAGGTTCGTATTTTTACTTTTAGGGATTTTACATTTTGTTTCAAAAATTAACAAATTTTAAAAAGAAATAACAAATTTTGAAAAAAAATAACGAGTTTTGTAATTGAAGGCATCTACTCCTCAACACCCAAAGTAGTAGTAAGTCAGGACCGGCGATAGGGGCGTAACAGTGGAGGCGTAAGTGATAGTGGAGAGGGTCATGCGCAACCTCTCACTATTTATTAAGGTAGCTTTTGCCCCCTCCTTAACTTTAAAGATATTTTTCAGATTATTTTTACTCTGATGTCATACAATAACAATAATAATATTCGTGAAATAAAACTCAAAATTTAGTCAAAGAACCTTGTTATTAGCCCCCTGAACTTTTTTAAATTAACAGAAACAAAGATTAACTTTATTTCTAACCTCTAAAGTAAGCGAACTGACTACTGCACCACGGCTGCTCCCAAAACTGCGGAGGAGGGAAAGCCAAAATTGGAATGCTTTTCCCTCAACTGCCCCACTTTTGAAAAAACTCCGCCTCCGCTGAGGTGAAACATCTCTCCCCACCCCAGTCTTGATTTTTAGTAGGCTCATATGGACATGGTTTGACCTAGTCAGAAAATATAAAAAATCAATCAAAAAATAAATTTTTTTTATCGGCAATATGCTTATGGAACCCTTAAAAAATAGTCATTGCTGTCTAAGCCAAAAAATTAATTTCCTTATTGCAAAAATCAGTGTCGTTGCTATAAATAATGCTGCCTGTAGCTGATTTTAAATTTGCAGATCTTTCAACTTTAAAAAAAGGTACTAGATTTGTTTTGCATCCACTTAATACAGCGATAGAGATTTACATCTGATAATATGAATACGCTAATTTAATATTATTATTAGTCGAGTTACGTCATTTTTTAGGCTAATCTATTTTAAAGTAGTTTCTAGACTTTTCTATACGCGTTTTTTTTTTAATTTTGTTTACTAACAACGCGTATTACGGGTTGCTTACTGCTAGTGTAAATTATTCTACCTCCGATTAACCAATCAATCTCTATTATATTTGAGTTCCTTTGTTTCATCCTTTTTAAAATATTTTTTTAGTTCCTTAATTGCCTTTAAAAATATAGAAAAACTACAAGTTACATACCAAAAAAGTTTTGAAAAAATAGAATCTTTTATGATTCTATAAAAATAGTTTTATAAAAATAGTTTTATAGTAAAAATAGTTAGAATCATAAAATACTTTATGCATTAGAAGGAGAGAAAACTTTAAAAAATATCACACCATATATCTTACAAATAACTAACTTTAACAATAAATAAGATAGAAATAAGATATTAATGTAAAGATTTGATAAATTTTAATAAAAAAAATTTCCTGCAAAGTTAAGAACATTTATTCATCATTGAGGAGATAAGACATAATAACAACACCCAAAGGTACATTATTAAGTATAATACATATAATACAGGTAATAATAAAACAAAAACAAAAACCTTTTTGCAAACGAAAAAAAAAAAAAGACTTAACAAGAAATTTATTTAATGAGTACTTTTTTTTGGTTTAGAGTCTGCTATTAGTTTTGGTTTTAAATTACAAATTACATGTTAGTAAAATGTCATTTGCATGTTGCAGCATGCTAATTGACGTACTTCCATTTAGAATTATGTATGTTTTAATTCGGTTAATAGCTCGCTCTACGTGTATTCTTAGATTTGCAACCTGTTTAGTTTTACAGAAATTTAAAATTAAATCTTCCTGAATTTGAAAACCTTGATCAGCCATAACTTCGTCATCTCTCTCTAGTAGATTATATATACCACTATCTCTTGTAATAAACCTATCACTTGCTCTTTCATAACACGAAGAAAGAAATGTAATATATCCAGTTGGACTAACACCTATTAAAAATTTAAATGTATTATGAGTATTATGAAATGCTTATATTCTGACCAGGTGCTTGGTTGCTTATCAAGGGACTTTGAACGTTCTATAAACACTTCTGCCCAATCAAGAATTACTCTACATTTTTGATAACCAGCTTTCACAAAAACAGGTGGGAGATTGTTACGAATAGATTCACGTGGAAGCCATACAACTAATGCATGTCCTAAAACTTGACTTAACATTTTAATCCAAGTTGTGAATGTACGAGAACACAATGCTGGGGATATGCCAAAACGCTTAGCTAAGTCTTGACATAAAAGACCTAATCTTAATCACGTTAAAACAAGTAAAAACTCATCTCTTTGTGATAATTTTTTAAATTTTTTCATTGAAGCATATTTTTTCGGTTTTTAGAATTGGTAATTTTTTTTGTACTAGACCAATAAACTAAATTTGGTAAACATGATTTAATTAGTAGAAACAAATTCTCAAATAATTTGATTGTTGATAAACCAGTTTAAAAGCTCATTTTAGCATCAGTTTTAATTTTTTTCCATGTAAATACTGAACTTTTAACACTATCAAATAACTTTTGACCTTTTAATTTTTGGCAAGTTAATGTTAACGTGTTCACTTTACTGATGAGTGATTCGATTAAATTTCTCTTTTCAACACATACTTTGCAAACTTTACTTGATTGTATAGAGCAATACCAATGATCAGATACTGACGAGAAAAATGATACATTTGCTAATGGTAAACTATTTTTTTCATATAAATCTGTTAAAACATCATTAGAATGAGGTGACTGTCCTGAAGCAAGTGTCATAAAAGTCGAACAACTTGTAGTAGCAGTGCAGTCAAGTTTTTGCTTTTTTAATGGTATAGGGTGTTTTAATAATTTTCTTCTAGATTTATTAGCTTGTATTCATATATTTTCATATCCAAGACATAAAGTAAGCGTAGGGTTTGCAGTTGAAGGAATTCTATCAACAAAGTGCATGAAGCATACCCTATCACTACCTGTTGGCTGCCATAATGTTTTATCAATTCTCTTCTTAAGGCTTTTACCCATAATTGTCTTTCTTTATTTTTCTGATTTACTGATGGAGATTTATATAATAAAAATGGCTTTTCACATAATGAGCATTCCTCTCTGCTTATATTTTCATGGTGTTCATTGCATTTTTTTTTTCCATTTTTTCAATCTATATGTACTATTTGCACAACTAATTACGGCAGAATTAACTCTCGGCATCTTTATACAAAAATTTTGTTCTCTGATTATACTTAATAATTAAATAAATTTTATTTGAATGCTTTTGATAGATGTTTATACTTCGTTTTTTCAAGTTATAATGGGAGATTTAAAACGTTGTCTCTACTTTTACCCCTCCAACGGGGTCTCGAACTCCCAAATCATAATGGCGTGTTACAAAGCTCAATCGGTCTATTCAATAGCAAAAGCATTGCAAATACTTCCATACACCGTTAGTCGTGTAATCCAACGTTTTCCTCTAACAAAATCGATCAAACGTAAATGGAAGAAAGAAGGGTTTTAAAGATAAAAAACTAGTTAGAAAACTGGTTAACAGTTTTAAGACTAACCCAAGCTTTTCACTAAGGGAGCGCGCAATCATTATTGGACTTTCTCATAGTTTTGTTGTAAAAGTTCAAAATAGACATGGTTTTCATTCTTTCAAAGCACAAAAAGTGCCCAACCGATCTGATACTCAACAAAAACCCGCTGCAGAAAGTTGTATGACAATTTTGTTTCTAAAAATTTTTGTATTATTGAAGACGATGAAACTTATATCAATTACAATCATCAGCAAATTCCTGAAGCAATCACACTTTCGGGTCAAATATATGTTAAAGAGTGTTTACCGAAACACCTTTTACCTCTCATTAAATCACACAATAAGAGACCTGTGTTCTAGCCAGAATTAGCTTTAATTCATTATTGTAAACTAGCTTTGGAATGTTATAAAAAAAATATGAAGGTTGTGGTTAAAACAGAAAATCCTCCTAACTGCCCAGAATTAAGAGTTAATTAAAAGTACTGTGCCAATGTTAAAAAAATATAAAAAAAAACAAAACAAAAAAACTTTGCAGAAATATTAAAGATATTAGAATATCATTTAAAAAAGCAACAAATGGCTTCAATTCTTATTCTGTGCACAAGCATATGGGTACCACCAAAGGAAAAGGTCAAAATTTTATTAGATTTCACAGGACTAACTTGATTTTTTTTTTCATTTGATCTTCTTATATTATATTATTGTATTAAAGTTATTACTTGATTGGAAATAAAAATTGAAGAGTACTTTTTTTAGTTGTTTTTCTACTTTCACAATTATTTCGTGTACACGTTTTATATATATACAGTTGAATCCCGTTAACTCGGACCCTAGATAAATCGGAATTTTACTAAGTCGGACGAAAATTCAATTCTCCTTGAACATTCTCTATCAACCTAATGTAAAATCGTTCGCTTAAGTCGTACCCTGGATAAGTCGTACACTGATAAAGTCGGACCATTCGCTAACTCGTACTGTTTTTTGAGGTCCCTTCGACAAAAAACTTTGCTTAACTAGGACTTTTATTTTGAATTGCATATAAATGCATACAATAACAAAACTTCTAATACTTCAATAAAAATTCCAAATTTTAAACGATCGATAATAAAATACTTTTGCGTCAAATATAATTAACGTAGTTAAACATTTTCAAGTATTTTTCGATTTAGTTTAGCTTCGATTAAATTTTGTTTGATAATAACTATTACATTAAAAACTCAAAAATATCCATTAAAATTCAAAACTTAGAACGTTCGAAAACTAATTACCTTTGCGTCATACATAATTTTAG
>NC_061165.1:41061810-41089310 GCF_022113875.1 Hydra vulgaris
GTAATATAATACTTATGTTTATAATACTGACAAAACTTTTTATTGATATAAACTTTTGCATTCAAACTTTAGTTATAAAACTTTAATTTAACTTATAACTTTTACATAAATAACAATAACTAAAAAAAGATGTTAGTTATTATATAGATTATAACCATATGCTTATTTTTTATAACTGAGTTACAGTAAGTTAAACAATATAAAATGTTAAGTTCCAGGCAATAGATCTTATATGATATGTATCTTATGTATATCTTGTATTTTGCAGCATGTTAAAGAATATTTCTGCATAGTGCACTCTGACTATTGACAATATTTGCATATTGATATGAGTAAAAGTGACTTCAACAACCAGAATGTGTTTTCGATAAATATTAATAATAACAGGTTAGTAAATATAATTATAGTAATAATGGCAATAACTTTTTATTATTAGAATTAGTGAGAGACTTATGTATAATAGAGCTACATTAACTTTGGGGGACAAATATAATAACTTGAGTAAATATTACCATTGTTTATAACCTCGATTAGAGTAATGTAAATAAACATTATTTTTATCTAAAGAATATTCCGCAAAAGTCAGTATTTCCTAAGTATTAAATATTATAAAATAACATGTGTTTGAAAAAAATTTAAAATGTATCATAAAATAAAAAAATAAGTATTTGAGTATAAAAAAAAAAACATTTATTATTATAATGTATATACATCACATTAACTATGTTGTCTATAAAGTAGGGGTTGCAGCTGATATTTTAGCTTCAGCTATAAACTCATTAGCTTCAGATTAATGCTGAAGCTGATCAAGTCAGTTTAATCATCTTGATAGCTGATAGTAGAAGAGAATAATACTCCATAAATATTTTATATAAAATATATTTTATTTTAAATAAAATTTGCAAAAAGTTGTTGCTATTTATAAATGTTGCCATCAGAGCCTTGGCCTAGGACTTACAATATTAGGGGACCCAAATTATGTTTTTAGAAATTTGTTTAAAAAGTAGTGCCCAA
Organism: Hydra vulgaris; assembly: GCF_022113875.1. Classification (NCBI taxonomy): domain Eukaryota; kingdom Metazoa; phylum Cnidaria; class Hydrozoa; order Anthoathecata; family Hydridae; genus Hydra; species Hydra vulgaris. The sequence continues at coordinate 41,062,825 of NC_061165.1, forward strand.
AAATCTAATTCCATTTTTAATTATCTTAAGGGAACCTTTTGTTCAAAAAGAATACACTTTGCAAGTATTTCATAGGTAAAAAAAAAAGGTAGATAAAACGATAAAAAACTTTTTTTTTTTTTTAAAACATATTTTTTTTTGAAACATATTTTTAAAACATATTTTTTAAAACATATTTCGTCAGAGTGGATTTTTTTTTGCTAGATGAGGATGTTCGTCTTATAATGTAGCTGCATCCGAACATATTAAATTTCATATTAAATTTGACTGTTAAGACGGCATATAATGTTTTTACAGAAAGTTGCAACTTCTCACTGCTCCAATAATCATTCCTTAGTGAAAATACCTTTTCAACAGCAGCATTAGTGCCTGGACAACATAAAGAAATTTCTGTTAAAACTTTTAAATTTTCATGTGGGATATGTTCTACTCTAAAATGCCGAAAGATTTCTACCCATATTTTTTCAAGTTCTATTTTCTCATTGTTCCATTTCTTTAATTTTTCTTCATTTAAAAATAAATTTACTCTTCCGATTTCTTTAAAAAGAAAATTGTCATTAATAACAATATCTTTCACTTCCTTTATTACAAATTTGACTGCTCAAGAAACTTTTTTCCATTAAATTTTACTATTTATAAGGATCCATTTAAAACAATTCAATGCTCTAAAGTTCATTTTTTTTTTCCGGGATTGGACTCTTCCAAAGCGGTCAGTTTATAGGCTTTAATATAGCCTTTAATATTGTATATAGTAGTGTATGTATATATTTTTTTATTTAAATTTGCCTTTAATTTGTTTTTTTATATTTTTCTGCAAAAAAATTTTTTCTTTCACTTTATCTTTCTGAACTTATGTGATTAAGTTTTTGTTTTCTCTTACATATTTTCTCACTCATATTATCTCATCCGTTCATTTTTTTTTTTTTTTCATTTTTCTTAGCATTACTCTTTTATATTTTTGTGTTAACTCCAACTTTTTTAAATATTATTTTTCCTTATACTTCTTTTTTTATTACTTGTATTAATGTAGTTTTCTTTCTTATTATATATTTTTTTTATTTGTTTATTTTATGAAGGTGTCGCTCTATTGACTTGTTTTTAATATGAGTGACACCGAACATAAATTTGTAAATTATAATTAAGTTTGTAATTTTTGATTTTATGGTTTATTAACCATAAGCGCATGCTTAGTATGTACAGTAAGGTTTTTGTTATCCTTTCATTTAATTAAATAAATGGATAAAAAACTTTGCTGTACATACTACGCATGCCTCAAGACTGTTAAGCATGGCGTACATACTGCACATCAAAGATACCCCCATACATACTTCCCCAATACAGTTGTTTATTACATATATGTAATAAACAACTGTATTGGGGAAGTATTGAACTTCTATTGGAAAAACTAGTATTTACACTTTTAACTAATTCAATTGTCTTTTCACTAATTGCTATTATGTCAACACTTTTTACCGACAAAAGACACTTATTCCATCATTCCATGGGTCTTAACAAAAAAAGTAACTTTAAAAAAGAAAATTCCCTAAAGTGGTCAGAAAGAATAGTTGAATGATGAATGTTGACCGAGTTAACTGAACGCACTTAAGGCAGCTCGAGTTAACTCGAGCTGCCTTAAGTGCGTTCAGTTCATAATGCGATGTGCTTACTACATTATTTGCTGTGCCCATTGCATTAGACGATGTGGAGACTACCATGTGCATACTACATTATATGATGTGCTCCCTCTACATTATGTGATGCGTTCATTACATTATAAGCTGTGCTCATTGTATTATATGATGTGCTTGTTACATTATATGATACGAAAATGATTTATATGATGAACTTACTATATTATGTGGTCATTACATGATGCGGTCATTATATGATGTGCTACTGCCCTATACAAAGGGCTACTACATTATGTGGTATGCTCACTAAATTTTATGATGGCTCATTGCTTTATATTAGTGTTGCTATCAACTTCGACTAAATTGACTAAAATTTGATAAGTCGAAAGTTGAATATAGTTAACTGTGAAAAGTCTAATAGTCGATTTAACGGACATCCTAAAACTTAAATTGACTAAAATTCGACTTAGTTGAGTAAAAATCTCAAAATTCAAATACTTTTTTCATTTAACTTTTCGATTAACTTAAATTTTCAACCTTTAATTTTTGTTTGTTTATATAATAACGATAGCATATACTAATATAATTATTAGCTTATATTTTGTTTACTCAAAAAATAAGATAATAGAGTATCTAATAGCTTATTTTTTTAATTTTTTTTATTATAGTAAATCCTAGAGTCCTCAAAAAATGTGCAAAGAGTTTTGCGATTTCATTAACAATAATCTATCCTCTTTCACTGAAAAGCGGTGAAATTCTTGATATGTGGAAAATATATTTTCCCAATTTTTAAAATATTTTCCCAATTTTTGGGAAAATTACATTTAATTATATTTTTCAAATTTTTAAAAAAGATAGCAAATTTGATGCTTTAAATTACAAAGGGTTTTCGTTAACATCTATTGTAAGTAAAATTATAGAAAACCTTATACGTAAAACAATTATGAAATACTGTAAGGAAAACAATATTATCTCAATATCTAAACACGGTTTCATCTTGAAAAAAAGGATGTGTTACCAATTTACTTAAAGCTTTGGACATTGTTACAAAAGCCATACAAAACAATTATTGAGTTGACATAGAGTACACTGACTTGGAGAAAGAGCTTGATAAAACGCCCCATCACCAACTCATTCATAAAATAAAAGCATATGACATACAAAGTCAATTGATTGCATGGATCGAAGCGTGACTTAGAAACAGAAAACAAAGAGTAGTATTGGATGATTCTATATCTAAGTATACCCTCTTTTATTTGTTCTTTATGTCAATGATTTACCTAACCATACACACCATTCTATAAAACTCTATGCTGACGGTAGTAAGATAATCGGAGTTAATAAGACGCCAGAAGATGCTAATCTACTACAAAAAGATATTGATAATTCAGTCCTATGGTGTAAAAAATGGCATCTAAAATTAAATTTAAAAAAATGCAAAGTCATGCAATTTAACTTTAGTAAAACGAAGTCTAACGCAAAATATTTTATATCAGGATACAGTGACCACGGACAACAACAAAAAGTTGAATTAACCTCTTTAAAAAGAGATCTTTGAGTTTTGATTTCCGATGACCTTAAACAAAAAAATCAAGTCAAAGCAGCTGCTACAAAAGCAAATCGAGTACTTAGTCCTCTAAAAAAATATTCTTTATACTACCTACGTCCGCCCACACATTGAGTTTGCTACACAAGCTTGGTGAGCCTATTTAAAAAGGATAAAAGAGCGCAATCAAAAAAGAGCAACAAAAAGAACAAGAGCTGATCTTATTCAATATTTAAAGTTTATCCATGGTTTTGATCTCATCACTTGGCAAAATGTACTAGTACCAGCTTGCTCACTTAGAATCGACGGTCCAGCGGGTCACACCCGAGGCCATAGAGAAAGATTAATGTGTGCTTTTGCGGCCGGAAATCCACAGCGACAAAATTTCTTTACACATAGAGTTGCTAAAATGTGGAGATAAACGCTAAAACAATTAAAAATTTTAAGTTTGTAGTTGACTGTTATTTCATCAAAAGTGGCATTAACTAATGCATGTCGAAAAAGGTTTTTCGACATGCATTAGTTAATGCCACTTTTGATGTTAATATTTGATGTTAATATTTGATGTTAATAATTAGTTAATATTTCGACATGCATTAGTTAATTTTTTTAACGAGCAAGTCGCTTGCTCGTTAAATGTCGAAAAAAGTAAATATATTCTTTTTACAAAATTAATAAAGTCTGAAACCCTACCCTTAAAACTACCCTTAAAACTTACTAATTGATAAAATTAAACTTAAACAAGAATACTCAATCAAGTTTTAGACGTAATTCTTAATGAACATATTATCTGGAGTAATCATATCAAAGTAATATAAAATAAAATATCTAAAATCATTGGTATTATGTATAAAACAAAACATCTCCTGAACACAATTGTTTAAAAAATATTTATTTTGCTTTTATTCATAGCTACATCAGCTACTGCAACATTATCTGGGCAAGTACTTATCCTTCAAAGTTAAATACGATCTACAAAATATAAAAACAAGCAAGTCGCTTGATATTAAATGCAAATAAATACGCTAGTGCCAGACCTCTACTAAGAGAAATTAGAATGCCTAATGTCAATGAAATAAATATACCTAATATACTTATTTTTATGTTTAAGTTTAAAAATGACATGCTACCAAGCATTTTCGAAACTTATTTTTTTTCTTTAAACGATAAATACAAAACTAAATACTCAATAAATAACTTTATTATACCAAAAACATTATCTAAACAAGCTAATTTTTTGATATCTCGCCGAGGGTCGGTTTTATTATTTTGGAACTTGCTTTTAAGAAAAGTAATATAAAAACTTTAAATTCAGCTTATTTTAAACGTACAACAAACCAATACTTATTTCAAAGCAATTACTATCCTATTATTAAAATCTTTTTATATTCTTAGTTATTTAATGTCTTATAAATTGACGCAACGTCTTAATTATATTGTATGGTACTTAGAACATGTATGATATTATTTTATTTTACAATAATAACGCAATTTGTAAATGCACTATTTATTATATCTTACTTAATTTGTAGATATATAACAGATTTATTTGGTTTTGTATGTCTATATAAACGGACATATATTCGTGTGTACGTGTGCGTGTGTGTGTGGGTGTGTGCGTGCGTGTATAATAAAAATAAAAGTAGAATAAAATTAAAAAAATAAAATGAAGAAATAATTAATTTTTTTTCTTATTTTCTGTAAATAATTGATTGTTAAATCAGTTATGGCTTTAGTTTCTTTTTTCTTTTTTCATTTTTATCGGCTGAATTTTTTAGTCATATTTACGGGGCTGGATTACGGGGCCAGCTCCCGTCGAAACTTTAATGTTATATTTTATGTTGTAAAAACATTGTAAAAGATTATTTTTTAATGACGAAATACAAATTAAATATATATATATATATATATATATATATATATATATATATATATATATATATATATATATATATATATATATATATATATATATATATATATAATTATTTATTTTGTAAGAACTATTAGCAGAGTGCAGTACAAGTATAGCAACACAGTTTGGCTCAGTGGTGCTGGATTCGGGGCAGTGTGATGCTTGTTTGGCAATCCAATAAGTTCCTTATAATATTTATAGAGAGACTTATGTATATCTAGAATATTATACATATCGTGTATTATATATACGATATGCAAAATACGAATTAATAGTGATTAACATAGTAAATTAGTAGTAGAAATCATTGTAAAATAAAAGTGAACAAATTGCGGAAAAGGCGCCGCGCAATTGGAGTTCGGGGTTGAGGTCATCATAATGGTAGAAAGTTGTGGTATGTGACAAACCTTCATCTCGTCAGGGCCATGTCCGAATGTCTAAGCTTGTTTCAAAGAAGTTAAAGTACTAAAACAACGCATTGGCCTACAGCTTAGTTACCACGTGAGGTTATGTAATGAACTCATACCCGAGGAGTCTCCCATTTTGTCTGTTGTGTGTATCGAGTATTATAAGGTCATACAGAATAGTGTAGTTCATTATAATATGTTTTCACGCAATTATATGGTATTGTGAGAGTTGATTCAGAATCTTAGGGGGGTTAGGTACCGGAGGATCAGTTTGAGCATAGAAATATGAAAACACGCATATACGCATACAAGAACACAATTCTACATACACATATATACAGATCTAACAATAAAAAATGTACACATACACGTATATGCATATGCGCACACAAATATGCAAACATGCACATACAAATAAAAATATACCTGTGTGAGTACCACTATGCATAAAACAGATAAATCAGATTAAGGAGTGAAATAGAGGGGGGTTTGGCACAAGAAGATGGATCCAAATATAAATGTATTTACACATGTATATGCATATACAAATATATCTGCATGAATATTACCATGAATAAAACAGAGGTCTATACATACATTTATATATGCAATTGTCAGGGTAATAGGGTAGGGTGTGAAAAGGTAAAACCATATACAGATGTATGCATATATGTATGCAAACACATATAAATGAAATTCACAAACAAAGTACATACATATATAAACATACAATTTCCAGATAGTCCGGTTTTCAGGTTTTTAGGGTATTTTCAGTGTAAAGGTTTGTACAAAATCCTACCGTTTCTAGTATTTGGTTGTCGCTTAGTTCTTCATCTTTGCTTCATCATGCGTTCTATCTCCTTTTTTGTCTTTAAGTGCCAAGGTGGTACTTCTAATTCTAGTTTATTTTCATTCACGAAAACGTCGTGATTTAGGAACACGTCTTGTGTAAGGAATATGTCTTTTGGTGTGTTTGGACTCTATAATAAATTTTTAATGTATATAATGTGTGAGAATGGTGTTTTCAATAGTGAACTATAGTGGCGTGTGATGGTAAGGTGAGTGCTGCATTATAGTGGGGTGGTGATGGTATGGTTTAATAAGTACGTAAATGTGATAAAGGAAATGTGTTTCTTACCGTTTTGCTTGGTGTTGTAGTAAGGTATATATTTATTTAATTATTCAATGCCATTGTTGTTGTTGTCGTTGATGTGGATTTTTTTGTTAAATAATCACGAAAAAATATTTCTGAATGCCAATGTAGTTTTTTCTTTGCTTGTTAGTAGATATCTGATAGTAACAAAATGTGGGCATATGAAAATGTAAAATTTCTGTTATTAGAAATTCCATTGTTCTATCGTAGTAAGTTTTCAATAGTCTATTGTTCTATTTACGTATCAGAGGTTCTTTTGTCTCCGCAAAAAGAGCTCTCAAGATGTTTTTCTATCGTTTTCCACGGAAGTTATTTTTGGTTATTGTTAGCGGTTTTATTTTAGGCCAAGTATTTAAATTGGCTGTCTCTGTTATCGAATGTCTTTGTGGGTATTTTTAGAGCAGCTGTTCTAAGGGGGATTTAGAAGATGTTGTTCTATAATATTGCAATTTTAATATAATTAGTTGCGTGTGGGTATTTGTTTAACATGTTTGTGATAGTTATTGATAATTAGGGTTTGGGATTTTTTCTTTTTTTTTTCTTTTTTTTGTTTTGTTTACATTTGACGTAATATATATAAATTACATATTTTTCAAATACAAACAAGGCTTCTAAAAGAAGATAACAATGATCTTATTGTCAGAAGCCTTTTACAAAAGAGAGATTACGTAAAGTATTATAAAAACGCCTTTTTACAATAAGAGTACGTAAAAAATTATGTAAAAACAATAAATCGTATTTACATAAATGAAAATAAATTGTTAACAAGTATAAAACAAAACTTGAACATACATGACAATAAAAATTATTATTTTGTTTTTTATCACAAGATAAGTTGAAAATATTCTAAGATATTTTCAATATTTAGAATGAGGTCTTTGGGGTAAGTCAAAGTTAGGCAAAATAATTTTGTTCTAGAGATGAGCTGCACGATAAGTGATACAAAATTGATTGAATTTTTGTTCGACAGAATCGTTCATTTAAATAATTATTATTCCTCATGTTAAACTTGCTTAATGATTTCAAAATAAAAAGATTTTTAAAAGTTAAAGGAGATAAATCATGCTTCCACATACAGACATTTGATTAAAATTGAGGAATGTTCTCAGCCACACCGTTGGGAGGCCTATAGCAACAGCCCAGTAAAATATTTTTAGATTGATTGTTAAGAATTTCAATAGCTAAAATTTCTTTGTCGCGATCAGAATCACTTAAATCATTCCTAACATAATGTACAATACTTTTCTTTACATAAACAAGAACTTCTCCACCGCGTTTATTAATAAGTCTCTTTTGAGAAATTAACTCAAAGTAAGGATTACTTTGAGTTAATTTCTCGTTTTTGAATTGGTTTCTTGTATCAAATTGAGAAGATTTTTTAAATTGCGGTTTAGGCTTCTGATGTTTATATGAAGAATTCTTAGTTGATCAAAATTATTGTTTTTTGTATTTTTATAAGAAAATCCTTCTAATTTGTTAGGATAATAATATGAACAATCCACAATAATGTCATTGAAATAATTAATAACTGGATCTAAGTTTTTATCAGATGAGAAGTGTCTCATTTCTGAAAAATTAAAAGTAAACGATTTAAAGTAGTTTGTTTTAGACATTTTGATTAAGTTATAAATTAGATTAAAAAAAATGGTCTTTTATGACCTGTTCAAAAAAAAGAATCAAATTTGAGAAAAGCGTGTTTACCTTCTTTTCTCAATTTAACTACTTCATCCCCGAGTTTTTTACGCTTTTCTATTGTTTCCTTTGCTAAGTCTTTGTTTACGAACACACCTGTTCCGCGTAGTTTTTTTGAGTTTTGTAGAATTAACTTTTTGTCGTTGAAATTTAAAAGTTTTATGATAATCGTTCGCTCTTTAACTTTTTTATAATGGACCTGACCTGTGTGCTCTTTTGATAATAATGTCTTTGATTTTAAGATTATTGGAAAAAATACCCGTAACTGTTTTTTCACACTCATCCCATGTTTCGCCTTGAATTTCCTTGACACCATCAATTCTAAGATTGTTTAGCCTTGAACGATTTTCTAGATCTATTAGTTTTTCATTTATTATATTCAGGAGCGGATCTAAACTGTTGCAATTGAAGCAATTGCTACAGTCAGCTTAGTTTTGTTTTCTATTTTTATTTGTTACAAGCATATTTTTTTTCATTCAAAAAGTAAAAATATTTTAAATAAGATATGGAGGTTACAAGTAGTCAAATTGCAACGCTTCAAAAATTTATTCCTAACTAAGCCAAGTTGACTATGTTACGGAAATATTTCATTCGGAAAAATAAAATGCTTCGCTGAAAAACCCATGTTTTTAACGGGTTTTGTCTCACATGTCCATAAATTTCGAAAGAATGTTAAACCATAGTTAATAGACTTATTAACTATGTTAAACTATAGTTAATAGACTTATTAATCTATTAACTATGGTTAAACATTTCGGAGCGTATCAATATAAATTGAACTGGTAGTTGATTAAAATGTCAAATCGGTAGGCTCTTTTGTCAAACCGACGTTATTCCGACGTTGAGCGTCCTTTGCGTCCGCGAGCTTGTGTTTCTAGAAAATAGGCGAAATGGGATATTTAGTGATTTGCGCTGCGGTGTGCACATACACCGACTGATTTTTAGAGTGAACATGCAGCGGAGTGTGGAAACAACGACTGAGGGTTTGGAGTAGGCAGGCTCTCTTTTAAATAAAAAAGTCGTTTTTTTACATTTTCGGACCTTGAGGACAGCGTCGGAATAACGGTTTAACAAGAGGGCCTACCTGTCAAATTGACTGTAGCAACTGCAGCAAAAGTCAATTTGTCATATTTTGAAACATCTCTATACATACCCCCGATAATTTATTATGCATTTAGGCTATTTAGCTGCAATCTTTTTATAAACAAGGAGATCTAACGTAGTGACGAAAAGTCATCAAACGAGAACCTGTTGTAAAAAAAAAAAAAAATGTGTTGGAAAAACTCATCTTCTGTTAAATATCCACTCACCGTTTATAAAACTTTTTTTAATGAAGTGGATAGCAATCATTCAATGAAAAGATTTTATAATTATAAGGACTAAATTAAATAGCAGCGTCTATTGGTTTCTTTATGTGTCTAATATGAAAATGGTAAAATTTGTTTATGTTTATGAAATGGTGAAATGTGTTTATTGCTGTTCTTCGAGTTACTTTTCATTGAAGAAGTCAAATGATTTAAAAACGTTTTAAAATATTTTTTGATTTCCCAGAGTAGTAGAGGCAAAGTAAAACGTTTTAACGTTTTTAACGTTTTAACGTTTTAAAATATTTTTTTAAAACGTTTTAACGTTTTAAAATATCTTTTGATTTCCCAGAGGCAAATATATATATATATATATATATATATATATATATATATATATATATATATATATATAATATATATATATATATATATATATTCATTGTGAGAGAGAAAAAATCTTTAAAATTTTTTGATTTTATTCCAAATATATATATATATATATATATATATATATATATACCATTATGGTATGGGGGCAAACAAAGCGCTTGAAAATGGAGAAATGTGTTTTTAATTGTTCAATTAATGTTAATAGTCATCCGAACTTGATTTTTTATATTTTGCTTCCTGATCCAAAGAGAAGAAAATCGTGGCTTTATGCTTTATATAGAATTGATTCATCTTGCAAAAACAAACTTTGGTTGCAAAACATGTCTAAGTATGCTCAAAACATTTTGTATCTGGTAAGTTTTGTATTTGAATCGTCAAATTATTTGGCCACAAATTTTTCTTGAACTTATTAAGTTTTTTTCATTTTTATTCATTGTAAGTATGTTTCTCTTTTAGGAAAAAAAAGAACATAGTCTAGATGCTTTTCAAAATTTTGAAAAGCATGTTGACTGTGTTCCATTTTCTTTAGAAGAGTTTCTGCTGTTGTCACTGGTTTTAGAGAGTACCTTCGTGAATGAAGATAAAAAGTCATTTATGTTATTTTTTAAAAGCTAAGACATAATATTGTTAATCCTCATACCATTTACTAAAAAACTTTATAAATATTGTTACGATGTTATAATTCAAATTGTTGTAATTAGTAATTTTGATCATTTCATTATTATACTGTAAAAAATGTTTTTTATTTATAACATTTATTTCACATATATTAAAAATATGAGGAATAAATATTACACTGAGGAAAATTTTAAGCAAAATATAGAATTTTTAAATGTTATTAGAATATCAATATGTAATATTTTTGTTTTATTTATTGACTACATCTGTAAACTGTGCAATAATTTCAAAATGATAAATTAATTAGATTCCATGATTCCTTTAAGCATTTGCACAGATTTATTTCAATATAACGCTAAATTTTGTTCTGGTAACGTTCAGCAGCTTTTTTAGATAACTTTTCTTGATAATCATAAAACATTTTCAAGGCGATTAAGTAATGTTGTACAGAAATCAGCGCGTTTGTTTGCCCCCATATCATAATGGTAGGGTAGGTGCAAGTTTCCATACCGCAAAGTCAGGTGGTGTCTTAGAGTCCGCAAAACTTGTAAATCTATTTCGCATAATTATTTTTTACATGAATAATTATTTTTTTGTTGGTATAATTAAATTTATTAATAATTTTGGCCATGCTTTCTTGTTTGTTTTATATAGCCGAAAGGATTATATTAACTTGAAGGATTAAGTAGAAAATAATAACTGTAAAATGGATAATATTTCTTTTTCATATGATAAGATATCGGGAGACGATAAGAGTTTAAGTTTGTTACAAGAATCTAATCTCATTAATGGTAATTTGATAATTTTATGGTATTATATAATTTTTAATATATATTATATAATTTTATGTATTTTGTGGATTTGTTATTTTTCCAAAATTGATAATTTTATTTTTATTATTTTGAGTTATTAAAGTAATTATTAGTATATGATATTTTTAGAAGGAAAGTGGATATGTGCAGAATCATACGAGGAAATACTCGCTTTAATTCAAAACTATGAAACAGAAACTGTGTCAAAGTTTTCATGCTATTCTGCTGACAAAAACTTTGGTAATATAGGTAAGAAAAAGTTTGTCAGTTGCCAAGATATTGCTCACATTGTTTTTTTTTTTTGTGATATTTATAGGTTTCTTTATACAAATCTAACTAAAAATTAAAACAAAATAGTTCTTCCTGTAGTATTAAGCAAAACGAGTAATAAATAACTTTATTAAAAAATCAAGTAAATATCCTGTTTATCCTGTTTTTAAATATGTTTTTTTTTTATATGTTTAAAGAAGCTTCTGTCAAACACCATAAAATAAGATGGGAGGACGACTCTGTACCTTTTAATGGTGTTCCATTCGTGATTGTAGGAAGTAAAGTCTTTGACTGTATGCATGGAAGAGATAGAAAAGTATCTTTTAAAGAAGAATATAAAATGCGTTGCAATGATAGAAAGGTATCTTGAATGTGCAATATTTACTTATATTTAAATAATTATATAAGGTATATCATATACTTATTTATAGTTATATATTATATAAGTATATCATAAATTTGAAAACTTTAATGATTCAATTATAGATAAAATACATGTTTATACACTCTATTTAGTAGTGTATATTTGTTTATACAATATACACTAAATGTTTATAACAATAATAATAGGTATCTGATCACAGTTACTTTAAAAGCTATGAAATGATCCAGGACACAAAGAAATTTAATTGTAGTTCACAAATAAAGATCAAAGAAGTTTTAAAATTTCCAGATTTTAAGGTTTTATTTCTTTTAAATTATATTAGTTTTATTTAATTTAGAAAATAATAAATTAACATTAATAAATATTTGAATAATAAATGTTAGTAAAAGGGTTCCTAATTCCCTTGCCTATAATATTATATTGCTTAATGATTCAAAAGAATCTTTTTTTTTTTTCTTTCTAAAAAATATTAAATAGCTTTTTGAAAAAATACTAGTTTACGTTAGTGAATTTTTTTAAAGTGCAATATCTCTTTAGATAATAGAAGATAGTAAATGGAAAAGAGTAACCTCCTCCAAAAAAATTCGAGAAGCAATTTCAAAAAATGAAGCAGTGGGACAAAAAATATTTTTAATTTTTCTTCCATCAATGAGTTCTCACACTGGACACTTTACTGGAAATGTAAATAATTTTTATAACATCTGATTTTACCAATAACTAATTTTAATCACAAGTTGTATAAAATTATATTGATATATTTACAATTGATTTTTATTTCCTTTATTTCAGTGTTAAAGTCAAGTGTTGATGTTTTAATTTCTTTATTACTTACTTACTTTATATCTTAATCATTTTTCTGTTAAAATTTCTTTTTTTTTTAATTATAGGCACTCAACAAGTGACTATTCCCTTTATTTAATTTTTTTTTTCTATTGAAACTAACCACCCTTTAAACTATCTTCAGATTTTTACATTTTTTGTTTAAATTTTCTGATGATTCTTTTTTTTTTTTTTTTCAAGGCTGCTGGTATATCCCAGCCAATTGATGCAAGATTAAAAGAAGAAATATTTACATCGTCTGAATTTATAACTAGTGTTGATGAAATGCGTAGGAGATTAGAAATCATTGTGACAAGAGAAATTTTTAAAAATAGTATATGTCTATCTAAATCAAATAAAAGGTTCTTCCCATCCAAAAAAACTATTCGTTCTTACATGTTGGAAGCAATAAGAAAGAAAAGGTATTCAAATATTGACCAAGAATGTCTTATAAAAAAAGTAGAACAATGGAAAGTTGAAAATCCTCACAGAAAATTTTACCTTCGACCTAAAGGGATAAGTGAAAATTGTATGTATTTAGTATTTTACTGTAATCTCTCTTTACTTAACTTCAATTTTCACCAAGATATACAAATTAAATGTGTATATATATTTTTCCCTTGTGTTCCTTGTGCATGTTTAAATAATAAAACACTATATTTATTTTAAACACTATATTTAAAAAAGAAGCTTTTATAGATTTTTTTTGTTGTGCAGATTAGGGTGAATACTTAAAAAAAATTCAAATGCGCTATACAAATAACTGTTCTTTTATTTTGATAACATTTTATTTTCTACAAAAAAAAATGTATTTAAAATAAGGCTCCCAGATACTAACTGTTTCTTTTTTTTTTTTTTTTTTTTAAATACAATATTTTATTTTCATGAATAATGTGTGAATATACACATTATTCATGAAAATAAAGGATTGTATTTCATGAATAGTAGTTACATGTTTATAATTGTTTAATACATGTTTAAAATTGTATAAGACTACTGTAGAACCTTGTTTATGCTTTTCATTAAATTAAAGTCTCAATTATAAATTATTGCATTACATTTCAAAATTTGAAATAATTGTTAATTTCAAAAAATCAGACTTCTAAATCTAGCACTAATTTTTTAACGAAACTTAAAAAAAAAAAAGAATTTTTCATATTTTTTTTATATTTATTTTCATAGGGTTTATTATTTTTTAAGTTTGGTTTCTAATAAGACCCAAGTTAACATAAATTTAAAAAATATTTTTTTTATATATAACATTTAACAAATCTAATTTTTAAGACTCTTGTTCAAGTAATGAAGCAACCCTTAAAAAAAAATTAATTTAAATTTTTTTTTAATTTAGTATTAATTTATTACATAGAATACATTTTGGGGTACCAGCAGACAATTTCAATAAATGATGTTTTATGAGCCAACCTAAGATAGATATATATATATATATATATATATATATATATATATATATATATATATATATATATATATATATATATATATATATATATACATATATATATATATGTATAAATATTTATCCCTCATAATTAGGGTCGGCAATGCCTACCTAACTGCTGACCTGAAAGTGTTTTAGGTTGGCAAAAAATAGCCGACCTCGTTTCAAATGGTCAGACCTTTGTATTAAATAATTTTTACCGACCTGATAAAAATTATTTGATACAAAGACCTGACCTCTAAAAGATTGAGAAAAATTGAGTGATTAGACTAACAGTTTTTTTCTATGATGCAAAAATGCTTAAAAAGTGTTCATAGTCATCCTGATTGACAATAACTTACAAGGTTGCAACATGTTGCAAACTTATTGATTACATGTTGTAAGCTTGTGCAAAGTAGTTTGCAACATTTATATTGTCTTACTAACTTTAAATAACTCAATTGTCATAATAATTTTTATAGTAATTTTTTTTAGTCAAAAATATTGTGAACATGTTTTTAATTTAATGCAATTAATTAACATCATTTATAGTTGATGGAGTCCCCTTTTGCACTACGGGTAAAATGTGCTAGTAGACTTGTAGTAAAACATTTGCATTGCAATCAGAAGCTAGGGGTTCAAATTACCTCAATCTATTTCTCCGCACAACGCCTTTTATAAAAATTTTAGTTGTTAATGCTGTTTGTTAGTAAAAATGGTAATGATTGAGACAAAATATTTTTTAAAAAATGAGTTGCTCCCTTGACTGAAGTGGTCATTGGAGCAAATCGGGAGGTGAATTTATGAAATTAAAAAAAAAATTATTGTACTCAAACAATTATAAAAATTTGGTATTTTGATCGGTTTTTAAAAAAACCCATTTGGGTAAGGTTTTCTTTTAAAAACCATGTGTTTTTTCCAACCCTGTCATATAGCCTGACTCGCAAGGGAGTGTTGCTACATTGACTGAAGATTTGGTTAGGGTCAGCATCAAGTGTATAGGGTTAGGGTTAGAACAAGGTTTAAATATGGTTTGGTTACTGTAATTAATTGATTTTGTAAATAGATTGAAATAATCTGAAATATAATACATAATAAATAGATAAAAATTTCAAAAATAAATATAACAAATATATTTCATAATAAATTTAAATATATAACAATTAAAATAAAATAAAAATTTCAAAGTATATATAAATATGATAAAAATCATAAAAAAAAGTAAAAAACAATAAATATAACGAGAACAAAAAAAACATATCCCCATAAACGCCGACTAGGAGTATATATATTACATATATATATATATATATATATATATATATATATATATATATATATATATATATATATATATATATATATATATATATATATATATATATATATATATAAAATATATATATATATATATATATATATATATATATATATATATATATATATATATATATATATATATATATATATATATATATATATTCATGCATGCACATACATTTAAATAAACATATTTATATATATAGATGCAGTCAAAGTTGAATGCTCAGCTGTCGAAAGCACCGAAGATGAGGATGAGATTGTTGTAGAAGCATTAAGCAATAGTTTTTTATTTGTTTATCAAACTGAAGAAATGCAGAGGTTGTTAAAAATATATGGCAATGAAATTACCCTTTTGGATGCCACTTACAAAACAACAAAATATTCTTTACCACTCTTTTTTCTTGTTGTAAAAACAAATGTAGATTATCAGATAGTAGGTACCTTTATTTGTGAAGGAGAGTCAACGAAAAATATTCAAAGTGGTCTTGCTAAAATAAAAGAATGGAATCCTAATTGGAATCCTTTATATTTTATGGTTGATTGTTGTGCTGAAGAAATTAATGCTATTGAGTCTTTACATCAAGGTATTTCAAGATTTTAATAAGCTGCATATTTTATTCCCCTTCTCGGTGTAGTTAAGGCAATTTACAAGTTATTCTAATTCGTTTATTTGGTATAAGCATGGTTTTTTCAGCGTATTATGTCCAAAAAAGAGCTTCAAATGTTATAATTTTTTTTTGCTTTAGGTTTTTTCAATATCTAAGGAAACTTTTCCTTTTTTATAATATATATATTTAAATATATAATTTTCTAAACCTTTTTACTACCCATAATAGTGAATCTAAAGAACACCATTTTTGCGTCTTTTGATCAACTCTGCTCATCAGGGTTAACATGAATTTAGTTGAAATCTTTTGAAAAAGTTCTTTAATTTACTATTGATCTTAGTTCTAATTGGTTCTGACTAGTGGTTTTGTCGGTTATCCGTTTCAAAAACCGGATAACAGTTCTCATCAATTTGAGGCTACCGACTATTCGGTAAATTAGTGACGCTTTCTGAATACAGGATCTTCTAAATTTCAACGAACGTAGCGTTTTAAACTAATTTTTTAAAAATTAATGTTAAAGTGTACATTTTTAAGACAGTGAGTACAATATATATTTTTATATACAATTATATATTTATAACAAAACATGGAAAAAGATATATGTATATTTTTTATATTATAATATAATATACCTTTTTAATTATATAATTAAAAAAGGTAGGAATAATGTACAAGTAAAGTTTAAATGTTCTAATATGAGCGGATGTTTTAAAATCATTCTCTCATATAAAAACATTTGATTTGGAAAAATGAGATGTTATGAAGTAAATTTTTTTTAAGCTTGTATTTTAAAAACTTTTTGTTATGCGGACATAGATGGAAACTTGAAGATAAACTTGAATGTTCTCAGAACAACTTGTTGCGTAAAGATAATATAAAGAATATTTGCTAACACTAAAATACCGCCAAATCTACGAATAAACAAATTCTATTGGTTCAAAAAATACGCTGAATAAGCAAATTAGAGTTCCATAATATTCTGAAGAAACTTTCTTAAAAATGTATTGCTTGAGTTGTAAAAGTAATAAATAAATCTTTGAGATTTCTATTGTAATTTGTTTTAAGAATATATTATCAAACAAAACTGATTAAATTAACATTTAAATTAATAAAAGAAATATAATCTTTGATAAATTAACATTTGTCAAACAATAATCATCATAATTACAATGTTACTTTCTATAAATTTCGTAAAAGTCGGTTTTTATTATTCGAAAATAGATATTTGATATTTGAGCAAAATCCGATTAACCGCAAAGCCGGATAACCGACGAAATCACTAGTTCTGACGTATATTAACTATATATAATTGTCAAAACACAATATTTCTATCAATTTTCACAAAAAATACTAGAATTCTGACCATAAAAGAGCTTATAATTTATAAAAATTGGCAATAACCAATCAGAACAGATTATATTGTTAAACTGTAATGTTCATTTCACCTAAAAAACGTATTTGAAACCTTTTTAAAATTTCGACAAACGATTGTGAATTTAAGAAAATTAAAAAAAAATAAAAAATCTTCGGTCTAGGGTTTTTTGCTATAAACATTTATAATTTATGATACCGCAAAGTTTATTTTAGTTTTTTTCATCTTTTCATAATTTACTGACCTGATCATTTAACAAAAATATGTTGTAGTCAATGAAATATCTTACAGAGGCTATAATATTTTAAAATTGCTTTAAATACACCAAGTTGCTGAATCATTTTATATTTGAGTGGTTTTATGTTTAAGTAAATCAAGTTTCAACTCGTATATCAAATTTTTTAGAGTGCCAAGTTCTCATATGTGACTTTCATCGGGAACAAGCGTGGGAACGTTGGTTTAATAATATTTTATGCTGGTTCGTTGCTATAAATTGTTATTGTGCCATATATTTAATGTTTATAAATTATGAATATTTATCTCAAAATTTTTATCTCAAAAATTGTTTTACATTAATTACCTGCATAAAATTAAAAATATTTATCTAAGTAAAAAATATTTATCTCAAAAATTGTTTTACATTAGTTACCCGTATAAAATTAGTAACAGCTTTTTTATTTGGTTAGACGATATTTCGTTTCAATTTGCTTTGCATAAGATTCGGAAAGTCAAACGAAAAAAATAAGTTTAAATAATCACATCGAAATATATTTAAAACAAATTATTTTAATGACGGGGGTTCTAAAGTTTTTTATAACAAATGTAGGTAAAAAAACTAAATTTACTTTATGCGAGATTATGTTGTTTATTTGATAACTGTTGTTGGTAATGTTGTTTATGTTGATTATTTTCATAAATATCAAAATAGTTCCAGATTAATCTGTTCGTTGCTTTGCTCATTGTTGATTTATTTCTAATTTAATTTTATCTCAAACTATAATTATATGTTAAAAAAGAAAAGTTTTTATTTCATTGGGCGCTCTTTTTATAAAAGAGTAGAACAAAAGAGAATGAAAAGTTTCGCGTAATTAAACTTTGAATGAATAAGAGTTGTATAGAATATTTTTTTTTTTCCGTCACTCGTTCTTTTTTTAGATAAGAGAAATAAAAGTTTAATAGTAAATTTTCTTTGAATAAATGAGAATTGGAAGAGAAAATTGCTTGAAAATTTGTATTTTTTAATTGTGTTTTTAAAATTTTTTAATTTTTCATGTTAAGAGACAAATGCCAATTACGACACAAATTTGGAAATAACAATTATAATGTTTTTTTATGCGCGTTATGACATTTTAACAATTTAAATTACCATCTATCTTGAATTATTGCCTTTAATTAATGTGTTAATTATTGCATTATTTATTAATAATTTGTCCGTATTTTTGTTAAATATTAGTTGTATAAAACGGGCGAAAATATACAAACTTCATGTTTTTTATTTGATGGTTATAAAATATTAAACAGTAAAATTATAATCAAAATTTATAATGCCGACTTGTGTTGCAATTAATTGTACTTTTAATGCAAAATCGGGATCTCACATATCCTTTCACGAATTTTCATATCTGATACTACTGTCAACTGTATTGTTTAGTGTATTCTTGTACTTTTTTTTCATAATCTTAACAGGTTCTAATTGGTATGGAGTTGCTGACATTTTAAAAATTTCATTATCAAAAATCAAATGTAAAATAAAATGGTATTTCCTTTTTATCCGTATCCAATTCAGCAAATTTAACAATTTAAATTAAATCAGTGTGATCAAAAAAATTTTATAATAAAAAAAGTTAACAAATCATTAAATATCTCTAATTAATACTGTCAGTTTATGAAAGTAATTGTTAATTAATACTTTTTTTCAACGAAAAAATAAAAAATTGTCATAGTGTAAAAATAACCGGAGAAGTTAAAAAGTAGTTCTCATTGTTTAAATAAAAATAATTAAGAATCAGAATATATAATACTGCGCTCTCTTGCGCTAAAACAAGAGACCATATATAAAACGTTCTATATAATGTAAAATACTCGTATGAAAAGCATGAGATTGGTAAGTAAAGCTTTAATATTTGTTTTAATTTAAATAATTAAAGAAATATAAGTAAGATATATAAATCTAAAAATTATTAAGATATCTGTAAAAAATAAGTTGCTCCTATAAAATAAAAATAATTTATTGTTTTTACTTTTTACGATGTTTGGAAAAATAATACAAATAAATTTGTTTTGCTGTATGTTAAAAAAATACTACAGTAGAAAAACGCAGCTTAGTATGATTACACTTTTCTTTTGTTAAGTCTACCGTGACGTCAAATACTAAAACTTTTATGAATTAAACACGCTTCAAAGGAATTGCCAAAGTCTGTAGATTGCGATGCATAATTTGAAGACTCCGAGTAGTTGAAAAAAATGGAGAAGACAAGCTTCTTCAAAAAAAAAAACATTTGTTTTTCACGGTATGCATTCATTATTTATTTTTAATCCAAAAAATTTGGTTCAAACCTTTTTTTTTAACATTATCTTTAA
The DNA here is from genome assembly GCF_022113875.1 of Hydra vulgaris. NCBI lineage: Eukaryota > Metazoa > Cnidaria > Hydrozoa > Anthoathecata > Hydridae > Hydra > Hydra vulgaris. Next base: position 41,083,091 of record NC_061165.1, read on the forward strand.
TATGAACACAACATGTGTTGGGAGTTTGGGATCCCTTTAATGTGTTGTGAATAACAGAATGAGACGGGAATTTAAATATAAGCATGGAAAGAAGCTGCAAGTTGTCTTAACAATATAGTTTAGCTGAGTTAGTAGATTTATTAATAGACTTGAAATAAACAAAGAATAATTTTTGAATGCTTTTTATAAATTCATTTTTAGGTCAGCTTTATCTGGTGAATGCATAACAGCTTACAATTATAAATTATTAGAGGAACTATAAAAATAAATGTAAGGAAAAACCAAGTATATAAAATAATGTCAAGCTCATTGGTAAGTTACTATATGTATGTTTGTGTTCTGTTTAAACTTCTGGCGCTGTTGGCTCACCCAAAAATTACTGTATGTTTTTTTGTGTTCGTTTTAAACCACTTGCACAATGTTGACTCACTCGTAAGTTACTCTTTGTTTGTTTGTGTTCTGTTTAAACCTCTAACGCAATGTTGACTCACCCTTAAGTTACTGTATTTTGTTTGTGTTCTGTTTAAACCTTTGGCACAATATTGACTCACTAATAAGTTACTATATGTTTGTTTATATTCTATTTAAACCTCAAGTGCAATATAGACTCACCCATAAGTTACTGCATGTATTTTTGTGTTCTGTTTAAACCTCTAGCGCAATGTTGACTCACCTGTAAGTTATTCTATGTATGTTTGTGTTTAGTTTAAACCTCAGATGCAATATTGACTCACTTATATGGCAGATTATAAGCATACTAATTGTATGTTTATAATCTGTTTAAACCTCAAGCACAATACTCACATTTAAATTACGGTATGTACATTCACTCACATTTAAATTACGGTATGTACATTCACATTTAAAATACGGTATGTACATTCACTCACATTTAAATTACGGTATGTATGTTCGTGTTCTGTTTAAACCTCTGGCACAATATTGACTAACACGTAAATTACTATATTTATGTTTGTGTTTAGTTTAAACCTCAAGCGCAATTTCGACTCACATGTAAGTTACTGTATGTATGTATGTTTGTGTTCTGTTTAAACCTCTGGCGCGGTGTTGACTTATCTGTAAGTTACTATGTGTTTGTTTGTGTTCTGTTTAAACCTCTGGCGCGGTGTTGACTCACCCGTAAGTTGCTATATGTTTGTTTGTGTTCTGTTTAAACCTCTGGCGCGGTGTTGACTCACCCGTAAGTTGCTATATGTTTGTTTGTGTTCTGTTTAAACCTCTGGCGCGGTGTTGACTCACCCGTAAGTTGCTATATGTTTGTTTGTGTTCTGTTTAAACCTCTGGCGCGGTGTTGACTCACCCGTAAGTTGCTATATGTTTGTTTGTGTTCTGTTTAAACCTCTGGCGCGGTGTTGACTCACCCGTAAGTTGCTATATGTTTGTTTGTGTTCTGTTTAAACCTCTGGCGCGGTGTTGACTCACCCGTAAGTTACTGTATGTATGTTTGTGTTCTGTGGAAACCTCTGACGTGATAATGGCTCAGACATTAGTTACTATATGTTTGTTTGTTTGTTGGTTTAAACCTCCTGCACAATGCTGACTTACACATATGTTATTGTATAATTGTTTGTGTTCTGTTAAAACCTCTGGCGCAACATTCACTCACTAGTAAGTTACTGTATGTTTGTTATGTTCAATTTAAAACTCAAGCGCAGTATTGTCTCACCAGTAAGTTACTGTATGTATGTTTGTTCTGTTTAAGCATGGTGTTGACTTACCTGTAAGTTACTGTATAATGTTTTGTGTTCTGTTTACCTCTGGCGCAATATTAACTCACTCATAAGTTACTATATGAATGTTTGTGTTGTGTTTAAACCTATGGTGTTGTTTTTTTTTATTTTTTTTTATTTTATTTCACCTCCTGAGAAGGCTGAGAAGGCCACTACAGACGAGGAGGCTACTTATTTTGTGGCTATAATCCTCTCTCAACTCTATAACTCCAAAACACAAACCTTGACGAACAAGGCCTCTGCGTGGAGAAACGAGTTGAGCGCGGTACTACCAGGGATGTGGTGGGGATCAAACTCGGAACCACTCGTTTATGAAGCGAGCGCTCTACCACTACACCATTATCGCATGATTTAGCTTTTAGTTACTGTATGTTTGTTTGTGTTCTGTTTAAACCTCTGGTGGTCTGTTACTTTAGCGGCTCTCCAGTTAGTCCACTAAAATACATCCACTGAAAATACACTTTTTAGATAAAGTGCTCTATATGGAGCTATCTTTTTCTGATGAAGTAATACTTATAGAAGTAACTTGCACATTTTCATTTTCGTATATTACTCTAACCTGTTTTAAAGATGTTGCAAATTTACAATTTTGCGCCCATTATTACACACCCGTGTGGCTTAGTTGTCTATAATGTTATTCCTTTTCAACTGAATACTTTTTAGATTTTTATTGTGTCTTATGTTTGTGTTATAACTGTAAACAGTGAAAGAACAATTACAGTAAAAGAATGCGACTTTGCAAAATGATGATTTTGCAATGATAAATACAATCATGCTTGCTGCTTATCAAAATGATAAGCAGCAAGCATGAATGTATTTGTCGAAAAGAGTAATAGACTTATTGTCTATGGGGCTATTAAGGCTAAACATTAGGAGCTTGATTTGGTCCAACTACATTCGTAATGCGTTTTTTAAATTTGTCTGAATGATAAAGGGTATCATTAGAAGAATCAGTCTAATAATGACAACAATTTTCCATACAATAAGAAATAGGTTGTGCATACATTTTTTAAATATAAGCGAAGAATTAGATTTATAGTTTCCATTAGTGGTGAATAGTAAAAGGTAATCAAAAAGAACATAAACGAGAATACTCTGTAAGAGTGTGTCCATTTATCAAAATAGGCATATCAACATAGCAGCAAACATCTGAGTTAAAAAGCTTGGGTTAAAATTTTCTAATCAAAATGAGCCCTAAACTGTCATAGAAGAGAAATCACATTCGATATAGACTGTTTGTAAACGTTGCATTAGAATTTTTCTAGAAGTTTGACATCTTAAGTTAATTATCATATCCAATATTTTCTTTTTCAACTTTTAATATATTTAAAAGTTTATGCTTTTTTTTTTAGAATTTTTTTAAAGTCCATTTTTATTTCACTCCCTGTTCTTTTATTTTCATTTTATTAATAGAAATGAGAATGTGCAAGAATAAGCAGTTTGCTAATTGATTGTGTATTTTTCTGTCATATGCTTTCAATCGTTCTGCATTAAAAAAATCGTACATGTGAATAGGAAGGAACCTTGACGTGGTTCATGTGCTTTAAAACAAATACCTTCCAGACAGAAACTTTTTGATACCTTGTGTGTGAGTAGTATTTTTATATTGGTAGTTTATAATCTTCTGATTGAAATTCTTGCTTTCAAGGTGTGTTTTTTCTTGTTTATTTAGAATACGTTGTTTACATAGAATGCGTTGAGGATTTTGAGAGATGAAGGTATAATTTTTATCAATTCTAAATACAAGCAGATGATTTAGAGTATTATTTAATAAAACGTAATGTACGGAATTTGACTGAAGTTAGTTTGAATATAGATAACTTGTACAATTTTTTTTTTATTACTTAACTTTTTAATTTTCTACTTGGTCGTTCAACTTTAAGTTTTATATCTAAAACAAATGGCTGTGTGAGATCATATCGTAATCTAATCATAAATTTATTTTAGGGAATAAGCAGTATGAAAAATAAATGCTTAAGAAGATGTATAACAACGATAATGAACTTCAAATATTTTTTTTAATGTTATTGTTAATTGCAGTTAATTTATATTAACATATTATTTATGTAACAGTGTGTAAGATATATATGAAATTGTGTATTTAATTTTAAATTTTTTTTATATTAGTTTCATTAATTCATGCTTTTTTTAAGTTTTTTTTAATTTTATTATTATGAAATTAACCTCTTTTAATTAAACTGCGACAGCTTAAATTAGGGATGGCAATCCCGGGATTTCGTAAAAAATGTTTATCCCGAAATCCCGGGATTAGTCTCCGAAATTTCCCGGAATTTCGGGATCGTCAAAAAAAAGGAAAGGTTAATAAAGTTTATGCTTATAATTGTAGTTTAGTAATTTTTATATCGTCTTTGGTATAGTAGCTGCTTGGTTGTGTAATCATTTATTATCTTTGCAATGTTTTCCTTTTAAAACTCTCATTTTCTGCATTTTACTAAAAAAAAAAAAATCAAAACATTGCTTGTCTGCAAAATGTATATATGTTTGTTTATATATATATATATATATATATATATATATATATATATATATATATATATATATATATATATATATATATATATATATACATATATAAATATATATACATATACATATAAAATTAAAATTAAAAATATATAATAAAATAAAATTAAAGTATAACTTTTATTAAAAACTCTTGCTCTTTCCACAAGCAAGCGCTTATATTTTTGTTATGTTTTATAATATACTAGTTTTAATATTATGCTATATATAATATATAGTATTATATTAAAACTAGTATATTATAAAAATAGATAAAGTTTAGGCGCTTGCTGGTAAAAAGTGCAAGAATTGTTAATAGAAGGTATACATTAATTTAATTTTGAATTTTCTGCTTCCAAAAGTATGCGCAATTTTAATTCCAGTTTTATATCCATTCATTTTAATTTTCAAATTAGTGAATTATGAAAGTTTTTTTTAACGTCATACATATTTATAGTTTTTAATTTTTATTTTTATTTATACTGTGTTACCATTTTAAAGTATTGTTTTATATAATACTTATAAATTATCATTAAATTAATAAATTTTAAGTGTTTGATAAGTGCTTAAAAAGTATTCGATTGCATTTGCGTTTTTACCTATTCAATCCCGGGATTTCCCATGGACAAATTTCTCAATCCCGAAATTCCGGGATTGAAAATTTCCGGGATTTTTGCCATCCCTAGCTGAAATACAGAAATATTGTCTTCATTTGTCTGTCAGATATTGTCTTCATTTGTCATATTGTCTTCATTTGTCTGTCAGACAGAAATATTGTCTTTATTTATAAATGTATTTTTTAGTAATATTAATGTAATAGGAACTTAAAAAGTGGAACTTTTAATTTATAATGAACATGTATTTACTTTTTAACAGTTGGTTTATATAAAATAGGGAGAGATTTAGCAACGAGACGCGGACAATATTTGACAACGGCGTTTGTTACGAACACGTCGTTTGACTAAAGCCATTTAGCCTTTGTTTCGCAACACGTGCCTAAAAACCGTTATCAACAATGACGGCTATATTCTGCTTGAAATCTGTAGGAAGTTTAGTTTTTTTAGGCTACGCTGAAGATTCAATAGATATTTATAAATGAGTTAAACGATTCCCATGAACCATATCCATATTGGAAATATGATAGGTTTGATATAAACATATAAATTTTACATTGTACAATGATGTACAATGTAAAATTATTGTTTTTGGCATCTCAGAAAAAATTGTAAATGCACAAAGAACTACATGCAGTGGTATAGAAAAACCTTGCACTTTGCTAAAATGACTTGCTTTTCAATGTAAATAACGGGAGAGGAGAAATTAGTTAAACAAAAATCAAAGCTTTGTATTTAAAAAAAAACTAAAGCAAAAATTTTTTAATTTTAATTTTTAAATTAATACAATATTTATTTTAACAAAATTATCTTTTATAAACCGATCCCTTGTTGGCTATTATTCTCAATTTTGTCTTGATACCCTTCATAAGTGATTGTAAAAATGTTGTACGAATTTTCAATTCAAACACGCATTGATACATCTAATCAATTGTTGTAAACATATGGCCTCCCATCCACCCTCATTTACATTCTGAGTCAATACTCAGAAGTCTCAGTTGACCAGCCTTTGGGGACATTAGGAGGATTCTTATCAACCGGTACGAAATTGATATTTTCATCTATCCAGGATATGGCCTCATTAGACCTATTAACACTAGCTAAATCTGGCCAAAAAATGTAACTTAAGTTACATTTTTTGGCCAGATTTAGCTAGTGTTAATAGCTAAATCTGGCCAAAAACCTTGATGATACTCATCGATGTTCTAATGGTAAGGCTTTCTTCTAAGCATTCTTTGATATAAATGCTTTATTTTTTTGCAGCCGATGTTGTTAACCGAAAGAATGCTTTCGACATTCCACGCTCAGATAGTGCTATCCAAACAAGTAATT
>NC_061165.1:41094310-41154310 GCF_022113875.1 Hydra vulgaris
TTTATTTTCACTGTTCTTCAACTTTAATAAACATGATACATAAAATTCATCAACAGCTAACTTTTTTTTTAAAAAAAAGTTAGCTGTTGATAAGAAACAAAGAAATTGTAAAATATTATTTATAAAAAAATTAAAAAAAAAAATCTTAATAGTTTTTTGTCTCAGCCTAATTTCTAATAAATAGACAAGGGAAATAACTTATTTTAAATCTTAAGAAACTTTAATATAAACAAATTATATTCAATATACATATTGCATTTTACATCGTATTTAATATTAATGTATACATTAATATTAAATATGATGTAAAATGTACAAATACAGCAAACTAGATATTTTACGTCATAAATCCAAATAAATATTTACATTTAATTTAAATGAACTTAAATTAAGCTCATAAATTAAAAAGTTAAAGCCAAAGTTATAAAGAAGCATTAAAATTACGTTTTTCACACGTTATTTCGTTAGGTAGTGAATGTTTCTGTACCGTAATTAAACAAAAACAAATACCGTAAATGTATCAAAACAAATAATTATTCATGCTTAAAATAATTATGTAAAATAAATTACAAAATTTACGGACCTAAAGACGCCACCTGACTTTGCGGTATGGAAACATGCATCAACCTAATGGTAGATATTTTTGTTTTTCATTACGCGGTATTTTCGCCGCAAGAATATATATATATATATATATATATATATATATATATATATATATATATATATATATATATATATATATATATATATATATATTTATATATATATATATATATATATATATATATATTCATTGTGAGAGAGAAAAAATCTTTAAAATTTTTTGATTTTATTCCATATATATATATATATATATATATATATATATATATATATATATATATATATATATATATATATATATATATATATATATATATATATATATATATATATATATATATACATATTTATATTCATATATATATATATATATATATATATATATATATATATATATATATATATATATATATATATATATACATATATATATATATATATATATATATATATATATATATATATATATATATATATATATATATATATATATATATATATATATATATATATATATATATATATATATATATATATATATATATAGTATATTAGTGCCTTCTGTTGTTTAGGGAAATGGCTACCTAGTTAAAGCAATGGAGACGGAATAATGTTTTGGTTAAGGAATTTCTAAGTAGTGACTTCGATATTGATTGTTCAGCTTCATTATATAAAGAGGTCTGTAGCGGCAGCAATCGTGAGGTTACTGCAATAGTAAATTTTGAATATAATTCAGACTCTATATTACAGGATGAAGATGCTAATGTTAAACTCAACATTACAAACAGTTTAAGCTCTAGTTTGAGCAGCTTTATAATACAGGATGAAGAGCCTAATGTTGAACTTGACATTACTAATAGTTTAAGCTCTGTGCTTGCTTCCTGGACAACACGTAACAGATGTTCAAGGGCTTGTGTTAATGAACTTCTTTTGATATTAAAAGGTAATGGGCATAATGATCTTCCTCTAGATGCACGAAAGCTAATGCAAACTCCTAGATCAGTTAATTGTTACTCTAAGTGTGGAGGAAGTTATGTTTATTTAGGAATTGAATATGGTATTAAGCAGAAACTTCAGAAAAATCCTCATAATTTTAATAACATTGAGCTTCTTGTTAATGTTAATGGTTTACCACTTTTTAAATCTACAAGTACAACTATAATGCCTATTCTTTGCAGTTTTAGGAAGTCAGAAATTTTTATTGTTTCTCTATTTTGCGGACAGTCAAAACCAAATTCAGTAGAAGTTTTTTGAATGACTTTTTAATTGAATATAAAGATCTACACACTAATGGCTCGGTCTTTAATAGTATAACTTATACATTGTCCATTAAGTTATTTATTTGTGATGCTCCTGCTTGGGCATTTCTAAAATGCATTATATCACACACAGGTTATTTTAGTTGTAAGTGTTGCACAATGAAAGGTTCACTAATGAACCTTTCATTGTGCAATGACACTCCACTAATGAAAGTGTAGTCTTTCATTTAGTGGAGTGTCGTCTGCGCACAGATGTTGACTTTGCTGCGATGCTACATGAAAAGCATCAGTTGCAACAAACACCGTTATTAGGCTATAATATATTGTGTGTGAGGAGTTTTTCTTTAGACTGCATGCATCTTGTCTGCCTTGGAGTGATAAAAAGGATGCTTAAATTTTTAATTGGGGATGGGCCTCGTGCTTATAGACTTTCACATTCACAAATAAGTGAAATTGTAAATCGTTTGACAGTTTTAAATGGAAAAATGCCTTCAGAGTTTTCAAGACAGCCAAGAACGGTGATTGAATGGAAACGATGGAAAGCCACTGAATGTAGACAATTTCTACTGTATACTGGTTGTGTGGTGTTGAAAAGTATTGTTAATGAGGGTGTTTATACACACTTCCTTAAATTATCAGTTGCATTTAATATTTTACTAGATTCAAATGCAAACAACTGAACTCCTCAAATGCTTGAATATGCACAAAAACTTCTTGTTGATTATGTTTCTTCTGCTATTCAATTTTTTGGACCTACTTTCTCCACTTACAACGTCCACAATTTGCTTCACATTGTAGACGATGCAGAAAATTTTAATTGTTCTCTTGATGATATTTCAGCATTTCAATTTGAAAACTACATGCAAGTAATAAAAAAATTTGTTAAAAATGCTCATAATCCGTTAGCTCAAATTGTAAAACGCAGTGAAGAGTTAGAAAATTGTGGTTCAGTATATTCGAATAAGTATATGAAGACTGTTTGCTCTATTCAAGATAAAGACTGTTGGTTTTTATTAAATAATGGAAAGTTTTGTCGTGTCAAATCCCTGTATGAAAATGGTTATTGCGGCTGTACTGTTTTAAGAAATAATGAGTTATCAAGTTTTTTTAACAATCCATGTGATTCTTAGAGTCTAAATATTGTTCGCATTAAAAAAAACTATCTGTCTGAAAAATGCATAATTAGTAAAGCAGATTTCTCAAGGAAAGTTGTATGCATGTCTTATAAAGATGGATTTGTGCTTGCTTCTTTAGTCCATGATATTGTTTGGTAGAAAATTAGTGTATTAAATTTTGCCCAATTTTCATTATATATTTATAACTCAATATCATGTATTGGTAAATGATACAATTGCATAAAAATAGAAAAATAAAACTCAAAGTTGTCTTTTATTCTTTAGGTTTAGTTAATAAAGCTTTTTATGGTTTCTAAATAATAAAAAACATTACTAAATAGTTAAGTTAATATCAAATTATATTTAAAAATAATTTCACTAGGCAGCTATATAATATATCTTAGACTACAATTTAAAATTGTATTCTCATTATGTTTTGCACTAATAAATCTTTTATAAATGAGTATAAAGTGTTGTTCTCTAAAATAAACATTTCTAGTTAAATAAAGTTTATTATGGCAGAAAAAATGTACATACGAACTGTATGGATTGAAAATGGAGAAAAAATTGAGGGTACAGCACCAGAATGTTGGGCAATCGAGAATTTTTTGTGCTGGCCATCTTCGTTAAATGTTATAAAATGTTTCACTGAAATGCATGAACCGCAAGCTAACTGGCACAGGTTTAAGCTATTGAAAATAAAATGTCGTGGAGGTAATGTAATTTTTTTATTGACATAAAGTCATTACTTTTTTTCCTTGTTTGTTTAATTAGCTCCCAATATATATGTTATTTTTAGTGTTTAATGAAATATTCTATATTATGTTATATATTTAAAGTATAATTTCAAATTTAATTGGTTATTTTAGATCGTGAGTTGTGTGACAACTTTGAATTCGCAACTACCAGTGATACTCAGGTAGAATCAGATTCAGAATATGGTAATTATTTTCTAAAGTTGATGCAAGATGTTTGTTATATTTTTGGATTTATTAAAGTGTATTCAATTATAATAAAGTTAAAAAAAAATATTTAGTTTCAGTATTAACAGTTTTATTTTTATTTATTAGAGGAGCCACTACCATTTTCATTGAAGAGAAAGCAAAACCAAGTTAAAGATAAACAACATAATAGTAAGAAAGTGTCTATTCCTGTAACTCAAGTAAAAAAGAAAAAAATAACAATTCCAATGCATACTCCACATGCTGTTGCTCAAGGTATTGGTTGTCTGTAGGAAAGTTGTAATAAAAAGTTATAAATAAAAGAATCAGAGCATTCTTTTATATAATTCAGTGTTTTTATTGCTTGTATCTAAAAAATATTTAGATCAACAATCGCAAAGATTTTGTGAAAAAAAAGATGGTTTTAATATAGTGCAAAGCCAAGGCGGTGCATGTGCTTTTCCTCAAAAGAGAAAAGAACTTCTATTGACAGAGACACCTATATTAAATTCTCTTATAAGAAAGACAACTAGAAAAGATGCATCACTAAGTGGAACATTTCCACTTACTGAGGAAAGTATGTAAATTATTTGTTATTTATTTTGACATTCACTTAATTTTATTAGTAATATAAGCAAGTAAATATTTTTGAGACATTAGATATGAGATTAGATTTGAGACAATAAGATAATAAAATATGCCAAAATCCAAGAATTTATTAAACATTTTGAAATAGTGTGTTTCAATGTTTTTAAAGATTGATTGCTGTTAGGGTGTTTTAACTTCTTTTTGTATCTTTATAATTAGAATTTCAGAAGAAAGTTATATGTGCGCTAGCATAAATGAAAGAGATGTTAGTGAAAGCTCTCTCTAGTAATGAAAATAGTCAGGAAATTTTATGCATGAATTCGCTAAAGTCGTTCAGTGATTATGATTGTAGTTTAATTCTAAGGTGAAATCTGAAGTGGTAGGTTTCTTTAAACCATTTTATTTTGTAGTTGGTTTTATTTTTTTAACATTTTGTTAATCTATTCATAATTTTTTATGTTTACTTTTTAAATAGATGAAAAAAATGTGAATTATTTTCTTAAAACTCTAGGTTAACAAAGTTTCTAAAATTGGCGGTGAAACCATAAAAATAAATACAAACCATAAAAATGTGATGCAAAGGTTAGTTGCTGAACAAAGTAGTTTTAAAAATATGGGTTTAATTTACTATAAGGAATTTCAAATTTATATATATATATATATATATATATATATATATATATATATATATATATACATATATATATATATATATATATATATATATATATATATATATATATATATATATATATATATATATATATATATATATATACATATATATATATATATATGTATATATATATATATATATATATATATATATATATATATATATATGTATATATATATATATATATATATATATATATATATATATATATATATATATATATAATATATATATATATATATATATATAGTTAGTTAGTATATATATACATATATATAGTTATATATATATATATATATATATATATATAATATATATATATATATATATATATATATATATGTATATATATATATATATATATATATATATATATATATATATATATATATATATATATATATATATATATATATATATATATATATATATATATAGTTAGTTAGTTAGTGGTAAGCTGCGTGGATCATATCCACAAGCTGAGACGTTGTAACGTTCAGCTATAGCAGCCCAGTACTTTTTTTTCTTTTTCTTTTAAATTAATGTTTTCTTTTTTTTTTTTAAGCCATTCGTCTAAACTTGCTTTTAAACTATTCAAATTCTCGGAATCTACAACTTTTTCCAGAAGTTTGTTCCAAATTTGGCAAACTCTGTTTGTGAAGAAATAGATTCTGGAGCTAACCTATACATGAAAGTCATTTATTTCGCGAGGAGTAAAACACTGCATTCTAAGTTTATGTTTGAGACCTCTAATGGAAGAATATGGGGCATCTAATTTAATGCTTGACTTATAGACTGGTTTGACCTTAAGATTGACAAATTCTAGATTGTTTAATATCTTATATAAATTAATAAGGTCTCCTCGTTTTCTTCTGAGATTTAAATTAATTAAATCCATTTTAACTAGCCGTTTCTCATAACTTAGCATTCGGTTTGAGTATGATATTTTTGTGGCCCTACGTTGAACTCTTTCAAGCATTGAGATTTCGGCCACATTCAGAGGACTCCACGCTGGAGCCGCAAATTCAAGATGAGGTTGCACATAAGTAGTATACAAAATTTTCCACATATAACAATCTCTACTTTCAAAGGCATTTTTCAATAACTCCAGTATTTTTGAAGCTTTGTTAACACATACTTGCGTTTGAGGCTTTCATCTCATATCCGGTTGTACAAAGACACCTAGATCTCTTTCTAATTCACTGTTTGAGAGGTCATAAATCATTCCATTTATATTCATTGTGTTTGTTTTATCAATACCTCGAAAAACTTTCTGATTGCCGAATCTCATCACCTTACGTTTTTTGCAGTTTAGTTCCATACCCCAATTGTTGTACCATTTCACAATGTTGTCAAGGTCGGTTTGTATTTCTGCTTGTTTATCAATGGAATCTTCTATGGCTATTATTTTGCTATCATCAGCATACATTTTAAATGTGTTTAGCACAACTTCTGGGAGGTCATTTATGAATAGCAGAAACAACATTGGACCCAAAACGGAACCCTGAGGCACGCTACTGGTAACTGATACCCATTCTGAAACTGTATTGCTAATAGCAACTCTTTGTTTCCTATTTGCAAGAAAACTTTCAATCCAGTTATATATTTTACAAGTTATACCATACGCTTTAATCTTTGTCAATAATCTTTTGTGTTCTACTTTATCAAAAGCCTTTGCGAAGTCAAGATATATGACGCATAACGGTTTACCTTTTGCAGTTTCAAATGTAATTGTGTCAATTGTCTCAATAAGATTTGTTGTGCATTATTTGTTTGGAACAAAACCAGTTTGCTCCTCACATATAAGTCTACTTGAAACTAAATTTTGCAGAATTGTGTCCCGAATGAGCTTTTCGAGCATTTTACAAATAACAGATGTTAGGGATACTGGTCTGTAGTTTTCTGGTTCAAGTTTTGATCCCCCTTTGTAAATTGGTGATATATTTGCAACAGACCAGTGGTAAGGGACACATCCAGTGTCAAAGCTTAATTTGAAAATATGAACAATTGGGTCCACAAAACCTTCTGCAGCATGCTTTAAAACAAACGGACTAACTCCATCAAAACCCATCGCTTTTGCCTCATCCATACCTTTTAACATTTTGAGAATTTTTTCATAGGTAATCATATTAGATAACTTACTAGAATCGCACTGGTTTTCGCTTCTTTGCGAGAATTCAGGTATTGGTTGGTCATTATCATTAACAAAGACTGACTGAAATAGCTTATTTAATATATCTGAAATGTCTGATATCTCAATTGTAACTTGATCTTTTTTGTTCTTGATTGCTCTAATTTGCGTTTTAATGTTTTGTTTTCTATTTACGTATGAGAATAAAAGTTTTGGTGCAAGCTTCGCTCTCTTTACTAAATCCGTTTCGTATTCTCGAGTTGATCTTTTGATTTGCTTTTTAACATTAGCACACATTTTGTTAAAAACGATTCGAGATTCTTGGCTTTGCCGATGCAAATTTGAATAAAACATAGAATGTTTAATCTTTATTGCTTTTTTAACTTTTGCATCCAACCAGGGTTGACTATTCTTTTTTTTATTACTCAATATAGGAATAAAAAATCGACAAGATTCATTATATGTATGCAAAAATAAGTCATAACATTCACAGGCTGATTTGTTATAAAAATGCTCAACCCAGTTGACTTGTTTCAAGTATTTATTCATTTGAAAAAATTTACCTTTTTTAAAGCAAAATTTATCTTTTGCGAGTACTGTATTGTTACTAAGACTAGTAAAATATTGCCAAGTGATGGAGTAATGGTATCTTCCCTTTTCATAGTGGCCTAACTGTGGACTACATTGAAGAAAATCAATGCAATTTGGATTGCAAACTAAAATAAGATCAAGGGTGTTAACTGCTGAAACAGAGTCATTTTGTTTGAATGTCGGAAAATTTACTATTTGGTACAGAGAACAATCATTTTAAACTTTATTAAATTCATGTTCAATTGAGTTTGCATTTGAATGAATTATTGGACCATCATCTGTCCATTCTATATTAGGAAAATTGAAATCTCTGACCACTATGAGATCAGTGTATTTTTTCCACTTTTGAGTTTTGAAGCGGTTCTGATTGAGTCTAGAATCAATTTTGAGTAATCAGCTGTAGAGTTTGGTGGTCTATATACACAACCAACAATTAAATGAAAATTATTACAATTTATTGAGCACCTGACTTGTTCGATCTTTTTGTTGTTAAGATGCACATTTACAACTTCTATATTTGTAAGTCTTTTATTTACATAAATGGCAACACCTCCTCCAATTCTATCTCTATCTGCCTGATACAGTTCATAGCCATCAATTATTTTAATCGAATCCAATTTAAACCAAGTTTCTGCAATTGCAATAACATCAACTTCATATGCCAAAGCAAGTGTGGACAGCTCAGATAATTTATTAGAGTTACAGGAGGTAGCATTAGTATAATAAAATTTAATTGATTTATAGTTAGCACTAGTATTTTGCTTTAAATAAATAGGAAGTTTTACATTACTTAAGTTTTGGTAAGATTTATAAGATTGGCTGATATGTGCCCCTCCGAGCCTGCTTGGCAACGCTCTCTTTGACAAATGGGTGAACTTTGCGGTTGCCAATGTCTTTTGTTGTAGTGACGCCGATGCACAGTAATTTTCTGCTTCTAATGACAAATCGAAAGAGCTGGTCTAGGTTATTATTACGTTGCAAATCCTCGTTCGCCTCCTTTCTCTCTTTATTTTATTGTGCAAAATCAGCCTGCTCATCAGGAGTGCGGTCAGGCCGTATATATACTTTTTTGTAGGCCTCAATAATTGACAGTTCCCTTGCGGCAGCCAGCATCTCGTTTCGTGCTACTTCATTCTCAATTTCGACAACTAACGGTTCCGATGCATTGTTTACCAAGGGAACTTTAGATTTTAATCTGAATGTTGATTTTATTATTATTCGTCTGTTCAGCGAACGTATTAATTCGTTAACCATGTTCTCATCATCTGTCTTGCGATCCTTGATTATAGTTTTTTGTGAGTTAGGCAAACCAACAATTACAACATTTTTAGACTTTTTACTGGATAATATTTCATGACTTTTTAACACTTTGATGCTAGCATTATACAACTCAGAACCTGGTTTGGCTAGTTGCTTAGCAATTTGGCTGTAACAAACAGCAGGTGAACTAGAAGGTGGTAAATTTGCATTGTTTTCTTGTAGTCTTTTTACTTTCTCACTAAGTTCAGCTATTTCTGCATCTTTTTCCTTTAATTTCACTTCAAATAGTTTACCTTGTTGATTTAGTTTCACTTTAAAGTCATCCTTTAGCTCTTCAAATGCTTTGTTAATCATCAAAGCTATACAATTCTTTTGTTGGTCAGTTAGTTTAGTCATATCTCAATCCTCGATTTCCACCAATGAAATGAAAGAGAAACAATCACTACAAACAACATTGGATTACTTCTTTGATGTTGAGTTGATCTTTATAGGAGGGCTACCACTCTGAATACCAGTGGATTACCTCCTGTTCAGAATTATTAGAATATTTTATATCTTATTGACACAAATACTTATTACACAGGGACTAAAAAGTTTCAGTATGTATTTTTTTCCTGATATATATATATATATATATATATATATATATATATATATAATATATATATATATATATATATATATATATATATATATATGTATACATGCTTGGTTGGGAAGCGGGAGCGATCGCTCTTGAATACTGACCATGGAAATTATATTTAGTTGCAAAAAACTGGCCAGGTTTTTCTTTAGATAAAAAACATCTCTTAATTTTATAAAAAATTTTTTGTAATTGTCTCTCATCGGTCCAATTAATCTTAAGCGCTTTTTTTTTTTGCTTGTTAAAATGTTCTCAAAACGACTAAAAAATCTGGCCAGCGTTTTGCAACTAAATATTGTTTACGTGGTCAGCAATCGAGAGCGATCGCTCCTGCTTCCTGACCAAGCCTGTATATATATATATATATATACATAAAGTATATATATATACATAAAGTATATATATATATACACCTCGTCATAAAGTATTTTTAACCTTTTTAATTGATTTCTGTATAGTTAATTTAATTTCTGCCGTAACTCAATGATTTAATTATTTCATTGTTCAATTATTTCATCTTACTTAGAAGAATTGTTTCAAATATGTAAAACTTTTCCAAATACGCGAAGCATAAAATAGTTATTATATATATTAACTTTCTTATTTATAAAATAATTTAGCTTAAATAAAACTAAAACAAGTGTTAGTTTAATTAGAATCTTGTTAGAATTTTCGGGGCTGGGCCCTATTTTTATTATTAAGGCCTTTTTATGCGCCACAGCATAAAAATGATTAAAAAAAAGTCTTAACTTTTGCGGGACCCGGGGCTATAGCTCCCTCTGGACCAAAAAAAAGGACATCTTTTAAATGTTCAAAAGACGTTCGAAACATGTATAAGAATTAAATAGTAATTAAAATATATACTAAATAACTCTTATACACGTCCAAAACGTGTATAAGAATTATATAGTATTTTAATTATATCTTTAAGATATAATTAAAAATTACATTACACTCATTTTATTATTTTTCCAATCATAAGATTGGAAAAAAAAATAAAATGAGTGTAATGTAATTGTTACTTTATATAAAAAATGTCACTTAATTTTATAAAGAAATTATAAAAGAGCAATGTTTCGAAAATACATGTTTTAACAATTTATTTTGCTTTAAGTTTCTTCGCGTTAAAAGATATTTTATTTTCGTTGTTTGTTTTTTTGTAATTGTCTCTCATCGGTCCAAATAAATCTTTTTTTGCGAAAAACTTGCCAGTTTTTTGCAACTAAATATTATTTCTCTGGTCAGTATTCGAGAGCGATTGCTCTCGTTTCCGGACCAAGCCTGATATATATATATATATATATATATATATATATATATATATATATATATATATATATATATATATATATATATATATATATATATATATATATATTTATGTATATATATATATATATATAAATATATATATATATATATATATATATATATATATATATATATATATATATATATTAGGGTGGTCCTTATAGGAGGTTGAAAATTTATTTTGGAAAAAATTTGGCGGGCGCCCCTCAAAATGTTTCCATTCGGTGTAAAAACACTTGCTTTTAATTATTGTTGAATTTTATTAACATTTAGGGTATGCTCAATTCAAACAAACTTTCGCATATAGCAGTCACTCAGTCTCAGTGTTCAACGCAGTAAAGTGACATGAATGTTTTTCAAATGTAAGATATTTGTATAACATAATGTTCTGAAAGCAACTCACTTAGTCATCTTCCAAACTAAATTATGTCTTCAGGCTTTCCACAACTGCTACTTTGCTTATTTCTGGTAACTTCTTTCTATGCTCAGCCACTACTTGAAGGATGAATTGCGTCTGCTCTTCAGATTTTGTCCGGAGTCCGCTATACTCCTGAATGAGGGCGACACCTCGCTCTGCAGTGTCGTTAGTATCTCGAAGTTTACCAACAAATGTCTGTGCTTCAGTAAAGGCAGGCAGATCACGCCAGATGGCAGGATCTTCATCGAAGAAGCTGGTTGAAATGTTCAGAGCACTAAAGAACTTCTTTGTATTTGTTGTCACGAAGTCAGGTATCTCCTTTTCTCTTATATCTTGGTCTAATAGAGAGATGCGTTTGGCTGGTTCTTGTACTCCAGGGTTGTCCAACGCCTTGACCATCTTTCTCTTGTCTTCAACAGAAATGGAATCGTCAAAAAAAGAAAAGCCTACGAGTACTTCCGACAAGTACCAAAGGTGTCCTTTTAACTTCTTCAAGGCAGCAAGCGATGTACAGTTTCCAGAAGCCAACAATTCCTTACAGAGCAGAAGGTCGTTCTTTGGAGCTGAGATTCCAAGACGAGAAGAAAACCAGCCTCTTATGTAGAACTTCACTGCAAACACACAGAGATCCTTGAGTCCATTGAGCTCACAGTCAGTAAGATGAAATCCACTGTTTCTGAAGATAAATATCTTCATGCTGTAAATGAGACGTGACATGAATCTGGCTCTGTGCATCGCTCCTGGATTCATGAATCTGACACCTTTCGGAGGAACGCCTCCCAAGAAAATAATTGTTGTTTCAAGGAGCTCTCTGTAATCGTCTCTGGGGTGTTCCGTGTGTAGCTGCTCAGCGGCATAGGAAAGAGTCCTCTGCCTGGTTTCCGAATCAAGTTGAGCCATTACAGCGTCATCCTGGATCCCTGCATGAAAGTCAGCAGTTTGAATGTTTGGCCAGAACTGTTTAAACCTCTTGAATAATTGTATCTCGGGTGATGATGAAGGGCTGATGCATAAGGAAAACACTTCCTCGAGCATAATCTCATGGATGTGGTGGCGGCATGCTAAGTACAGTACATCATGGCCGAGTTTTCCTTCCAGAAGAACACACGCTCCATTACGTCGCCCAGTGTTAGCCGCTGTTGTGTCAAAACTAAAGGCCTTAATATCGTCTTTGATCTTCCAATCATCAATTATCTGGACAATGGCGTCGCATATGGCATGTCCTGTTCCCGATGAAAGCTTAGGAACAGCTAGAAGCTGGTCAACACCATCAGAAGAAACAACAATCGGCAATCTGTCTACTTTTTCATCTCCTGTCAAATCCTTCATCAGCTTTCCATCCCAGTGGATAGTTAGAGGCTTTCCGTGACTTTGAAACTCTACTTTCAGTTCCTTTGATCTCAGTTCTCGATGCTTCAGCCGGTACCTGCGAACGGAAGATCGGTTCACAGCAAATTCTGCCGCGTTCTGGCCTGTTGCAGAAATAACGGATGCCACAGTGTGAACAGCATGCCTGTCACTGATCCCAGCTCTGTCAAGGGAACTAAGAACTTCCGGTGTAAGGATGTTTTTTCTCCCGCGTTTTCGAAGGCATGGATTTGGACTGGTAAGGCTTGATGTCGAAGGTCCTGAGAAATCTGCATCCTGTGATTCGTCGGAGGAGGTGTCTTCCAGCACAGCCGTGTCAAACATTTTCCTTTTCGCTTCCTCACTAGCATCTTTTCTCTTCTTCATTTGGTTATCTCGTTTTTCTTTCTCCTTTTCCTTATTCTCCAAGTTCTTGTCCAATCCTGCCATAGATCCTCGCCTACCAGGTTCCCGTTGAGCAAGCAAAAATTGCTTATCTTCTTCAATGTTTATCATTTGCAGAGCATCGCCATGAGAAATATCAAACAGATTCGGAAACTCAGCAATAAAAGCTTCTTCATTCCTCTTCTGTGTTTCAGTTTTTCTGCTTTTGTTTTTCTTAAGGTTATCCCAAGTCAGAACCAAATCTTCCAACTTCTTTATTGCTCTTCGTTCATCCCGGACTGGTATTCTTGCACGGCTCCAGTACGTGAAGAGTTGTCGAATTGTTTCTTTGGCAGCTGAATGCTTCGTTTCTTCAACGACCTTCAGATGGTAAAAAAACACACCAAGGACGTCCTGTATTGATGGCAATTTAGCGCCTGTAAACTCTTCTTTCACTGTCCCAAGTAAATATATCTCAGACTGCTTCCTTGTCGATACTGCCATGGCAACTTTATTAATTAATTTCTATAACACAAATAAAAAACACATGTTCACAAGCAACTAGTGTAGACAAAAGCACGTTAAAGTAAGCAACAAAGGAGATCAGGCTAAAACAAACTCTGCCACAGTCGGTACGGTGGTCCTTATTTCATACTTTTGGCATTATGGTGTGGCTGGACAGCTTGGGCACATACACCAAAATTCCGGGTCATTGAGCATACCCTAAATATTATTTAATTGTAAAAATCTTTCAGGGTATTTTGTTTTTGAACAATTGGATCCCTCCTAGGGGGCGCCCGTATTAAAATTCAAAAGTTGTAAAATAAGGACCACCCTAATATATATATATATATATATATATATATATATATATATATATATATATATATATATATATATATATATATATATATATATATGTATATATATATATATATATATATATATATATATATATATATATATATATATATATATATATATATATATGTATATATATATATATATATATATATATATATATATATATATATATATATAAATATATATATATATATATATATATATACATATATATATATATATATATATATATATATATATATATATATATATATATATATATATATATATATATTCTAAAATATGAGAATTTTTATTTAAGTTGACCAAATAATACAACCAAACAAAAAAGTCATTGAATTTTAGGAATTTTAAAACCATCGGGAATTTCGCGGATTACACGGTACCATTGAGCTAGCTAACCTTATTATTTATCAATATTCAATGTATCTATAAAAATAATAATGTTTTATTGTAGGTTGATGGCTAATGGTTTACAATCAAAGTTTAACACGGTTGGTAGCAAGGGTAAAAAGAAATTTGTAGGCACAAACATTTGTGAAGTTGTTGTTGGTAAGTCATGAATATGTTATCTATTATTGAAAAACACATTATCATGCTGTGGTGCTATTTTATTTTGAAGTTCTTGCTGTATTTGTTGCAAATTACTCAGGCAATACTTTTTTTTATAGAGGGCGTCATTTTAAGTAAAGCAACTGCTACAGTTTCTGAAGTCAGAAAAAATATCATGAATATATTGAAATATGCACCCGATAGATCAAATGGTGGTGGTCGGGGCATAAATGACAACTCGGTTATATAGTTATATGTTAACAAAAAATGTATATATATAATGTTAACATTCTTTTTATTTCTTATATATACTCCCTTAAAAGAATTTTTTGTAGTCTTTTAATTTACATGAAATGCACTACTCTTCCCAGTAGACTCTCAACGTTGTTTCAGCATTGATATTCGGTTGACTTTTAGTTGCAATGTCAGTTAAACAAATGTAACCATTTATAGTAATATAAATATATATACTATATGTATATATATATAGTATATATATAAATATATATACTACATATATGTATATATAGTATATATATTTATATTATGTATGTATATAAATACATACTTAATATAAATATATTTATATAATGTATGTATATATTATATATGCATATTATATATATGTGTATATATATATATATATATTTTATATATGTACACACACACACACACGCACGCACACACACAGGGAAGAGTTGCCTTAATTGGAACAGTTAAGGAATAATTATTTATTAACCTAAGATGGCTTTTTAATAACTAATGGAAATTTTTATTTCCATTAGTTAGTAAAAAATTTTCAAATTTTTTACTAACTAATAAATTTTCAAATTTTTTACTAACTAATTTACAAATTTTCATTTGTCTATGAAAATGGATGATGTTTTACAAAATAATGATTTATCAAGCTTTTTTAACAATCCGTGTGATTTAAAGAATTTGAATATTTTACATATTAAAAAAAAATTATCTGTATGACAAATGTATAATAAATAAAGCAGATTTTTCTTGTAAAGTTGTATAAAAAAAAATTTGTGCTTGCTCCTTTTGTCCATGATATTGGTTGGTAGAAGGATCAACATAAAAATGTAGCAAATTTTAGCAACTGTATAATGTATCATAATGTACAGCTCAAAGTTGTATTTTTCTGTTAGCTATTTTACATGAACAAATTTTTAATATATGAGTATTTTTTCTATTATATTTTCTACTATACTTTTCCAGTTGAAAAAGTATAGTAGGGCAAGCAAAATATACATTCGAGCTGTTTGGATAGAAAATACAGAGAAATAGAGAGAAATAGAGAGAAAATTCGATTGATAATTTTTTGTGCTGACTATCATCATTAAATGTTATAAATTGTTTCAATGAAATGCATAAACCACAGTCTAACTGATACAGATTTAAGCTGCTCAAAATTAAATGTCATGGAGATAATTTTTTTTTATATAAACATTAAGTCATTACTTTTTTTTACTTGTTTTTTTAACACGCTTTCATTCTGTATATGTTATTTTCAGTGCTTTAGTGCTTTTTTCTATGCTTCAGTGATTTACACATTTTATTGATTGCTAAATTAATATATTTAATTTAATTTATGAATTTTTTATTTTATAAATGTTTTGTTCTTGTTTTTCAACGCTTTTAGAAGTTAATGTTTGGTTCTTTTGTCTTTCTGATATATCTTTATTGTTAGAAGGAGATGTTAGTAAAAGCTCTTTCCAGTAATTAAAGTAGTATCATGACAAATAGTTCTGAAATGCTATGGATGAACTTGCAGCAGTAATTTAGTGATTATGATAACAGTTTAAATGACTCTTGGGTGAGGTCTGGAGTGATGGGTTGTTTCAAACCATAACTTTTTGCAGTTTTTTTATTGTTTTTTGATTAAGTATTTAACAATAACTTAGCCTAAGTTAATCTACTTGTAACTTTTTATAAATGTACTATAAAAATAATGTGGTGTAATTATTTTCTTAAACCTTTAGGTTAACTAACTTTCTAAAATTGGAGATAAAACCATTAAGACAAATACAAAAAATGTGATGCAAAGGTTTGTTAAAAGTAGTTTTAAATAAAAATTCTTTTGAATCTTTTTATTATAGTTTGTTTTAAACTTGTGTCAAAAATATAATCAGACATAAAATTAATCTTTTTTTTTTTATGTCTGATTAGAATTTTTTTTTAAACTGTTTTCTCTTACTTTTGTATTTCCTTGAGCTAAAGAACAACCTTAAAGTACAAAGTTTAATTTGTAATGCATACTTAACCTTTTTTTTTACTCGATATATATACATACATATATATGTACATAAATAAACATAAAATAACATATTTTAAATAAGAATGTCCAACCATTGGACATTCTTATATAAAATAGTTCATATTTAACAGAAAATTAATTATTACAATCAGAAAAGTGTTCACATTTTGCGGTCTCACCCCTGTATATATATATATATATATATATATATATATATATATATATATATATATATATATATATATATATATATATATATATATATATATATATATATATATATATATATATATAATATTAATAGTGCAATTTAAAGTTTTTTCTTTTATTTATAAAGTTGTACTTGATAAAAACAAATAAATAAAGATGAACATTTTGAATATTTATTGATTATTATGATAAATTATATAAAATACAGTCGTGTGACAATTTATTATGGCCACCCACAATTTTTCAAAATTATCAAGTTTCAAAGTCTATTATTTATTATTTTTTTGTGATTTATGTACTCAAAGTAACTTTTATTTAAGAAATGGGTATTTTTTTGACAAATAAAAACATTTAACATATTGTTTATTATTTTATTATTAAAATATTATTAAATAAATTTTATTATTCAAATTAAACAAATTTTATTATTCAAATATTACTGCAAATATATTCAAGATCAATATTTGGTGATTCTTCCTTTGCCTCCATAATTGCAGGAACCCTTTTTGGCATACTTTTAATGCATTTTTGAGCCATTTCCTTCAATTCTTTATTATAGTTCCAATGTTGAATAATTCTTTCTATTAAATACACTTTATTTGTAATAATTTTTTCAGATATTTGCTTCTTTAGGAGCGCCCAAACATTTTCTATAGGATTTAGGTCAGAAGAGTTTCCTGGCCAATCAAGTAATGGAATATTTTGTTCTGATAGATATTTTTTGACTGATTTAGCTGTGCGACATGGTCATGCCCTGTCCTGCATGAAGGCTTTTTTTTTCACCTGGACTAAACTATTCTGCCAATTGTGACAACAATCTTTGTTCCAGCATTTTTATATTGTAACTGTAACATTTTCATTCTGCATATAGAACCTTCCTATTTCTTTTACACATTTCATTGATCAGATCATCACAGAGGTGGGGTGTTTAACAGTTTGCATGATGCAGTCCAATAAGTATTTTTTCCCTTTTTTTCTTTTTAAAACTTAAAAGTACTCTCGCCGCTAAAGCATACCTTCAAATATTATACAAGGATTGTTAAGTGAATATTGAATGAATATTTAAAGTTTAGTGTAAGAAAGTGGATATTTTAAATTCATCTAAATTAATTTTATTAATTACCAATCATATGTTAAATTTCTATACTTTTTTGTCCACTCAAGCATTTTTTGTACAATTTTTGGTGTCAGTGTTGGCTTCTTAGCTGGACGTCGTGAAATGTAACCAAGATTGTGTAGGCAATGTTGGACCGTTCTCTTCAACATTTTGACTCCAGATTGGCCCAGCTTATTAGTTATTTTGTTGTTGGTGGCCCGTCTATTTTCTAGAACAATCTTGGTAAGTATTCATTTCCTGCATGGTGTTAGGATTCTCTTCATTTCCACATTTACCAACTCTTTGGCATCAAGTTCTCCATATTAGCATTTTTTTGTGTATATTTTGTACAGATACCCACGAAATACCATATTTTCTGGCTATTTTTCATTGAGAATGATCAGTATTTATTAAAAGTGCCCTGATTTCAGCAATTTTTTGTGACAAGTTTTTTTTTCCCTCATAACTAAAATAAGATATCACATATCAGTATCACATAACAGTTAAGAATTTGCTTTGGTACTCATAACTTTAAAAATATCAAACTAAATACAACTATTTTTAATTTAAAATAAAAAGAAATATTCAAGAAATTTTTACTGATTTAAATAAGTAATATGACGATAACCTAATAAAAGAATTCAAAACTCTGGTAATAAAACTTAACAAGTGTACAGCAAAAAGATTATAATTAAGATGACATCATACAAAATGGCTGTCAAAAGTGACAGTGTTGCCAGTAGCAAAAAAAAAGCATTGATTTTATAAGTTAAAACTTTATTTTAAACAGAAGATTAACTTTCAATAATGAATTTTTACTCTTCATATGAAAAAAATGAGATTAAATTTCAAAATGATCAAAACTCATAGGTGGCCATAATAAATTGTCACACAACTGTATATATAAAGTATAAATATTTTGCAAAAACACTTTTATTTGCATTAACTGCTTCATTGCATTGTGGCATGCTTGCAATTTATTTTTTATAGTTTCTGTCAACTCTGGGTTATTATGCTAGATCTTGATAATCTCTTCCATAAGATCTTGCTTATTAGTAAGATTTTTTTTTTCCAATCTCTTGCTTTACTATTTCCCAAATATTTTCTATGGGGTTAAGATCATGCGAGTTGTCTGGCTATAGCAATACATCAACTAAGCCATAACAGTTTTTATTGTGTGGCAAGTTGCACCATCTTGCATAAATATAAGATTTTTGGCATTATTTTTAAATTTTTTTGTCAATTTTTGACATTTTCGGCTGGACATCAATCCCTCTTCTTTTAGCCTTCTAAAAATGGTCTGGTCTGACACAACAATTACAGCTTCATGGATAAGCTTAGTGGCTTTTTTTCTGTTTTCCAGGCAGATATTTCTGATTATACTGTCCGCTCTTGGTGTTTTCTTGCGTTTAGCAGGTGGTCTCCTTGAACCAAACTCTTCCCCTGTATGAATTCTTTTTCTTACTTGCATTACGGTTTGGTAAGAAACCTTTTGCGTTGGGTGAGAAACCTTTGGTAAAAAACCTTTGTGCTATTTTTCATTAAGAATAATTTGTATTTTGTAAAAGACATGTATATCAATTTTTGTTACTATGATATTAATAACAATGTATAATGTAGGTTGTTGACCAATGGTTTATAATCAAAATTTAATATGGCTGACGGTAAAGGTAAAGATAAATGTAAAGGAACAAACATTAGGTATTTACTTGTAAGTTAAGTGTAAAATTATATATTTTTAAAAATCACAGTTCGTTTTTTTAATGCTATTTTATTTTTAACTTTTTGATGTATTTGATGAAAATTACTCAGGCAATTCCTTTTTTATAGAGAGAGTTTTGTCAATTAAAGTGACTGCTACAGTTGCTGAAATAAGAAAAGGAATAATGAGTTTATTAAAATACGCACTCGACAGATCAAATGGTGGTGGTCGGCGCGTAAAAGGCGATTAACCCGATGTATAACATTCATACTTTTTCCTAGTTGTTCTGGAACTATTGATAATAGTTATTATTGATAAATTGATAAATATAATACTGATAAATAAAACTTTTTTTTTTCAAACATTTTATTTTATTTGCATTGTATATAAAGTCCGTTGAAGCAATTTAGTTGTATCTGATTAATTTACGTGAAATATAATATCCTCTGCGCAAATTATTGCTTTTTTATTGTGTTAATTTATTGCAATTAAAGTTGAGAAAATTTTTTAGTTAATTGGTTTTAACCAAAATAAAAAATAAAAATCAACGTTGAATTTACGTTGTTTCAACGTTGTTTTAACGTCTTATCAACTACGTATCAATCGAATATATCACCTATTCAAAGTTGAAATATGGTTGAAATGTAGTCGATAAGACGTTAGATCAACGTTGAAACGACGTAATCATCGACGTTGTTTCAACGTCGTAGTTTTCGACGTCGGATTTTATTTCCAATTCAACCAAATTTCAACGTTGTTTCAACGTGGCTTATGGTCGGTTTGCGACGTTGTTTCAACGTTATTTCAACGTCATTGTGCCGGCTGGGTAGTTTGTATTTTGTAAAAGACATGTTTATCATTTTTTGTTACTATAATAATAACAATGTATAATGTAGGTTATTGACCAATGGTTTATAATCAAAATTTAATATGGCTGGCGGTAAAGATAAGGAGAAGTTTAAAGGAACAAACATTAGGTATTTACTTGTAAGTTAAGTGTAAAGTTATATATTTTTAAAAATCACAGTTTGTTTTTTAATGCTATTTTATTTTTAACTTTTTGATGTAATTGATGCAAATTACTCTCTATAAAAAAAGGCAATACCTTCTTTTATAGAGAGCGTCTTGTCAATTAAAGTGACTGCTACAGTTGCCGAAATAAAAAAAGGAATAATGACTTAATTAAAATACGCACTCGACAGATCAAATGGTGGTGGTCGGCGCATAAAAGGCGATTCACCCGATGTATAACATTCATACTTTTTCCTAGTTGTTTTGGAACTATTGATTATAGTTATTGTTGATAAATTGATAAATATATTACAGATAAATAAAACTTTTTTTTTTCGTCGATAAGACGTTAGATCAACGTTGAAACAACTTAATCATTGACGTTGTTTCAACGTCGTAGTTTTCGACGTCGGATTTTATTTCCAACCATTATCAACCAAATTTCAACGTTGTTTCAACGTGGCATATGGTCGGTTTACGACGTTGTTTCAACGTTATTTCAACGTCATTGTGCCTGCTGGGTTTAGACATTTTTTTAATTGTTATTCGAAACCAAAGAAGTCTCTTGTTTATATTAAAGTGTATTTTGAAATTATGATTTGATTAACAAATATGAAATTTTGACCAGTGTAATGTTTTAATTTTTTAAACTTAAGTTTAAAAAATTAGTTTAAACAAAGTTTAAACAAAGTTTGAAGTTTAAACAAAGTTTTAAGTTTAAACATATTAAGTTTAAACAAAGAAAAACCATATTAAGTTTGTCATGTTAGGTTGACATATATTCATTGACACTTGTTTTTATTATTTGATAAGATTTTATAATTGTATCGTTGTTTATTGTAATATTCCTGAAGTTTGCTGTTTTGGGATTTTAAAAGAATTCCTTATTTCAAGCAAAATATTTTTATTGAAAAAGTTTAGTTACTTTAGTTCTGTTTTTTATATGATTTGAAACCTGTTTGTTTTCATTATTTGACAAAAAATTTTATTGTAATGAAGTCGTGAAGTTAATTATTAAAATAATGAAAACATTTATAAATTGTTTATATAAGTTTATGTAAATCGTTTAGTGTCTATTTTAATTTTCAATTATTTTATAAAGTAAGCCATTAAATAAAGCATAGTGTGTTTTAAAACAAATTTTAATTAAATAAAACAATTGAATTTTAACCAAATTTAAATTAATTTTGTCGTTTACATTTTCAAATATCAACCTCCAATTTTTTTGCAGAACAAAAAATTTTAACAACCACAATTATTTTGTTGATTTAAATATATAAATACATTTATATGATAATGTTTTGAGTACTATTTGGCATAAATACATTAACTGGTAATAGGAATACCAAGAACTAAATGTAAATACATCGACTGAGGGTTCGGTCAGGGTTTTAGTCATAATTAAAAGTCATAAAAGTAAACTTTTGTTTCGTTAAAAGGTATTCAGTTTAACTAGATGGTTTTAACGTCGCGCAAATCAGGCAATCTTCTGCTCTAAATGGAAGAAAGAAGAAAGCAGTGGTAGGGAACCTCATGTATCACTATAAGCCATTGTATACCCAAGGCTAGCGCGAATGGTGTGTGATACCCTACTCTACTCCCTATCAAAGAATTTTATTTCATCATGTCTGCAAATTAAGATCTTTTAGACCTGCAAATCCGCATGTGTAGATCATATAGTATAGTCGGCAAACTTGGAAAAATTGTAAAAAGCGAGGACCTTTATTTTTTTTTAAGACAAAAAATTATTTATGGCATTTTTGCTACAGTCAATAAAAATCCTGAATCCGCCCCTGATATTTATAGTTTTTGATTGTATTTCTGATTCCATTTTTTTTATTTTTCGTTAGAAATTCTTTTCTGATTGCCGATGCGATGATTTATTTCGTTTATGTTTTTGATAACCATATCTTCTTGAAAGTTTATACTTTCTTTTAAGTCATTAATCTCGATTTCCATTTTCTTAAAATTTAGTGCGTTTTTTTGCATTTCATTTTCAATTTAATCGAATCTATCTGTTATTAGTTTCATGTTGACAGATGTTATTTTTGCAAAATTAATTTCTTGTTCACAAAGAAGTTGTTCAGTCTCTTTTAAAATAAATACCTTATGATCTTCAAGCATTTTTTTCATTGACTTTTCAATATTTTTAATTGAAACTTCCATAGTTAAGAGTATGACAAACTTTATTAATATATTCGAGTAATAACAATTTGAAACAAAAATAAAAACGCTAGTTAAAAAAAAGCGTCTGCTCCCTTTGAAAACTTGAGTAAAAAAAGGGTTAGGGGTAGAGTCTAGATAAAGTCACGTGTTCGGGTTGGGATAAATGTTACAGGGGTAAAAAATTATTGATATTACAAAAGGTAGTGATTTCAAATTATGTTAATAATGTTTTTAAAAATGTATACCATTTAAATGTACATTACTTTACAACTATACTGTTCGTGAAAACGTCTAAATTATCGGTCAAGAATCTTAATATACTTTCCACTTCTTCTTTATCTTCTTTATTTGTTTTTACTGGTGGTTCTTTGACCTCTTTCTGCTCCTTTTCTAATGTTCCCTCACTATCTGAAAATGTCTCTAAGTTACGCTTAGCTTCAATTTTTTCTTGAATATTTTGTCGTCTTCGAACCCTTTTCCTCAATGTCTTTTTTGATGTTATAGCTCCTCAAATCGTCAACCTATCAGCGCAAAATATCATCGCTGATCAACCTTACTCTGTCCGTTTCATTAGTCCTTATTACAAAAATAAGAAACACATGCTTTTCTAATTTTGAATTTAGATAAACAGCTCTTTGAATTAAAAATAGCAACAGATTAGTAATGCGCAAATTTTTTATCATAATATTATCAATAGTTATAAAGCTTTTTAAGGAGCATTTTTTTAGGTTATACTGATATTAGTTTTTTGGTTAGGAAGCATTTGTAACGTATAATAGGTATTAGTTGTACTAATTAAGACGGATATTAAAGACTTAGGTAACAGAAACAATATATAATCATCACATCGGCCAACAAAGGGTCAGTCGGAAAACCGGCCTCTTCAAATCGTTAACCTATTGGCATCCTCAAATCGTTTACCTATCTTTTTTTCTCAAAAAGTTTTTTCCGCGAACGCACTTTTTTTTGACTGCTCTTTAAAAATATTAGAAATAACGATCAAAAATATGTAAAAAATTACTACAAACTAGTTTGAAGAACTTTGTTTAAAGAAACAGAGAGGTTATTAAAAGTCCGAGAAAAGAACTTTACACAAATAGTTAGTGGAAAAATAAAAATTATTACTGGTAGGCTCGACAAAATAGAAAATAAATTAAATATGAACAGAGTAAATTTGCGAAATATTGAAAAAGACTTGAACGATGTGAAAAAAACTTTCAAGAAGAAAAAATAAAAGAATTAACACAAATAAGGAACAAATATTATCTTGAAATTAAAAATATTATTAAAAAAAAATACTGACTTAAAAAAACCGCTCTCGTCGTAACAACTTTATAGTCGATGGTCTGAAAGATTCACCAGGAGAAAGTTTTGTGAGATTGTGAGAAATCTGTGAAAAAAATATTTACAAACAACCTTAAAATTTCAACTGAAATTATTGTGGAACGAGCGCATCGAATTGAGTTGTATAAAAAAAACACCAAGAACTTTCGTAGTGAAACTATTAAACTGCATATATAAATGAAGACTTTGCTAAAGAGACGATGGAAGAGAGTAAGAAACTTTTGGAAGAAGTCAAAAATCTTCGCAACAAGGTAAATACGCAACAAGTAAATTTAATACAGTTTTTTTTAATTAAGTGCCTTCAGATCAACATCACTCTGTCCGTTTTGTTAAATGTTTTTATAAAAATAAAATATTTTCAATTCAAAAAAATAAATTTGTATTGAGTTGCGGCAGTTGCTTTTGTTATTAAATTGCGATCAATAGTTTTTTTACCGTTTTTAAATTTTTTGTTTAAGAAATGATATTCTAATGGTTATTTTGTTTAAGCAGTTGGGGCTGCTAAGAAAATTTTTAATTTTTGGTGCGGTTTATAGGGAAGACCATATAAATTGGGAACACCATAACTATAAGTCATATAGGCATTGGAGTTGTTTTAATACTTTAACTTCTTCGAAACAAGCTTAGACATTCCGACATGACCCTGTCGATATGAAGGAATTTTATATACCACAACTTTCGACCATTATGATGACCTTAACCCCGAACTCCACTCGCGCGGTGACTTCCCCGCGATTTGTTTACTTTTATATTACAATGATTTCTACTACTAAATAACTATGTTAATCACTTTAGCTTTATAGCATACATATTATGCATATCGGATATATTATACACGATATACATAATATTGTAGATATACATAAGTCTCTCTATAAATAGTATAAAGAACTTATTGGATTGTCTAACAAGTATCACACGCATTAATGTGGATCAATTTCCATAGTTTTTTAACGAATTTTCTTAACATATAGAATTAATCATAATCCGCCTATAATGAATAGCCTATGAATATTATTATTAATGCGCATAGTTACGCGTATTGTTTTATAGTTACGGTGCGGTTCTGTATCTGTAAAATAGACTTTTTAAGTAGTTTCTAGACTTTTCTTTACCGCGTGCTAACTTACAGATTTCCCTTCAACCTTTCATGGTACGAGTTCAAAATGTTTAAGTTGACATTAAGTAGATAATGTTTAGTAGCTTAAAATTATAGGTAATCTAAATTTTTTTTTTAATTTAAAAGTAATTAATTTATTGTAATCTTTTTTAAATTGTAATTTTAAATTTAAAGCTTCGTGTTATAGATTACTTTAATTCTTAAATTGTGTCTAGCGTTAAAATATATTTAATAAATATATTTTAACCAAAACTAAGTGAAAGCATGAAACTACCCATAAATAATTTATGGGTAGTTTCATGCTTTCACTTAGTTTTGGTTATTGGGATAAAAGCCATGACAACATTTTGTTATAAATTTATCTTAATTTAATTTTTATTGAAAATTTTGTTATAAATAAAATTTATCTTTAATATTGTTAATACTTTTGCTCTTTGAAAAAAAATATGTTTCTGGCTCTTCAATAAATATAAAATAATTTGTCTTGCATGAATGAATTTTGGTTTAGGATTTAATTGTGTTAGTTTATGTTTGTCTATCTGTAATTTATTTAGGTTATTAGAAAATTCATGTTTACAGTAGGGTTGTTAACCGGAGGATTTCGTGCAATTCCGGAAAAACAACATTCTTTCGTAAGGAGATTGAGAACTAGGAATTACATTTTTTCGTACCGAATGTTACAAAACATTTAAAATCGCCGACGTTCATTTCGCAAAAGCCACTTCCGAAATTTAGCATTTCGCAAGTTGACATACGAAACAAAACTATTTTGCAACATACGAAAGTAGCGGTTTCGGAAATTGCACTTGCGAAACAAACATTTTCGCCAAACGACGTTTTGAAGTCTATAAAGAAAATTTGTTTGCCAGACTGATTTTAATTGTAAAAATTAACATCTTTAAATCCCAAAATGTTTATAATGAATTTTTATTTTCAGTATAATAACATATTAAATTTTTATTGTTTTATTTTTAGAAATATTGATAAAAAATAAAATTTCTTTCGAAACGAAAGTATTTTGGATCACAACATACAAAAGAATTCTTAACGGAAATAAACTTACGAAACGTGTTATAATAAATATATATAACGATGTTTTTTGAATTCATTACGTATATTAAAAATAAGAATGATGGGTAGAAATATACATGTTTTTTTTTTTAAAGCATATGAAATTTTTGAAACAGGTTCGAATATGCTTAAGCAAATAGTAAAAAAAGGCTCACAAATATGCTTTAGCTTAAGCATATTTCTGATAAAATAAACCTGTTTCAATATTTTCTAAAAGTGTGCACGTTACTAAAGTTCTAGCAGATTTTAAAGGTATGTAGAGTCCTGTTTGAATACGCTTTTCGAAGTATAGATCTTAGAAAATATTGTTTTTCGATTTTAATAAGATATAAATTTGAGTATAAGATCTTATAGTTCAATCAGTTAGATACGTGATAATTTATCGCAGAAATCCGGGTTCGCATCCCGCAGCCATTGTAACTTTTGTTCATCAAACTCTTTTTACTTAAGATAGCATTTTTTGACCTCCATGTTCTATATTACAGATCTTTCGTCACCTTCATAATAGTGACAACCTCTCTTCTGTTAGTTATTCTTTTAAGATTGAGTTCATTGTGCTTAATTCTACACGTTTCCCTTGCTTTAATAAGTTCTACTTAAATTATGATGAAATGTACCTAAAACAACTTTTTCAAATAATATAAATCATTTTGCTTTAAATCTTGTGCTTTTTGTACTAGATATCTGTTCTAAACACTTTGTAATAATTTCTAGCTAACTCTGAGTCTAATATAATCATTTCTGAATATAATTTCCCTGAGGCTCCTATAGCCTATTGTGTTCCATTAAAAGTAACTAGTTTTCGAGTCCAGATATTAATTATAAGCAACTAAAGGTTCACATAACTATACATTTTCCTGATATATAGAATCCTATTTGCATACGTATCATTTTCTGTAAATTCTGTTTTATATAGTTTCTTAATTATATAATAAATAAATAATACTATTCACTTAGTTGAATGAACGTATAGCTCATTCAGTTAAGGCATTTGGCCGCGGAGACCCAGGTTCACATCCCGCTGTTTCACATATATTTCTTCTCTTTTTACTCTTTCTGATATCATTTACCTTTAGAGAGATCTCTCGTTCTTTATAATAAAGTATTAAATTGTTTATCACACATCCTCTTTATACTTTTTAAAAAGAAAGGCATACTGTTTATCTGTTGATTGAGAGTCCAACTTAACGGGATCTTACTGTATATATATGTATATATATATATATATATATATATATATATATATATATATATATATATATATATATATATATATATATATATATATATATATATATATATATATATATATATTAGGTATATTTGTATAAACATTTGAAGAATCATTTGACAACATTTTTTTATAATTTTATTATTTATTATTTAAACTGTTAACAGTTAATATCTTAAATATATCGTAACATAAAATCTTTTGCGTCTTTTTCGTAACTGCACATTCCGGAATGCATCTTCCGTAAGGAACTATTTCGTAAGTATTCTTACGAAATGATTTGTTTCGCAAGTTTTTTTTCGCAATGCTTTATTACGGAATTTTATTTATTTATATTTTCGTATTGCGCGTTACGGAATGTGCATTTTTGCATGTGCAACTTCCGCAATAACAATTCTATTACGGTAGATAAAGATGCAAAATTTTCGCAAGTTTTGTTTTTCGGCGAACAACCCTAGTTTACAGAGTTGTTATTAATCATAATTGAGTTGTTTGTTAAACCAAGGAAATTGTGGAGGTTTATTTATCATATATACTTTATATATTATATAATTATATTGGAGGGAGTAAGTTTAGAAGCATTTTTAAATTTTTAAAAAGAATTAAAAATACTTTTCAATATATATCTGTTTTCTTTAAGGTAGAATTAAAGTTTCAGTTTTTTAAAACTTTAAATTAAGGGTGATACTAATCCACGGAAAATGAATCCGCGGAAAGTTTTGTCGTTTTTTGTCGTTAAAGTTAATAAAACTTTTCATGACTTTTTTCTTAAACAATATTAGTTTGGGCATCTTCTGCAGTCAAAAAAACGTTTCAACATGCGTTTCTTACTGGTAATGAGTCGTTTAGGCAGTTTTTGAAAATTAAAAAAAAACGTAAAAAACGCAAAATTACATTTTAATTTTTCATAAAATATTTTTCACATACTATTTTATATATTTATTAAATGAATTATAAAACTACAGTTATATTGGTCATATATAACTTCTTTTTGGGGTTTAATTTTACAAAATTTCATAATTGCGGAATTTTATTAACTTTAACGACAAAAAACGACAAAACTTTCCGCGGATTCATTTTCCGCGGATTAGTATCACCCCCTCGGTGCTGTAAATGGTGGCTTCAACTTAGTTTTTTTAAGAAAAATGTGTTTTATATATGCCTCTGTTTTAAAATATTTGTGTTACATATTTAACTATATATCATGTAAATAAATTTCTTTTAAAGATATGTAAACTTGATACTTGCTTTTTTACGGATTTTCAAAAAGTGAACAAAGCTTTAAATATATTTTTTAACTGTCTTATATGATTTTATCAATTTTATTAAAGCTGAATAATTACTTCAAAAATATTGAGTAAAATCCAATTGCTTTTAATATTAACCTGATCTATACAAAAATAATTATAATAAAATTAATAATTTAACGCCAAGTTAAGGCAAAATGTATTCCGGACATTTTATAAAATTAGTATAAATATGGATTGGATGTATGCTGAAATAAATATGTTGATACACGTTAGCTATTAAAGTAAATCCATATATTCTAGGGTTGTTAACCGGAGGATTTCGTGCAATTCCGGAAAAACAACATTCTTTCGTAAGGAAATTGAGAACACAGAATTACATTTTTTCGTACCGAATGTTACAAAACATTTAAAATCGCCGATGTTCATTTCGCAAAAGCCACTTCCGAAATTTAGCATTTCGCAAGTTGACATACGAAACAAAACTATTTTGCAACATACGAAAGTAGCAGTTTCGGAAGTCGCACTTGCGAAACAAACATTTTTGCCAAACGACGTTTTGAAGTCTATATAGAAAATTTGTTTGCCAGACTGATTTTAATTGTAAAAATTAACATCTTTAAATCCCAAAATGTTTATAATGAATTTTTATTTTCAGTATAATAACTTATTAAATTTTTACGGTTTTATTTTTAGAAATATTGATAAAAAATAAAATTTCTTTCGAAACGAAAGTATTTCGGATCACAACATACGAAAGAATTCTTAACGGAAATAAACTTACGAAACGTGCCATAATAAATATATACAACGATGTTTTTTGAACTCATTACGTATATTAAAAATAAGAATGATGGGTAGGAATATACATGTTTTTTTTTTAAAGCATATAAAATTTTTGAAACAGGTTCGAATATGCTTAAGCAAATAGTAAAAAGAGGCTCAAAAATATGCTTTAGCTTAAGCATATTTCTGATAAAATATACCTATTTCAATAATTTCTAAAAGTGTGCACGTTACTAAAATTCTAGCAGATTTTAAAGGTATGTAGAGTCCTGTTTGAATACGCTTTTCAAAGTATAGATCATAGAAAATTTTGTTTTTTAATTTTAATAAGATATAAATTTGAGTATAAGATTGTATAGTTCAATCAGTTAGATACGTGATAATTCGCCGCAGAGATCCGGGTTTGCATCCCGCAGCCATTTTAACTTTTGTTCATCAAACTCTTTTTACTTAAGATAGCATTTTTTGACCTCCATGTTCTATATTACAGATCTTTCGTCGCCTTCACAATAGTGACAACCTCTCTTCTGTTAGTTATTCTTTTAAGATTGAGTTCATTGTGCTTAATTCTACACGTTTCCCTTGCTTTACTAAGTTCTACTTAAATTATGATGAAATGTACGTAAAACAATTTTTTCAAATAATATAATTCATTTTGCTTTAAATCTTTTGCTTTTTGTACTAGACATCTGTCCTAAATACTTTGTAATAATTTCTAGCTAACTCTGAGTCTAATATAACCATTTCTGAATATAATTTCCCTGAGGCTCCTACAGCCTATTGTGTTCCATTAAAAGTAACTAGTTTTTGAGTCCAGATATTAATTATAAGCATCTAAAGGTTTACATTACTATTCATTTTCCTGATATATAGAATCCTATTTGCATACGTATCTCTTTCTGTAAATTCTGTTTTATATAGTTTCAAATTATATATTAAATAAATATTACTATTCTCTTAGTTGAATGAACGTATAGCTCATTCAGTTAAGACATTTGGCCGCGTAGACCCAAGTTCACATCCCGCTGTTTCACATATATTTCTTCTCTTTTTACTCTTTCTGATATCATTTATCTTTAGAGAGATCTCTCGTTCTTTATAATAAAGTATTTAATTGTTTATCACACATCCTCTTTATACTTTTTAAAAAGAAAGGCATACTGTTTATCTATTCATTGAGAGTCCAACTTAACGGGATTTTACTGTATATATAAGTATATATATATAAGTATATATATATATATATATATATATATATGTACATATATATATATATATATATATATATATATATATATATATATATATATATATATATATATATATATATACATATATATACAGTAAAATCCCGTTAATGTATATATATATATATATATATATATATATATATATATATATATATATATGAATATTTATATATAAATATATATATATATATATATATACATATATATACAGTAAAATCCCGTTAATGTATATATATATATATATATATATATATATATATATATATATATATATATATGTATATATATATATATATATATATATATATATATATATATATATATATATATATATATATATATATATATATATATATATATATATATATATATATATATTAGGTATATTTGTATAAACATTTGAAGAACCATTTGACAATATTTTTTTATAATTTTATTATTTATTATTTAAACTGTTAACAGTTAATATCTTAAATATATCGTAACATAAAATCTTTTGCGTCTTTTTCGTAACTACACATTCCGGAATGCTTTTTCCGTAAGGAACTATTTCGTAAGTATTCTTACGAAATGATTTGTTTCGCAAGTTTTCTTTCGCAATGCTTTATTACGGAATTTTATTTATTTATATTTTCGTATAGCGCGTTACGGAATGTGCATTTTCGCATGTGCAACTTCCGTAATAACAATTCTATTACGGTAGATAAAAATGCGAAATTTTCGCAAGTTTTGTTTTTCGGCGAACAACCCTAATATATTTCTTTATTATTTTTCTATAAACAAGTTTCTGCTTGATTACTAATTAAAAAAAGGTTGGTATAATAATAATCTTTATCATAATAATATAGGATCCGTATGCAGGGCTAAGCCCTTTTCGGAAATGCGATATATTTTTCAACTTATAGTTTTTCCGGATATCCAACTTCTTTGCCTACAAGTTTTGGTGTAATATTTTAGATGTTTTAAAAATATTTAAAAAGTACATTAATAACACTAAAAAGTTTAGGTGCGATAGTGACATAATTTAAGCTCTTCACTCAGTAAAATGAAAAAAAAGAAACGACTCAGCTTAAAGCAAAATTGAGAGTAGAATATATTCCCAATATTTACCTAAACAATTTTACGGAATTTGAAAATTTGACATCGATGTTCTGTGCATATAATTCAAGTCATTTTTAATTACTACATGGTTGTGATTTGTCTGAACATTGCAAAAGAAATGGTTAACTTTATCTTTAATGAAGCTAAAAGTTCTCTTAAACTAAGAAGCCAAGAAAAATAAAAGTGAGCTCAACTAAAAAAATGTATAAATAAATTTATATTTCATTAGAGAAAGTAAATAAAGATCAAATTGTTAGGTATTTTTTATTTCCTACTAACCCGTATTACGGGTTGCTTACTGTATAAATAAATTTATATTTTATTAGAGAAAGTAAATAAATATCAAATTTTTAGTAATGATTTATCTACTACTAACCCGTATTACGGGTTGCTTACTGCTAGTAATATTATGATTAATTCTATATGTTAAAAAAATTCGTAAAAAAAAAAAAAAAAAAAAAAAAACTATGGAAATTGATCCACATAAACGCCCCGCATTACTTGGTCCACTTGGTCCGCATTACTTGATCCACATAAACGCCCCGCATTACTTGGAAATTAGATAGTAGAGAAAATATTCCATTAACGTTTCCAATTTAGCGCTTTGAACAAATAAAGTTTTTTTGCGTCAAAAACATCTATTAAAGTACTATTCAAGGGGCGAATTAAGTGATCGCGAATTGAAAATTCCGTAAAAGTTTCTGGTCTTCAAATTGTTTTTCTTGAAACCATTTTGCGCGTTATTTTCGGACCATTCGTAACAGTTTTATAAGTTAATGATTTTAGAAGTTCATGCTTGTAAACGTTTCTGAAGTTTTGCAATTTTTCTAGATTCAATTAAATTTCGGAATTTATTTTGATTATTTTTTAGTTATGTTTATAATTATGTTTATAAACTAAAATATGCAAATTATAAAAATATTGTGTTAAGATGTTCGAGTGTAGCAATATCACAACTGCTATTACTTAAATTGAATAATATCTCGACTTAATAAAATTATCTCTGAAAGAATCTTTAGCAATTTTACCGATGTAATCTGTAAAAATACAAGCAGCTCAATTAGTTGAGTAACTATTATCAAGATCAACGACGTTTTTTTTAATTAGCTCAAGCAAATCAGGGAAATCGGAATATGAACGTTTTTTTTCCCAAGTAGTAAACTGCATTGAATTTCTTTTTAAGTGAGTCACGATACTTTTCACCCATTTTAAGTAGCCCTTATTTAATATCAGTGTTTTTTTATTTATACATTCTTTAAAACCTTCCGGACCCAATTTACTCCGATAACCGATGAAATGTGCTTCCTTATGTTGTTTACTGTTGCAATGACTTCTTAGGCTGTCTTTTTTAATCGATGGAGTTCCATGGCAAATCCAAAAAAAAAAACTTTTTAAATGTTTTTAATACGAGATTCATATTGCTTGCAAAGCATCAAATCTTTAACTAAACTTTTTTTCCCATTCTAAAACAGTCTAATTTGCATCTAATTTACAATGATCTTTAGTTTTTGGTAAGAAAAATGATGTCATATTTTTTAATATTTAGTTGACTTTATCTACTACGCTTTCAATTTAATATATTTTACACCCTTAATTTTAAAAGTTTTTAAACCTTTTCAATTTGCTCAAAGTTATTGTAAATTAGAACGTCATTTTGCACATTAAAGCCAATAAAGTCTCAAAGCCATAGTTATGAAATAGTTTCTTTTATTCTTTAACCCTTTACTAACATCATTAAATTTTTTGCAGACATAGGGGAAAGCGGGGCAACATGGCGAACGTTTTGAAAGCCCTGAGTTGTTGCAAAACTATAAGTCGTGAAGCCATAATACTTTCTCAGTATGTTTATGTTATTAAATTCTTTCACTGCTTGCATGAATTTTCAGTTTGCAAATATAACAATTTGAAATAAATATTAAAATAAAAAGTTCATAAATTTGTCATCTGGTCACGTGACCGGGGCAAGATGACTTATGCAATTTTTACCTCCAATTTTATAAAGTTTTTAAAATTACCAATAACTCTAACTAAAGTAACAAAAAATAAACACAAATTGCAAAAAACTACTTTTAAAGAGGTTAAACTTGAAGGGCACCATCCATTATGAGAAACCGAAAGTGAGGAATTTTTTTTTGGCGCTAAAAGTAAACTTATGTGTATAAAATTGTGTTAATAATATTTCAAAAAGCCAATAAGTGTTTTAAAATACAAGATGCAAATACAGTTTCGTTTTCACCCAATTTTAAGATTTTTTGTTGAGTTGTTATATGAAAACCCATCTTGCCCCATTCGCCATGTTGCCCCGCTTTCCCCTATAACAACTAACTGCCACTTACAATAGCAAATAATACCATACTAGCAGTGTTATGTATTATAAGCGTTTTAAACAATATTATATTTTGTTTTTTTAATATATCTTGTTTTTTGGTATCAATTTTTTCATTCCAATTATTTTTTTTTTAAATGGATATTTTTAATTATTATTAATATTTTTAATTAGTATATAATGTATATCGCCATGTCGCCATACCCATAAACGTAGAGAGTAGGGGGGTCAAGGGGTATACTGTCCCGGGACCCGGCTATGTTTAAGGGCCCGTAAGAAAAAAGAGAGAGAAAGAAAAATTGAGCTAAGTTAGCATTACATGGTGCGTATTTTCAGCCAAAGTAGGGCCCGCAAAAAAATGCCCATGTCCCCCACTTTTTGAGCTACCATGGCCCCTCCGTCGCCCATGTGTAAATTTCTATAATGGGTTATTTTTTGGAGTATTTATTTTTTATTCTTAGCTGAGTTTGGTAGTTTAAGTTAAATGTTGCTAAATGAGTCGGATTCTAATAGTGGAAAAAACAAGTGACGCATTTAAAATTAATTACTTGAAGACGTTATTAAGTCTATATTGTATATAAAAATAAATACCCGAAGATGGTGGATTATTTTAATTGAAGAAAATTCTTAAAAGCAGAGCCATTACTAGGCTGCCCAAACGGCTCCATTAATCCGGTAAGGGGAGGCAGCAAAATTAGGAACCTTTTTTAAATTTAGAGGGCCTTTTACTAAATTTAAGGATCTTTTTTTTTTAGTAATACCTAATAATTGAAGCTTTTAAAATTTTTGGGGCCGTAATGACAGGTTTGAGGGAGTGCTCTGCCTCCTACGCTACTGTACTGATTAAGAAGAGTGATGTTTTAAAGGAAATATTTCTTTATATTTCTATGATAAAAACAATTTTTTTTTTCAAAATATTACTTTATTTTATTATAGAAAGACATATAAAATCAGAGATTGCAATCTAACTAATTTTTTTAAATCTTATTTTTCAAGTTTCACGTATCTAAAAAAACGCGCTTAGATTTTAAAATCAACCAATGAAAGTTATGAGTTTAGGTTTCCGTACCGCTAGTATCGTATATTTGTAAACACTTTAGAAGTTCGTAGTGTATTGAAGTTGGTGGTTTGATGTAGCTTTGATCATCAAAGCTACATACATAAATATCAACTACATCAAAGTTTGATGTAATTGATATTTAATGTTCTCTACGACAAGACCTTAAGGACTTCTTCGAGTTTCCGCATTCTTTGTTCCTAATTTTTATTGTTATATTTATTATCATATTTCTATTGTTAACGAAATCTTCATTGTAAATATTATTCATCTCTTTTTTTTATGTCTCACGTTTTATCCACAAGTTATAATAGAAATTGTAGTAATAATTGTAATAAAAAATTAAAAAAAAAAATAAATGTACTTTATTTAACTTATTTATATTTCCATATATTTTTGTTAACATTAAGTATCCTGTATCTGCTTTTTCTTTTCCTGTATCTGAATCCTGTACCTGCTTTTTCTTTTCCTGTATTTGTATTTACCCTGCTATGTAAATACGTAATACAGTGGTTACTCTAGCTAGATTAACGGCTGTTTTATAAAAGTATTATTTTAAACATGTAATTTATGGGAGTCTTAATGAAATTAGCTATAGTTGAGTTTTAAGATCCATAAAAACTGAGTTCACGGTTTTTTAAATAACTAAAAACTAAAAGACAAGAATTTTTTACAGAATTTTTAATTCGCAATCACCTAATTTGCCCCTTGATAATGTAAAGTAATACATAACTTTAAATTATTTGAGTTTAAGATAGCTTAATCTTACCATGTTTCCATAAGACATATTGCCTAAAATTTGTTATTTATATCATTAAGGGTTGCTTTAAAATTTTCAAAAAGTTTCACTCATGCCACGTACATTTAAAGGCAGCGCCGAGCAGATTGTAAAACAATAAAAGCAAATTGTTTTGCAAAACAAGATGATTCCTCAATACTGTAATAAATAGAATTGAATTTTAAGTTTTCAAAAATAATTTTTTCCAAGTCCATAATAAATATTTACTATCGAAATATAAAAATAAAAATTATTTATATTAAAAATAGATAAAGTGACTTATTTATGTATAGTTACTTTTTTAGATATTGTTTAATTTAATAGTTTTATCATACCTGACAATGACTTTTTAATTCAAAGAACAATTTCTAATGGTTAATGTTTCTTGTAAATAGTCTTCATTTACATATATATTAAACCCCTAAAAAGTCAATTTGTTTCTCAAAAGATTTTAGATTTAGCCTTGTATCTAAGTAGCTTCATTACAATATACTCTTTTTTTTGTTTCTGTGCGATTTTTCCTTGCCATCTCAGTTCCTTCAACAGCTACAACATGTAAAAATTTCATGATTTTTTTTTTCTGTTTCTTCACATTAAATTTATAATACTTTTTATTGCAAATTCAGTAAAACCAAATAAACAGTACAAAGTAAAAGTAAAGGATTAATACTTGAAACAGAATCT
Organism: Hydra vulgaris; assembly: GCF_022113875.1. Classification (NCBI taxonomy): domain Eukaryota; kingdom Metazoa; phylum Cnidaria; class Hydrozoa; order Anthoathecata; family Hydridae; genus Hydra; species Hydra vulgaris. The sequence continues at coordinate 41,131,440 of NC_061165.1, forward strand.
ATCAATTTGAGAAAAGTGTCTGGTGACGTATTCTTTAAGTTTACTTTGAAACCAAAGATATCTTTTGTTTACATAATTATCTATTATGAAATTATGATTTGCATATAAACTTTGCATAAAATATTTGCATAAAATATTTGCTTACAAGTTTGTTTTGATATTTTTCTGACTATTTTTTTTATGAAAGGATTTCGCTTAATTTTATTATTCATATAATTGAAAAGGTTTTATTTATTTCAAAACTTTTAAGAGTTTTCAGGTGTTATAGAATGTTTAAATTTTTCTTTGTAGTAAAGTAGTTGCAACAATCAATAAAATATAAAAATCAATTATTATCTTCTGTTAACCTATTAAAAAAAAAAAGTATTTATATTAGGGTTGTTAACCGGAGGATATCGTGCAATTCCGGAAAAACAATATTCTTTTGTAAGGAGTTTGAGAACGACGAATTACATATTTTCGTACCGAATATTACAAAAAATTAAAAATCGTCGATGTTCATTTTGCAAATGCTACTTCCGAAATACAGCATTTCGCAAGTTGACATACGAAATAAAATTATTTTGCAACATACGAAAGTAGCGGTTTCGGAAGTTGCACTTGCGAAACAAGCATTTTCACCAAACGAAAATGCTTGTTTTGAAGTCTTTAAGGCAAATACATAAAGTCATTTGTCATTATTATCGAAGAACACTTCAACAACTCATGGAAAGACGATGACCCAGCAAACACACGAACGTCAGAAGGACGTCGCGAGGTCTGACGGTCCGTTTATAGTCGCAAAGTGTAATCCCGCTTGACGTCAAATAAAGGCGTCGTAATGACGTTGCGTTTGTGACTATAAACTGACCGTCCGGACGTAGCGCCTTCTTGCCGTAAACTTTATGTTCATATAAACGCGTATTTTGCTTGAGGGAAACCCCTTTAACAAATTCAAAAAAAAAAAAACTTTAATAACAATTTTGTTTTTATTTTAAAGGAGCAAACAACCTAATTTTTCTTAGGCCTAATATGTTGTAAAAAAAAACTTATACTAGCCATTGCATGAAGTGATATTTTTCTCTTAGAAAGATCCGATTTCACCGAAATAAAATACAAGAATAAAGACAAAAAAATATATTTAAAAATAAATCTTTAATATTAAAATAACATAAAGTTTCATTTCTTGATCATAAACTGTCGTTATTTCGTAGATTTTTCACACCACCTTTTCGCAAAGGAGAGTGTTTCAAAGTAACACCAATACTATTTTCCACATCTTTTTCAGTATATTTCTTCAACTTCGCAACAGTTGCTAGAAAAATAACAAAAACAATTTAAACTTTTTATTTTTAAATCCTAATTTTCCGACTTGTTTTTATTAATCTAGTTGGCGTAAAACTAGTTGGCATAAAGTAATATTTCCCAAGTTTGTTATACGTCTAGACTTTAGCCACAAAGCTGTCCATTTAGGGTCAACATTTGATAAACTGAATTGCCATTATGCAGCTATATAGCTGCATAATGGCAATTCAGTTTATCAAATTTTGACCCTAAATGCAGTTCAGTTTATCAAATTTTGTTTGAGACAATTACTCATATAGCTAATAATAGCTATATGAGTAATTGTCTCCAACAAATATTTTATATATAATTTTAAATCAGGGTTGTCCACTCAAAAGCTTAAAAAATTACAGCATATTTTTAAATAACAGCCTTGTCCCTAGTTTTTCCAGCAGACACTCTGTATATTTTTCTAATTGTAACTAATATTATTTTTTCTAAAATTAAAAAGAATAATTTTTTTATTGTAAAATGACTAATTTAAAGTATATCTATCTATTTATCTACCTGTCAGCTGTCTCAAATTTTAACAGTGCTAATAAACCGTATTTTAGAATTGAACTAAAAAAGTGCAATTTTTCTCCAATTTGTAATAATAATTCAACTTTTTAATAAATGTTCTAATTTTGTAATAAATAAAAATAACTTACCAACTATTAACTTCATTGTATTTGTTTTTCGAAAAGACAGCTTATTGAACTTCCCGTTCAAATTGTATTCGCTCATGACGCCATTTGACATAACCCTTAAAAGTAACACATGTGGTTTACCACCTCAAACAAATGAACTTAAAAAAACAATCATCAAAACAGGGAAGATTTGCGAGGCCCAAAATAAAGATATTTTAATATTTTTCTAAATTTTCCCAGACCATATGTACAATTCATGATTCTTGTGGGGGCCATGGTAATAATATATGGTAATACAATAATAATTATCAACCACTTCTATATGGCAAAACCAAATTTTTTAAATATATAAAAAAAATCAAAAATAAGATCCATAACCAACGTACTTGTTCATAATATTCCTAACATATTCATGGCATGTTGCTCCTCCACAGTTTTCAAAGCGACTAAGCTAAACAAAAACAATAATAATAACAAATAACACGCAACTCGAGTGCTTACTTATTCTAACTCCATTTTTAAATGTTGGGAGATATTAATAAGTGACCTTTTAAAGGTAAAATATTATTTGCTATCAAATTAACTAATTATTTATAAGCAAAAAAATTAAAATGAAAAATTATTTTATTTTTATTTTATTTAAGTTATTTCTTTCAGGTATTAACTTTGAAACGATCATTTAACATTTTAAAATGGACTTAGAATAAATAAGTACTCAGGTCACGAACAGTTCAATCACTCGAGTGATTGAATTTATATTATAGATACAGAATAAAATTTTCAATAGTTTGTTTACTATTTAATGAGGTATCAACTGTTCTATAATATAATATGCTGAGATATAAATGTATAATTTAACCAAAAAAAATTAAAGGTTCTTACACATATCTTTAAAGAGTTGGGGGAGGGGACAAAATATGACATCATATATAAAGGGGGGTTTTGTGAAAAGTTGACAGAGTTTGACAGAGAAGGAGGGGGTTTAAAAATTGAGAAAAATCACAGACATCAATTATGGACAGCCCCTTTTACTAAGTTGGAAAGTTTTTTCCAACTTAGGGAAGAATTTTTCCAACTTAGGAAAGAAATTTTCCTTGAACGTTCTATAAAAACCAAGAGCTACGCTTAACTCAAAATTTCACTAAGTCGTACTATTTATCTGTTCATTGAGACTCCAACTTAACAGGATTTTACTGTATATATATGTAAATATATATATATATATATATATATATATATATATATATATATATATATATATATATATATAAATATATATATATATATATATATATATATATATATATATATGTATATATATATATATATATATATATATATATATATATATATATATATATATGTATATATATATATATATATATATATATATATATATATATATATATATATTATATATATATATATATATATATGTTTATATGTATATATATATATATATATATATATGTTTATATGTATGTATATATATATATATATATATATATATATATATATATATATATATAAACAAATTCGAAAGTGTTCTTTAAATAAAAACACCAAAATAATTTGTTTATAAATTTTTTAAATTTATTACATTTAAAAAATAATATTTAAACTATATTTGAAACTGTTCTTTAGCTAACTACACATTTTTTTATCAGAATCAAGTTAATCCGAGATTCAAAATTTATCTTTGGTTAATCAATTTAATCTAAGATTCTAAGTTTAGATTTTGTCTTTGTATTGAGTTTATAACTGAAGTTCAACATTTTGATTAGTTTTTTCAGAATATATATGTTTCCAATAACTTGTTTTTACGTCAGCGCATTGTATCTAGGAATCAATTTTGTATAAACTAAATCAATGAACAGAGTTTAAACTAAAACACACAATTATTGATATATATTTAATAAAACACATTTATTATAAGAACTTAACACCTTTTTTATTAATATATAATTATTTTAATGTATGTTAAAAACAATGTTTCATGTGTATTAAAATAAATTAATATGTTAATAATTATCAAATTAAAATATCACCTTAATTTCCAAAAACAATAATATAGATTATATAGTACACTCCATATACAGGGTTTATGGCAGTTTTGAAAATCCATTTTCCCTGATTTTCACCTATTTTTAAGTATTTGTTCCCCTGTGAATAATATATATTTTTCCTATCCACGTTGAAAGATACTTTCGCAGCTGAATGCATATTTCCTAAACATATGGTTACTCTACTAACCCATGTTCCCTAAACATATAGTTTCTATATTAAATTACTACAACTAGTAACTTTCAATGTTAATTAATATTAACTTTTTAACATTGAAAGTTACAACTAGTAACTTTCAATGTTAAAAAGTTAATATTGTAAAATAACTTATTAGTAATAATAACATTTTAGACATTATAAAAACACAAGTATTCTCTGAATAAATATAATTTATATTTGTCAACTTAACAGATAAATAAAATAAAAATTAAATAAATTGAAATTTTAATTAATTAAAAAAAATGGATACAAAGATGAACAATAAAGTTAAAGTATTGAACATAAAGTTTAAATTAAAACTGTGCAGATCACTTAAAAGTTATACTATTGCTTATGTACAAGTAATAATATAACTGATGATGTGGGATTATCAAGTTCAAGTTAAGTAAGTGGTATTTGTATTTCTTTTGATTGCAATTCATTGTAAGAAGTATTATATGTGTATCATAATCTTGCAATCGATGAATACCAAAATTTCTTGATTTACAATGAGAAGTAAAAAAGGTTTCATTTTTTGAGTAGATTTGAGTAGATTTTTGAGTAGATTTTTTGAGTAGATTGAGTAGATTAATTGGTTCAAGAACTGTTCGATTCTTTAACTGCACAATGTCAATAAAGAAAAATTTTCAGGGTTTAAGTAAATAGCATTCACTTTTGATAGGATAATTACTTTTCTAAACAAAGTATCTTACTGCTGCAGAAGCTCAATGGTTCAGACAGAGAAAGTTATACGTAAGTAAAGGATCTGAGTAGTGAACCCTTGGGTTGTTTTTAAAACAACACTGCTGCGAATGAGCATTATCTTTATACAACTTCATAAGGTAAATGTCAATAATTTACCAATTATTAATAGATTACATACTGATAGAATCTTTTATCTATATTTAATTTTTAAAATACTAAAGATAATCAAAACAATCCAGGAAAATCAAGTAACACACACTTAAAATATTTTGTCAACTTTTGATATTTTTATTTGATGTTTCATTTTGTTTGTTGTTTAATTAATTTTATTTGAGATTGTTAAATCTTAAATTCTTGCACCTCATCTTTGAAATAAAACAATATTACCAAATTTTGATCCTTCTTCTACTCTTCCTGTATTAAAAACTAATTTTTAAGTTATTTTCTTTATGGACAGCATTCTAAAACTCTATTAAAAACGTATGTAAAATGCATTTTTTAAATCTTTAGCATATTATATATTAAAATGTTTATATGTTGTATCTTTGCATTATGTTAAATCTTTAATATATCTATATATTACATATAAATATGTTTACCTTCTAAGATTTTGATGATATAATCCTTATAATCTTCTTTTCGAAACCTAGCTTTATCATAAAGCTAGGTTTAGTTTTATCATAAAGCTAGGTTTCGAAACCTTGCTTCATCATAAAGCTACTAAGTCAAAATTACAAAAACAAATTTGTTGACGAAAAATTTGATATTATTATTTTATTATTTTTTCAGTTTACAATGGTAGTTGTAATACAAATTAACATACAAGTCTTAGAAAAAAATTAACAATTCAGCGTACTAACAACATAAACTTTAAGTTGACAACATATTACCAACATAAACTTTATGTTGTTAGTCTGCTGAATTGTTTATTATTTTCTAAGACTTTTATGTTATTTTCTATCAAAACTACCATTGTAAATTAAAAAAATAATAAAATAACAATATCAAATTTTTCGTCAGCAAATTTGTTTTTTTTAATTTTGACTTTTGTATTACTTTAAATGACATAAATAGTAGCATATTTTTACATTACACTTTTGTAAACAGATCAGATGCATAAATTTTAGTTAAAAGTAGCATATTCAGTTATGAAGAATATTAAAAAAAAAGTTATTAAGTTGTTACAAAAAAAAAAAAGAAGGATTGGAGTAAAAAAAAGAGACATACAAGAAAAAATGATTCAAGTTCATTAGATTCGAACTAAACTAATAATGAATAAAAAAAGATGTAAATATTACTGTACATTGATAAAACTTAACTTTTAATATTTAATGAAAAAAATTAAATTTTTTATTGTAAGTATGAAAAAGTTTCTTAAGTATGATATATTTTCTTTTAGTTTACATATCTAATTCCAGTATATAAATCATGCTTGCTACATTGGATTTATACGGCGATAATAAAAAATTCGCTTTTATTATAAAAAAACCAGTGTAAAACCGATTATACGGTTTTACAATTAAAAAATAACCGAAAAACCGTTTTTTGAAAATTTCTGGTTCATGCCAAGCCCTACCATGAAATCATATTGAGATTGCGACTTGATATCAAACCATGAGAAACTTTTGATATCAAAATTACATAACATTGATACCAGTTTTTAACGAAACACCACAAACTCGAGTTTGCGGTGTTTTAACAAAAAATGATATCAATGGGATGTAATTTTTTTTTTTTTAATTTGTTATTTAGGTGTCCCAAGAAGTCCTAACGGTCTTTTCACAGAGGACTGCGGAAGAGTATTTAACCAGAAAGTTCACGTCTGCTTCCTTACCGTGACGCAAAATATGCCAAAGCTCGTTTCGAACCTGGATCTCCTGCTTATATAGCAAGCGCTCTAACCACTGCGCCATGGCCGCAGATTTCAAAAGTTTCTCATGGTTTAATATCAAGTCGTAATCTCTATTTGAACTTACAGCCATACTTGAATTTATTTATCTATGGTTATGACATCTACATGATATCATATGAGATAATTATTTGATATCGCAGCATGAGAAATTTTTCATAATAATAATATCATACTGATCTCATGCATTGACTGGGATCTCTAACCGTGACCTAAACCATGAACATGTAATTACGCCAATCCCTGTTTGTCAGTCGATGCATGTACATTTTATTGCGCGAATTCCAATTTGTCAGTCAATGTATGTACGTCTTAAAATGTGAATCAAACTTAAACAAAGACGTTTAAACTTGATTAATATTTAAAATTTCAGCGTGCATAAATTTAAATCATAAGTTTAAATTTTTTCATAATTATTAAACGTGAGAGATTTTACTATGAAACTTTAAATTTATCAATGAATATAAGTCTAGTTAAGAATAGTACAAAAGATATTTTATCAACTTGTTGCTCTCACGTTTAAGGCAGGAAGGGAAGGCGAAAATTTTAAGGCTTTTTTGTTCCTAGCCTCTAATCATCGAAATTTTTTGCAAAACATTATTTGATGTAAGTATAAAAATATAAATGTTTGGAGTTTGCTCCTTGTCTGGAAGTTACCTATCTCGAACAACAAAAAATTCTGTCTACGCCTCTGCGTTTAAATATGTTTAAAGTATGACGACAGTAAAAACCGAGTCGCATAGTTAAAAAAAAAAGATTTTTAATTTTGGAAAACAGTGTTAAAATGTTTTTCAAAAAGATGGTCGAATGTTAGCATTTTAATGTGGTTTTTTATACTTTAAGATCAAATAAGAGTATTTTCCTCAAGTTTTTAGACCTATGTTTTTATTTGATTCTGTATTCTATCATAATTGATCATAAAACAGGTTTGTGTGTGTGTGAAGGAGAGGAAAAAAGGGGTGATTTGGAAAAAAGTTTTTTTTGGAGAAAAAAGATCTATACACAAGATTATCATTTTTTTTTTTAATCTTGTAATACTCTTGATGCTCAACAAGCAAAATGCAACAAGTTGACAGCAAAAGCTGTCAATTAAAAGTATAAATACCTAAAAATACAAAATGAGGATGCAATTTGTATCTCAAAGTTTATTTTTAATCTGAAATACAGTTTACTTATGACGTAAGTGGTTAGGGTTAGGGTTTTCCCTGACTTGTGGCATAAGTAAACTGTATATCAGATTAAAAATAAACTTTGCGCTACTTACTGCATACATATTTTGAATTTTTAAGTATTTATACTTTTAACTGACAGCCTGTGCTGTCAACTTATTGTATTTTGCTTGTTGAACATTAGGAGTACTGCAAGATAAAAAAATGTGAATCTTGTGTACAGAACTTTTTTCTCTAAAATTCCTTTCTCTAAAAAATCTTTATTCCATAAACCTAGCCACCCCCCACCCTCACCGCTGTTTTTATGAATGATTACAATAGAATTAATTGCACTGATTCAGACAACAACATTAGTTACAACAACATGACATACATCATACTGATTCAGACAACAACATACGTTACGTTGTTGTGACAGAATAAAAGTTACTTAAACTATATGCACGTATGAACTTATTTGCATTTATTATATGAATGATGACTACCTTGTCTTTGTTTAAGGCACAATATTTTTTAATGGTTTAAAGTTATAAAAACACACAAGATATAAACATATTAAAGAAGAGTGTTATTATCCATATAACCCACAAGCATCCAAGTAATTTTAAATTTCAAGAATGTTTTGATAAAGTGTCATATCTTGCTTTTTATATTGGCATTTTAGAGGTATTTCTTTTAACGGCAAGCTCAAACATTAATTTTGAAATCATGTACTTAAACTGTTCAGTAGTAAGCGACCCCGGCTCTGGCAAAATAATAAAACTTATCATAAAATTATATGATAGGGGCTAGAAAAAAAAATTATAATACTTAATATATTATAGTTTTATGCTTACATTTACTATTTGTTAAATACTGGCATATATTTTTGTTTATTTTAAAAATCTAATTTATTTCCAACAAGATTGCAAGCAACCGCTATTAAGTTACGAGTTACTTTTAAATAGAGAATAAGTTAAAGCACTAGGAAACATATAACTGAAGACTTAAAAAGTTGAAAGTTGTAATAAAACGAAAAAAATGAAGATGGGTAAGAGTTATAAAGTTTTTTTGATATTCAAGGAAAAAACTGAATAAATAAAAGTTTTCATAAAATGAAGGGACAGATGCGGTAAAAGGATGTAACTTGTTAAATAAAAAGCTAAGCATGAATGAGTTTTGGTTTATCGTAATATAGATGATAGCTCGTTTGAGCATTAACCATAATAGTATTTGTAGGAAAAAAAAGAATTGGAACCTTACAACAATTGGAAAGTGGCTCAAACTAAGCATATAAAGCAGGTCTAGTTACATTTACGAAGTGCTTCAAGACTTTATCTGAAAATAGGGTTATTGCAATCAGTACGCAGAAAATAAAGTTATCCTTACCTTAACTATGACAAAATCAACTTTTTTTTAAATTCAGTTAGCTTATGATGATAAACATAGTTAAGTTTAAATCATTAAAATTTACTAAAGTAAAACCATTTAACAGTAGACAAAGTAAACTAATGATAGGTGATAAAACACCAAGGTAGAACTAAATAAACAACCTTTGCAATTACACATCAAATGTAACACTACCAACTTGATATGTTAATGGTAAAACTATAAAAATTAAAATAATAATAACTTCAAGTTAGTTTTCCTTTTTGTAAAGCAGGTTTAAAAAAATTGATAACAAATATATATTACTTAATGCAAATATATATTAACAATATATATTTAATAATAATATATATTAAATAGACTTTATCTAAGTCAAACTTATAAATAAAATTATTGTGAAAAGTAGTTATATATATATATATATATATATATATATATATATATATATATATATATATATATATATATATATATATATATATATATACATATATATATATATATATATATATATATATATATATTATATATATATATATATATATATATATATATATATATATCAGTTACATATATAGAGATAAGTTGTAAGTATATATATATAAATATAAATATATATATATAAATATATATATATATATATATATATATATATATATATACATATATATATATATATATATATATATATATATATATATATATATATATATATGTATAAATATATATGTATACATATATATATATATATATATATATATATATATATATATATATATATAATATATATATATATATATATATATATACATGTATATATATATATATATATATATATATATATATATATATATGTATGTATATAAATATATATATGTATATATATATATAATATATATATATATATATATATATATATATATATATACATATATATATATAAAGTGTTGTAATATTATATATATATATATATATATATATATATATATATATATATATATATATATATATATATATATATATATATATATATATATATATATATATATATATATATATATATATATATATATATATATATATATATATATAAATGAAGGCGCTGTAATAATTTATATATATGCAGCGGTGTTGTATTATTTGAATGAAAAATTGAGTATAAAAAAGACAATTTATTTCTCATGAGAGTATCAAAATATGATATCAAATTTTAAGGTCGGGGTGACATCAATGTGATTTCATTTTGACAAAATCATGATATAATGAACTTCTCAAAATATGACATCTCATTCTGTGTACAGGATGATATCAACTTTTGATATCATAAGTTTCTCAAATAATGATATCAAATATGTGCTCAAATTGATATAACTGCGTGATTTCATTTTGATATCATATTAATATAAATTAAATTATAATTAACATAAACGTAAAATGCTATGATATCATTGATTTCACAGTATATGATCAATATGATATAATTATGATATCAAAGGGCTGAATTTGTTAGAGTCGGAAATCAATCAAAAATGTGTTATGCATTAAAGTGATGATAAAAAATGCGTTTTGCACTTATATTTCCATAGAAACCAGGCTTTTTTAAAGTTATTGTTATTGTAAAGGAATTTTATCATAATCGAGTATGACAAAGATAGCAAATATTAGCGTGCTTAATGTGGTTTTTTATACTTTAACATCTAATTAGAGTACTTTCCTCAAGTTTTCAGACCTACGCTGTAATACGATTCTGAATCAGTAAATTGTATTTTATCATAGTCAATCATAAAAACGGGGTAGGGGTAGGGGGGAGGAAAAGTTGAGTAGCACCAAAAACCTTTATCCACAAATTGTTATTTTTCATTTAAAACTTGTCACATAAATTATTCATTTTTTGTCTTGGAGAAAAAGTTCCTTCTATATATCAAATTTTGTAAATATCAAAAAAAAGTGAGTACTAAAGGTAGAAATAATAAAATTTTACTTTTTTCCATATTTATTGTGTTAAAAAGTTAAAACTTAAATAAAGTAATAAACAAAAATATGTATTTGTTAAAGAAATATAAAAAAAAGTAAATTATGTTTTGATACAAATATCAAATTACGCAATTTACATTATAAAGATGATACTAAAAAAGTCCAGTAATAAAACAAATGTTTAAAACAGATAGAATTGCCTTCATTCATTTCATTATAAAAAGTTGTTCGAGAATATAAATCTCGCGAAAACATTGTTGGTCCGTGTTTTCTTTAAAACCGCAAACCTAGTTTTGGATCATTAAAAAGATAGAGATAACCACTGCACTTGAATAAATATACGCTTTTATTTTGCATTTTATCATATTGGTAAAAGCTATACTTAATTTAAGATCTAGATTATTCATAATTACTAAAAGAACTTTTTTTTACTTATTGAGGAAGAGGGGTTATTTATAAGAGCGACTAAGTTTTATTATTCCTATTTTTAATTAGTTTTTAACTAATTTCGAAAAATCCGGTAGAAATGTCACGCCATTATCACCGTGTTAGCGATACTTATGTTATTAACATAATTTTATACTTGTTCTTCTTATTTTATTACACATATACGTAATTAATTACGTAAAAACCATAGTTAATATAGTGTTTACGCAATCAACTACGTATCTGTGTAATAAAATATAAAGAACAAAAGTAGTCGGTATGAATGAGACTTAAAATGACTTGTATTTTACGGGTCAGGCCAGCTTATTTCTTTTTAATAAGGTAGAATAAGGTATAAAAGCTTGACGCAATCAGATAAAACAAAATTGGCGATTGTTACTTTATTTTTAGAACGTGCGTAAACGGCGTTACTTACTTATTGCAACTATTATTCTTTAATATAAGTTGTCTATCAGCTCGTTATATAGGAGTAAAGCTGTTTTTAATTAAAAATTAAAAGTAGGAGATATTGAACATTTTTACGTGGCATTTTTTAATGAAAACTGCCATAGCTTAAACTTTATGCGCTATTTGACTTTGTATTTAGCTTTATACTCTGCGAGGGAAAGCTTTTGATCTTCTTTGTTTTGTTTATTAATTAAATTTAGCATTGCGTAATTTATAGACGATCCCTAATATAGCGATCCCACAATTCAAAGCGCAATGCTTTATAAATATTATCATTTATATTGACATATCACAATATACGCAAAAAATAATTGAATTTTCACTTACAGATCTTCAAGCTAATTACTTATAAGACTTGTTGTTTTAAAGTAAATTTTTGAAAATGAGGCTTTTTATCATTTGCTCTCTTATAGTTTTTGTAATCGGAAAAAGTAAGCGTAAATTTTACTAAAGTTTATAATAAAAATTTTATTATAAACTTTTTACAATGAAAATACTTTAATTTTACATAAAAATTATTTGTATATTAGCAACGAAAATACGGTTTTTAATATTTTATTAAATTGAATATTTTTTTACTATTTTGATACTTTTATTATTTTTCTTTTAAAGTATTCACTAATATATTTTAACTTTATTACAAGTAATGGGTTTTACACCGATTATTTTTTTCAGTTGTTGATTAATACTTGCTTATTTTTATCGTTACATTTTTTATCAATTACAATAATTAATCTTCTCGATTTCTAAGTTAATTTTTATTTGTTTAAACTGTTCATGACCTTTACAAAACAACTTTTACAGAGGCTTATACCAATAAGTATTTAATAAATTTTAGTTTCACCTTTGAACTTGTTTTAAATTTGTTTGAAAACGTTTTGTGTTGTAAGTACTAAGCAGCATAGCCAAAAAATTAGAACTTTTTTTTCGTTTTTGAGGTTGCCAGGTCAGAATATTATGATTAATTTTTACGTGGTGAGCTGTTATTTAACGCGGAAAGCAAAAGATCATAAGCGTCCGCAAGGTTTTCTTATGTATCAAATATGATGTTTCATTTTATTTTTTATCTATTTCGTCATTAAAAAAAAGAATAAAATGCCATATTATGTAAATAAAATATATATGACCGGAGCTAAAAGAAAACAATATTTGCCTTATCGCTACGCCCCGATGTGCTTTTATCAGCAAGCGTGTACAACCATTAAAAGGAAAACATACAATCACTTTGTACCATTAAAAAATATATATACAAATATTTACAAGTACGCAAAGATCAGTTACTCATCCCTAATCAAAAGAAAATCATAAAAATAAAATAAAAAATAATCAAAACTAAAAACTAAAATTAAGTTAAATTACAAAAAAGTTAATAAGATAGATATTAAAAATACAGAAATTAAAAAAAAAAAAAAGTAATTAAAAAAAAACCTTAAAAAGAGTTTGTTAATTAACATTGTTTATAAATTTTTGTATGAATAGGAAATAGGAAGAACTATTTTTCATCTCGTTATTTAATAAAGTTTTTTATTATTTAGGACCTCTGATGGCAATAGAAAATTTACTTGTCCTTTCAAAAAATTTGAATTTTTTGGATTTGTAGCTAGTATGTATATTAAAGTGGTCTATTTTATCACAGGAACGGGAAAGGAAAAAAAAAATAATCACGTGGGTCTGCGTAAGGAATACTACGCATATGAAAAACGGATAAGTGGAAACTCAAATTTAGAGGTTTATCGGCTTACCAAACTGACATTAAAAGTTAATAAACTTAATGTTGCGCGGATATGACCCTCGCAACTTTAAGTTTCTCCAGATAAACACCTAGTTTAAAAAAGAGATTAAAATTATTTAAAAGAGGGATTGTTAAGTATTTTATCGAATACTACATTATTACTAATAATATTTTTAGTATAATACTATTAATAATATTGTTACTAAAATACTATTTAATAGTATTAGTAATAATGTTGTAAAAAGTACTACATTATTACTAATAATATTATTAAAAATAATGTAGTATTTTTTACTACATTATTACTAATACTATTGAATACCTTTTTTTTTTTTAGTTGCAAAAGATATACTGCATTTAAGAGTTCTTTTTCAGTAATTTCATAGTTATTCATCTTATTAGGATTATTAGGAGTATGATATGACTCAAAGTTTACTTCAGTAGTTCAAAGTATAGTTCAGTACTATTTTTGACGCTACCCGACGGGCATTTGTTTTTAAAAGTTACGTTCTAAATGTATTTTAAATGTCTTTTAAACGTCTTTTAAACATTCTTACGCAAAAAACGTTTAAAAGACATTTAAAATACATTTAGAACGTAACTTTTAAAAACAAATGCCCGTCGGGTAAAGTGGAACCTACACTGACAAAATATTGATTAAGTGTTTCAGCAATTAAAGATTTATTTGTAATAGTTTTATGATCAATATTTAAATTGAAAGGAAGACTAGTTTTGTCAGTTTATTTCGTACTTCCTTAATACTGTTTCATTTTTTAATAATTAAGTATTTTTCCGATCACTTTTACGCTTTATTAATTGCTCGTATAGTAATATTTCTTTTACTTTTTAATAATAATCTCAAAAATACGTTTATAATTTTTGTAATTAATTTTTTTTTTTGAAAGTTTTTTTTTGAGAAACATGTAGTTGTTAATTTTTTTTTGACGACTTTATAATTTCCGGCAATATCAATGGATTTGATAATTTCTTTCTTTTTTACACATTTTGTAACTACATGAAAAGTCGTAATGTAAAATTGTTTAAGTTTATCAAGAAACTTATTATATGCCTAATCTGTGCGTTTAATATCAAAGAGGTCATACCAGTTTAAGTCTAATAGAAGTGTATTAATATTTTCAATGGATATTTCATTTATTTTTTGCGCTTTTTTTTTAACTTTTTGTGCATAGATGTTATCACATTTTTGTGAGATAAGTAATAAAGGGAAGTGATCTGGGGCCATATTCTCATCATTTCGTTAAGCTTAACATAGTGTTGGTCAAATATTTCTTTTTGACTAGGTTATTATAAAAAGTCTTAAGAAATATAAAATATAGGCAAAATTTTTTCATTTTAGTATTAATTTTATTTATATACATTTTTTTGTCATTTCTTTACTTCAAAATATTGGAATGAAATTTCAGAAAAAAGCCGTTTTTCTACGGAAACAGGAAAACGGAAAAATAATCACGTGAGCATACGCAGTTTTCGTTCGGACAAATAAAATTCTTTATTACGCATGCTCACGTGAATATTTTTTTCCTTTTCTATCCCGTTACCGTAAAGCCCGTTTTCCATTCAAAACTTTTTGCGCTTTGGAGGAGCAGGAAAGTTTTGAATGGAGAACGGGCTTAAAAATACGGATGAGTGAAAAGTTGCTTAAACGGAGAGAAGAGAATACATCAGCTGAATAATACATCATGCCGCATTTTAATATTTCTGTTTTTTATATTTGGCTTGAATTTGTTGGTAACTATTTGATCTATGACTTTTGCGCTTTTTTAGTTATTCTTGTGGGTTTATTAATTAGTGAAATGTAGGCTTTTTAATTAAGGTTAAAGAAATTGTTTATTTTCGTATCTAAAAGACTCATGTTAAGATCAAGGTTGAAATCACCTAAAATATAAATGCTTTTATTTTTGCTTGACTTGTTTTTAATTATGTTTTCAATTTGATTTATCAATCGTTTTATTGAGCCGGAAGGTTTTCTGTATAAAACGTGGGTGATAATGTTGCTGGTTTTATGTATTATTCCCACGCTTAGCTGAAATAACAAATTCACAATCATTATTAGCTGAGCACAAATCTTTTTTTTAGCTTGTATAATAAAGAACTACTTATAAATACACACAAACCCCCTCTTTTCTTCCCAGATCCTCAAAATTGATGAATCACTTTATAATTTGGCAGCTGAAAATTTGTATTTGTCTCGATATAATCATCAGTACAATATGTCGCTGAGACTAATAGTTTTAAAATTAAATCTAATCTCGCATAAAAATTGTTTGAATAATTCAAACTTTTGAAATGCTCCTGATGTTTAAATGCAAAATTAAAAATGTATTTACATCTATGTACCCAGTGGGCACGGACGTAAAAAAGACGTTTTTTAAACGTCTTATGCACGTTTCGGACGTCTTTTGAACGTTCAAAAGACGTCTTATTTTGGTCCGGTGCTCACTGGGTAATTACATAAACGTAAGAGCAGTGAGTTATTAAAATTTTCAACATTTTTATTTTATACTAAATTTAAATTTATCTGCAAGTTTTAAATTTCATGCTAAAATCTTTTAACGTTTAAAAGTTATGACCATGCAAAGTTTTAGATCCTCACCACTAAAAAAAAAAAAAAAAAAGTGGGGCCTCCCCAGGCGTATACGAAACAATGCTTTATACACAATCTTTAAGTAAGCTAAGACTATTTTAAAGTTCATTTTTAATTTTATTGTAGGAGTGTAATAATTCAACAAAAAGAGTTTAAGTTAAAAAATGTTTTTATATGGTGATTCACAACTTTAAAACATTTTTGAGCTAAAGAAAACTTTGCTCAGCACGCGTATTAGTTAACTGAAACAAAGCGTTATAGAGAAATTAAACGTCGTTTTTTATAAAAATAGTAAATTTTTTTTAAAATAAAAGGTGACTGTATTGAAAAAATAAAATAAGTTTCTATTTGTAATTTCCTAAAAACCAAAAAATGCTGGAGCTCTGGATGCATATTTGAAAACTTAAGGCTGAAAGCTGGTATCTATAAAAGATATTTCCATATGAAAATTTAAGTTTTTGATTTTTTTTACACTTATGAAAAATTTGATCTATATCTCTTTTAAAATTATTAAAATTTTTATTTACTAAAGGCTGTCAAGCTGACCTGAGAAACTACCCGAGTAAACTGTATATAATGTACTTCAAATAATCACAATGGTCAAAAAGTTTAGTAACTTGCGTGTTTCAATTTTAAGACCTTCTTTTTAATCTTTTAACACAGTAAATTCAATTTTGTTTTATATGTTATATATTAAATAAATTTTGCTTTAAGCTAACTAACTTACATAACTTGCGCTCAATGAATATATCGTGTACGTTTACTCGTGTCAATGAATATATCGTGTACGTTTACTCGTGTCAAACTAATTATTTAAATTTTTAAAAAAGGATTTAACTATAAAAACGGTTAACAAGCATAACCATAAGTTTAAATGAAAATGAATAAAACAGTTCATTCATTCTGTAGAACACAGAATGAACATCTATCATAGAATAAAATTTTGACAGCTGTAAACGGTAATCTGCGTATCAATGGAATATTCTGGGTTCCGTCTTAAGTGACTACCACCTCTCAATGACGTATGTAGACATACTGAAATCCGCAGACAGAGGTTATTTTTGAAGTTAAAATGTTTGCGAGACCGACGCTTGCACGGAGGTGAAAACCATCAATGGTCGCCTCCAAAAGAAATTTTGAAGGCAATATGATTTAAAGGCAAAATGATTTAAAGGCAAAATGATTTAAAGTTGGTTTAAATTTAACCAACTGAATTGTGTCAGATATCCGACTAGCCAACTGAATTTGTAAAAAACCGACTATACCTAGAAAACCAACTTCTTTGGGGGTGGGGGGTGTGTGTGTGTGGGGTTAAACACCCTCTTCCCCTTTAAAATTGCCTCTGAATACATTGCGTCTACGGCTATATAAGTCGTTTGTGTTGGATATTGCGTACTTTTTGTCATTACAATGTTTGTCAAAACGTGGGCCAAGATTTTTTTAAATTTTACAAAAATAAAAATGTATAAGTATGCTTTAATGCGTATGCTCTATTAAGCTTTAAAATATTGTCAGCGTTTTTGTCGGCGCAAGCGTAAATGCACCAACGTTTTGTAACTTAATTTCAAACAACTATTTGACAATCTTTAAGTGTGTTTTGGACAATCTTTAAGTGTATTTGGAAGTACCTTAGTACAAAACTATTTTCGTCATATTCGACGCCTAAAATTTCCAAGATTTTATACGATGAATAATCTAAATTATTGTTAATCTAAACAACCCCCAAAAAATATATCCTCTGAAAACAAATAGCAACTTTACTCTAAAAATGTTAAAATTGAGGAAGTGTTTAGCAAACACTTTGAAAGTATTTTTACCGTAGATGACGGAAATTCGCCTAAAATGAATACTTTTGTTATAAACATATTAAGATGGATTTCGCAGATTTTTTAGAAAAGATAGTTTATCAAAAACTAAAAAATCTAAAACCTAGCACATCATTTGGACCTAGCGGTATACCAAATATACTTTAAAACAGTTAGCACATATTGTATGTATTCCGCTTTCATATATATTTGAATCAAATTTTACGTCAAGCTCGTTATCAAAACAGTGGCTACAAGCTTCGGTTTCCCCTATTTTTAAAAAAGGATCTACTTCAGATGCTAACAATTATAAACCTATCTCCCTCACATGTACTAGCTGTCGTGTTATGGAAAGTATTGTTAGTTCAAGTATTGCTGATTATCGTAATATAAATAGTCTAATAATACAAAATCAACACAGCTTTTTATCCAAACAATCTACGTGCATAAATCTTCTAGAGTCAACTAATGACTGGAATAAAGCTTTAGACAGCAATTTGGAGTTCCACAGGGTAGCCTTTTGGGTCCAACGTTATTCTTGTTATATGTTAATGATCTACCCTCTATAATAAAAGACCTTAATTGCTCTCTAATGTTATATGCTGATGATATCAAGCTATATTGTTCATTTAAGGATGCCGATTACAGTCACGAACTTGCTGTAGCCATTTATAAGGTTTATCTCCGATAAAAAAAAATGGCAGTTAAAAGAAGGCAATAATAAGTGCTTTACTCATAGAATAGCACCTACTTCATTTTGTAAAGATATAATTCACAGCAATCAATAAGGAGATCATAATTTAACATGGTCTACAAACCCAAAAGATCTTGGTGTGACCATGGATTCTTACTTAAATTAAATAATCATATATAAAATATCATCCACGCATCAAACATTCGAGAATATTTAATCTTTAGGTGTTTTAAAAGTCGTGATCCACGTGTTATCGTTAAAGCCTACACTACCTATATAAGACCGATCTTAGAATATTTCTCTCCGGTTTAGTCGCCAAATTGCAATGAAATGAACAATATAGAAGAAAGAGTGCAAAGACGTTTTATCATGAGAATTGCTAACCTAAATAACTTTTTATATTCAAATAGACAATACTAATAAGAAATAACCTTTTTATATTCAATTAGACAATTAATTTCTCGTTGCCTATAAAAAAAACAACAAAAGTTTCGTAATATACAATTCTATACCGTGGCCCTAACCTATATAACAAAGTCATACCCCAAAATATAGAACATAGTAATTCTGGTAATCTTTATAATTTGAAGAAAAACTTATATGTATATATATATATATATATATATATATATATATATATATATATATATATATATATATATATATATATATATATATATATATATATATATATATATATATATATATCAATAAAAAACCTTAAGCAATACACTTCATGCATGGATAAGATTTTTTGAGTGTCTCATACATATTTTATATAAGATACCAATAAAAAAATGGCAAGCAAGAGGAGACGTAGAGAAATCTCTTGTTAAAGAGCAAAAAATGAAGATACAAAAAGAATTTAAACACAAAATGGGACTTATTGTTGACTACCCAAAATGTGGAGGATCTGGAAACTCAAATGACGGCAATACTGCTCGAAAAGCTTTTTCAAATGAAGACTTGTTTGCTGATTTTACAGGAATAAACAAGGAACTAATTGTAAAGTTGCATATAATCCTTATTTGTATATCAAGTGGATTTCAAATAGATATTAGAAACTTTCGCTTACTTTGTCTGGAAACCGCAAAACTCTATTCATGCTTGTACCATTGGTATTACATGTCTCAGAGTCTTCACAAGATCTTAATTCATGGAGCAGAAGTAATAGAAAATCTGTTCTTACCAATATGTCTATTTAGTGAAGAAGCTCAAGAAGCTAGAAATAAAGAACTTAGAAAATATAGGGAACATCATTCCCGTAAAAATTCAAGAACAAAGACAAACGAAGATGTAATGAAAAGACTTTTATGTACATCTGATCCAGTTATTTCATCTTATAGAAAAACTGTTTCATCTGTAAAAAAGAAATTTCCTCCGGGTGTTGTTGAACTTTTTATTTGCGAGAATTCTACGTTCTAGAATATAGATCTAGTTCGTAATTTTTAATGGTAATTAAACTAAAAAATAAACTTTTTTAGCAATACATATGAGCTTGATATTCATTTTATATGGTTTGTATAATTAGTTTATAACAGTTCTAATAAAAAAAATTGAAAACATTTTTGGCACAAAAAACTCACTGTTTTTTATCGCACTGTGCCACGTCAGGGTTATTATTTTCCATCGATTTTTTAATCAACATTTTTTTTTTATAATTTTTTTTTTAATTTATATTCGCGCCTACTTCAACCACATTATTAGTATATTCATTAAAATTTTAGGTCCATATAAACAATTTAAATTATTTTATAATATATATAATGGCTTAAAATCATAAAGACATTAAAATTCTGAATTTGGTTTTTTGCATCACTGCATCACTGGCTCACTGTGATGCAAGTGCAACTGTTCACCCGACAGTGATGACAAAAGTAAATGTTGAAAAAAGCAAGGAAAATGATGGATACGGAGGCTGGAAGTTCTTATATATGTTCAAACTTGATTACAAAACTGAAGTTGAAACCTACACAAAAGGAACGTGAAACCATCGAAAAACTATATGGAACGGAAAACAAGCGTGTGGAAATGTAATATAATATTACGCTAGAATCAATAATATTTTTTCTTTTTCTTTTTTTTATTTTTTATTTTTATTTTGCTGTTTCATCTATTTACAATAAAGACATATTACATTTATAAAAATTGGGCGGAGCAAGAAGAAGACAGTGTCTTATTGCCGAGCCCCGTTAACAAATTGTCAGTGTTTATAAACGAATATAAATAAAATATACAAAAAAACGTTAAGAGTACATGAATTTTGTCAAATAATAAAATGACATTTATATTAAAAATTTAAAAATAAAGAAAGTTTTGTATACTAATACAAATATATTTGATACATGTTTTACAAAATATATTTAGTGCTAATGGAAGCGTTTTTTCTATTTTAAAAATACTTTTTAAAAAAAATATTTAAAGTCTTTTGAATTAAAATATAATTGAAGTAAGATTCTTTTAGAAACTGTTTTAAATTTTTCTAAAAAGTAGTGTTCTTTATTAAAGTTTTTAATGAAATTTTTCCATAAATAAGGTCCTCGATATTGAATTCGATAAGAACTTTTTTTAAATTAATTCTCGGAATAATAATCCTTTGAAAATTTTGTTGGATACTTATGAGATATTTCGCTAAAATAAGATTGAAATATAAGTGGAGATATTCCATGTTTCATTTTAAACGTGAAAAGTAATGTTTGGTAAATGTTTAGTTAATAAATGTTTAAGGCCTTGAAACGATTTAATAGTGGTTTGCAACAAACAGTTCTGCTTGCCCCAAATACAATCCTACAAGCGTTTACTATAAAATTTTTCGAGTTTTCAGTAATTCGTACTTTCCCATGCAATAGGGATCATTTCCGTAATTTGGCATTACCCAGTGGGCACGCGGACGGCTTTAGGACGTCTTTAAGACGTCCCGATCGGACGTCTTAAATAGGTTGGATTTGGAAATACAGAAAGACGTCCTGCGTGGAACGTTTTAAAGACGTCCGAGAAGGAACGTGAAAAAGACGTCCTGAGAGGAACGTAAAAAAGACGCCTAAGGGGAACATAAGAAGACTAAGAAATTGAGTTTATTTGATTATATAGTATATTTGATTATATAGTATATTTGATTATATAGTATATTTATAGTGATTATAGATTATATTTGAGTATATTGTTATTTGATTTACGTTTAAGGAGAGTATTACATATGAGGAGAGTATTATGTATTATTATATTCTTTTCTACTTGTTTATCTATCATATTTAATGATCGTCTGTTAGAATATAAAAAATTGCAAATAAAATTTCAAAATTTCAATAAAAAACACAAAACTTTCATTAACAAATATACATTCATAACATATTACTGGGTGTTGTAGGGGCCTTGTCTTTTTCATATCTTTGTTTTTATACCAAATTGTATACATTTTGATAAGAATTGGAAAAGTTATAACATTTGATGTTACGAAAAACTATTAATTTTGTCATTATTTTTTCAAGAAATCCTTATAAAATTTTCTACTAAGAATATCATGTAAAATTTAGATTTTTTCACCATTAAAATATAAAACAATCATATTCTAACATTAATAAATGTTAGAATATGATTGTTTTGAAAACTCCCAATATCTCAAAACTCGGATAACTCGAACTTTCCTGTAACTCAAAGTACTTTCGATTATTATTAGTAGTACACATATAATTTTTTTAACTGTTATATCTTGTTTCTATATTATATATGTATGTTACTATATTATATATGAATTGATTCATATATATCATATATAGCACGTTGTCATATATATCATATTATG
>NC_061165.1:41156810-41254310 GCF_022113875.1 Hydra vulgaris
ATACATATATATATGTATATATATATATATATATAATATATATATATATATATATATATATATCTATATATATATCTATATATATATATATATATATATATATATATATATATATATATAATATATATATCTATATATATATATATATATATATATATATATATATAGTACTATATATATATATATATATAATATATATATGTATATATATACACATGGGTGGCAAGTTGTTGATCAAAAGGTGTTGCCGATTGGGATGATGAGTAAATAAAAAAAAAAAAACTTTAAAAAACTCCGCCAATTTTTTTCAAGGAAAAAAGTGTTCGCGTTTAAAGACAAACGAAGACCTTATACGGCGTTTTATGTGCTCATCCGATCCAGTAATCAGTGTTTTACGATCACCTATGCACCCTAAAAAAGAATATTTTTAAGATAGAGTTGTGCAACTCTTAAAAGAAAGCCATTCTTACATTTTGTAATTTCGCCTGAATTATATTGTACAATAGTATTTTGTATTTTTAAATATATAGATCGACCACCCTCTTGGCTTGTACTACTTGTAGCATACATTGTCAAAGATTTTCGGTGATTGTAAATGGGAACAATAATACCCATTCAAATTTGAAAAATTCTGTAGAGGCCTGTAAAATCTGCTAATTTTAAAAACTTATAATTAAGCTAGAATATAATAATTTTTAAAGGAAACTAAGATTATCTAGCAACGTGTAATAGCACGTGTAATAACACTAGTTAATCATATTAAACTGAAAAAAGCTTTGCTTTCCGCGAACATTGATCATAGCAAGAATTTCATAATAGAACACATGCTAAATAGGGTAGATAGCACAAATAAAACATATGCAACTCAAAAAATTTAGTTGTTGCTAAGCAAAATGAGGTATCCATAGCAACTGTATAAAAATATATTTACTCTTATAAAAAGCGCGACCTTATATTGGTACTTATGTAACATTTGGTGAACTTAGCACTCGTAAAAATATCTACAAAAAAAATAAATTAGGTATCCATGGCAACATATTAAAAAAACAACACCTTCATAAGAAGCGTAGACATCATATTATTACTTATCCTAATTTTAGTCTTTAAAGCCCTAATATTTAATTAGTAAATGAATTTTGTCTAGTGAATTCTGGCCCATTGTGCGCATTAGACACCATTTCCATGGTTTCTCTTTTATTTTTCCTTTTATCGTTGTTGTATATTTTTTTGACAAATTGACGTGTGATGTTTTTTGTTACACTTTCTGCATCCTCTTGATTGAAAGTTTGCCGCGGAATGTCGATAACCAATGCAATTGTAACATAATCTTTTGTTTTTTAAAATCTCCTTGCGTCTAGGAGCGTTTAACACTTTTATACAATCTTCACTTTAGTGATTTTGTAACCCACAGTTGATACATCTGTTTCTACCGACACTTGTCATCATTGATTTATCATAATTACCACCATTGTATTGCTTGAACGCAGTGATTCAGATTTCACAAGATCTTGACTGTACGTTAGCGTTCTTTTTATTGTATTTTATTTGTTCAGTGTTGAAATGAGAGTTCTATAGATTTTCCATGTATTTTTGTAACTTTTTGACGAGTTGCTCTAGTCACCATTTTTCTCATCCAACATTGCTTTGTGTGAGTATTTCACGAACCGGTCCAAGTTTATCTATTAATAAATACACAAATGATTAGCAGTTTGTAGTTTAAGCATCATTTTTAATATTCGTACTGTTTTTGCAAGTTTATTATTAAAATCGTGAGCTTCTTTGGTTTTGTGTGTTTTATTTATAGCCGTCATACCTTCAAGATCTTTAATCAAATCTTTGTGAATCCAAATATCTTTTCCATAAGTGTCTTGTAATATACTATTTCCTTCTTCGTATCCTTCGAATCAGTGTGGTAAACCACGTATGTCCTCTCTGGCTTTCCTTTGACGAGTTTCATTCAAAAATTAATTTTCTCATGTTTGATATGTTAGAATTTTTTTTTGTATTGTTTTGCTATTAAGGTGCCCCAAGAATTGTCCAATCTTGTCACAGAGCACCGTGGATGTGCATTTAAATAGGAAGTTCACGCCTCCTTCCTTACCATGACGCGAAAATATGTCCAGAGCTCGTTTCGAACATGGATCTTTTGCTTTTAAAGCAAGCGCTCTAACTATTGCGCCACGCAACGGCCGCATAGTTATTGACTTCCACCGTGAATTGATTCAAAAATAGTAACCAATCTTTAAAATTGCCATCAAATTTTGTAAAGGTATACAGCATTTTTATGGTCAGCTCATTTTTTGCCATTTCAAATCTTGTCAATAAATTTGTTATTTTGTCTAAAGCCAAGATTATGCTTGATTTGTCGCTATTTAGCGTGTTGCGTTCTATGCATTTAATGTTTACATTCAACATGTTGATCTCCCTCTTTTAGAAAGGGGAATTATTAAAGGCTTCCCAGTGACACTAATGAATTGAATTGTTTGTTTATAGTTATTTTTTTTAACATATCACTGCGAAGATATTATTTACAAATATCATTCTTTTTATATAAAATTCAGAACCACAAAATATTATATTAATATACTTTAAATACATGTAAATACGTTGGCGTAATTTTCCAATACCTTCACGAAGACCGCATCATCATTACAAATACATTAATGTTAATGCTAAGATACAACCAATAATTATTGTTAGTATCTTGGAAGACGTAATTCACAACAGGCATAATATCATACTACGCTAATGGTTGCCACCCATGCATATAAACCTTGAATAAGTCACGATTTTATTCATGCATACTTTTTCTACAATTTTTTTTCTTTTTCAATCAAATATTTTGTAATGGTTATATGACGCAATATAACATATTTGGTATCCGCAGAGATATTAACTGCTAGAATCGTTTTCAAATAATTACGAGTCATTTATTTTATCTGATATAATCTATCTGATAAAAGAAGTATTTATCAGCTATAATCTATCAAATAGATTACGTAATTGTACATAGTCTATCTGAAAAAAGATGGCAGGGAGAGTCGGTCAATTTTCTACTACAGATAGTGAGAAGACTCAATTAAAATAAATGAAAAGTCTTAATTAAAATAAATAAAATGTCTTACTCAATTAAAGTCGTGCTTTAGAATTGACATGTAATTTTTTTTCAACCGTTACTTTGACTTCACAAGTTGTTTGTTGGTTATCAGTTAGCAGTTTATTTTTTACTACCTTCCAGACTAGCTAGAGCTCTAAAACTTTCAGCATTTGTGTAATTTTGATAAACATTTATGTTAAAATTGTTTTCAGAGCCAACCGGGGCGCTTTACTTGTTTGAATGGTTTTTTTTTGGTTTCACTTTATTTTTCAGACTTGTTAGAAATCTAACACTTTTAATCCCGTAATCCCGATGAACACGCATATTAAATTTGTTTCCTGGGTAAAGGGGGCCGTGCCCTAACTTTTTTTCTCAAATTTTCAATTTTTTTTCTTCAAAATTGGTTTATTGTTATTTTTGTTTTAATTATTATTATTATTTAGAAAGAAAAACTTCTACAAAAATAGCTTTAAATAGGCATTTCTTTGATTTAGTTGTTTGAATATTTACCTTTTTGTCAGAAGAAAATAGGTTAGTGTCCCTGAAAAAATTTTACATAAGGGGCCTCAAACGTTTGTAGCTGCGCTGCAACTTTTCAATTCTTTTATTTAGCGTGGTTTTGTTAAAAACCACTCTAAGCGAAATGAAAACTAATTTTTTTGTTTGTTAGTTTGTTTATTAAGAACTATTTATAAAACTATTGTCTAGAATGAACTATTTTCAAGTCTTTTTCAGATAACAAATATTCCAGCTAGACTTTTCTTAAATCACAAAGTTTGCAATAAGTTTTTCTGAAATTACATTTTTATCAAACCTTGCAATCAAAAAGATTTTAGATTTTATGCTCACAGACAAAGAAATAGACAAACAGGGTCGAGTTAATAAAAGAATTGGTAAAAAGGATAACTTTTGATAACCATAACAGCATCAACATTGTTTAATCTATTTGGTATAGCGAATGCAGAGGGTGTTTTTTAAAAAATACACTTTTTAACTAAAAAAATTAAATAGAATTTGCAGTTGTCTTTCAAAACGCTTTAAGATAAAAAACTTAAAAAAAAAAGTATACATTCAAGTAAAAAATCCATAAAATTCACCATCAAAATGGGCATCGGACCTATATAAAACGTCTTTTTAACGTTCAAAAAACGTCCAAAACCTTCAAAAGACGTCCAAAAGACGTCTAAAACGTGTATAAGACGTTTAAAAGACGTCTTTTTTACGTCCTTGCCCACTGGGATTATCATCTGTTCTTCTAACAATAAAACCTTTTTTAATTTAGCTTAAATTTTGATGTCTAGATCTAAACCTACTGACCTCAACAGATCTGCTGGTCTTTTAAAATGTATTTTTAACTGACGTTAAGCTATGCTAAATATTTTTGTTACTTTTTAGAACTCTACCCCATTTTTAGAAAAAAAATAAGACAAGTTTAGAATCTTTTGTTTCCTTCCTATATAAGGTTGAACGCTTTAAAAAATTAGATATTGTATTTTTTATATTTTGAGTTTTTTAATGCCGGATAGCTTCCTTAAAATACACTGGATGAGAACTAGTAGAACTACTTTTTTTGCTTTTTTATAAGTTGGTGTATTTTTCATCACCAAATGAGATCTTCTCATGAAAATATAAATTAAACAAAATACACAACTTAGTTTTAAATTGATTTAAATTCGAGTGGTATTGAACAAACTTAAGGATGTTCTTGCTTATATAGTTTTTTTTTTTAAGTTTATTTGTTATTTAGGTACCCTAAGAAGACCTAACGGTCTTGTCAAAGTGCGCTGCGAAAGTGCATTTAAGCAGGAAATTCACGTCTCGTTCCTTACCGTAAAGCAAAATGTGTCCAAAGCTTGTTTCGAACCTGGATCTCCTGCTTATAAAGCATGCGCACTAACCACTGCGCTACAGCTGCATAAATATCACATTATCACATTAGAATGTTTAGATTTAAGCAACCGCCTCATTTGGCGAGGTTGTAGACTTTACATAATCATAACTTGTAAACACGTTAATATAGAATGTGAATTTTAAAACCGATGAACTTAAGTGTAAAATAAAAGCAAAAAAATTACTGATTTGTTACCCTAACATTTTGAGCAGAGGTGGTAAAAGTGTTAGAGTACTTTTGTTTCCAGGCCATAATCATTGCAATTTTTATTTCTTAATCTGCGTATTAATCTTTTTTACACTACAACTTAGGTTATACGTATATTACACAGTGGAGTAACAGAGTATGTTTCGGCCAGTAGACATACGTAGTCAAGGCGCCGAGTTTATGTTTCTCAGGAATAATAATAATAAAAAAACTCTTTAAATGTATTTTGAAACTTTTGAATCTTGTAACCTTGGGTATAGTTGCTTGAGAAATCGCAAGTTTTGCTTACACTGACATTGCTGTAGCTATGCCACTGATGCTACACGCAAATAAAGATATTTACATAAAAAATTCTGAATTTTTAATGCCCATGTAAATACCACAGTTGTTTAAACCAAGACTTTTAGGGTCTGGAAATGATCTTGAACTAGTAAAAACTTTTGTATTAAAGTGGCAAAAAAACCTTACAAAAATAAAGCGTCCCTATAAAAAATTCAGGGCTCCTAAATCTGCGGAATACGTGATTATAGCCTCATAACCCGAGAACGGTTAAAACTTTAACTCCTTAGTTTTTAAATATTCAAAACTTTTACGCATAAGCTTGTAAAAAAGAAGTAACAATTATGCCGATCATGCTTTTCAAATAGTCTACTCTTTCTGAGTCTCCCAAGGAAAAATGCGAAAAATTTAAAATGTCTGAATTTCAGACTATTTAAATGGTTGACCAGGGATTGAATATTTTTGAGATGGTTTGATTAAAAAAATGAGTTTTTTTATCCAAAATTATCATGGGCTGGAACTAGAGAGGGTTTTAATCATGGGCAGAAATCTATTATTGATGTTTTCAAACTTTGCAGGGTGGATATATCTAAAACCGCAGGGACCAAATGTCGCCGTGAAAAAAAGTGTAAGCTACTTAAAGTTTCTTTTGCATTACTGCTGTACAAGATCCTCTCAAAGTTATTGAAAAATATAAGTGAATTTAATTATCAAATATAGATTATTTTGAATTTACTTTACAAGTTTTATAAAAGGTAAGCTTATGTAATTTAAATAAATAATTTATCTTTAATAAAAACTTGTTATTTCTTTTAAATTAAAAATGCTAACTTAAAAAATATTAAATATTTTTGTTAGCATATTACTTTTATGTAACTTATTTTCCTATCTAAGTTTTTTTACAATTAAGGCAATATAATATTTTTTAATTAGTTATTTTTATATATAAATATAAATTACATTTTGAGGAACTATTAAATTATGTTAAGTAATTTTAAAAAGTATTTAAGTTTTAAATTTATAAGTAAACAACTTTTCAAATGATTTACTTTTTGATGTAATCTATTTTTACATAACTTACTATTAAAAGTAAAAAAACTTACATTACAAAGTGAAAGTCATTTCCAGAAAACAAGTTACGTATACGAAAATGTAAATTTAATTTGAGCATTTAAAATTATTTACGTAATTTACTTATTTATAAAATAAGTAAATACTTGAGCCTTATGGAACTTTCTAGAATTTTCTGGACTCTTTTGGATGTTTAAGATTTTCAGAATTTTTTCAGAAGTTTCTGAAACTCTAAAATTTTTTAGAGGTTTATGGAGTTTATGGAAGCTAGCAAAATTAAAGCTATATAAGCTGCTTTATTGAGCAACGCTAATAAATAAATATGAATCTTTACTTGCAGATCGCAGTAAAATAGTATAGAGAAAAAATTGTACTTTCATTTATTATTATTGCCTTTTAGAAATATATTTGAGTAGTATCTTAATTCTAAAAATCATAACGTTTTCTAAGAAAAGTGCTTACTCTACTGAAGGAAACAAGACATTCTGGATGAAAAAAACGTACTATTTTATGAGTCACTTTTAAAAAATATGAACTGTTCTACTAGAAAAACAGTCACTGGAAAAAAACAGTACAACAGCACTTAAAATCGTTTTTGGTCGCTATCTGTTCCTTAAAGAATCTACTGAAGGGAGTTGCTATCTGTTCCTTAAAGAATCCACTAAAGGGAGTCGAGAAAGCAAATTAAACAAATTGAGAAAGAAGTAACATGTTTACGGCATAAGGAAATCAATTTGTTGCATTTATCAATTAAAGTCATACAGGTATACCCAAATCAAGTGCTGATGAGATCAATAGAATAATGTTTTTGACATCTCAAAAAAAGATAGTATATGGCTCTGCAGTTTGGAAAAAAAATTCTAATATCATTAGATGCATCTTTATATTGAATGATTGTAGCGGACACTACAAATATAAACAGTAGAAGAAAGAATGGAATTGTCAGTCAGTTAAAAGATGTTCTACTGAAATAAAAATAAAAGAATCGAATGTTGGTTGTCAACATTCAATCCTTTTAATAAATTTCAAAAAATTTTATATTACACAAGATGGAATAAAAAGCTATATAGCAGCTTGCACAGTAAAAAAAAAAAAAAGTTAAGGTCTTTAAAAAGTGGTAATGTTTTTGGACCAGAAACCATCAAAACTAGAATTTCCCAGAATAAACCAGCTTGCGGGACAAGTAATCAAGTGTCTTCAAGACTTTTTTGACATCTTCAAAAAAAGCAAAAACCCCAGCTTAAATATTTTGTCTTAAAAAACATAAGAATCCACTTTAATCACTGATACTTTTTTTGTTTTACCTAGACATACTTCCTAAACTATAGGCTCATGTATATTTCTTATTCCTAATACATAATTTAAATAAACTATTTTTTCTTGACTACTTATACCATAATAGCTACTATTGCCTTTTACTCCATAATGAGTTCTACATCTTTTAGCTACTAATACCAGTGTTGATTTATTTACTTCTTTTGAAGTTGCAGGAGTATTTAAATGAAAATCAGCATCAACCAAGTCATCTTCTGAACAGTCTGTTTTTACTTTTCTTTTTGACTTGATAGATCTTTATCCAAAGCTCTAATATTTATAATAAAATAAATAAACAAATAAATATTTAACTAAGCTTTATATGAAAAAATAAAAATAAAATATAAAAGAATAAGTTTAAAAAATCATATGTTGACATCCATATGCCCCCTTTTTTGATAGAAAAGAAAAGGAGAGCGAGAGACAATGCGAGATGAGCAATTTTGATTACGCTGGAGTTTTTAAAACTTGTTTTTGTAAGAATATAAAAAAAGACTGTTACAATAATCAAGTTAAGAGTTAACAATACCACAGGCAATTATGTTAGCTGCTTCTTTAGTGAGACATTAACACTTTTGGCGAAGAGAACAGGTATGGTAGGTGCATGATTTAAGAGAGAGGAGAATGGTGGTTATAGCATCATCAATACTTAACAGGATGCCATTGCATATCTTTAGGAGTTGCTCTTGTTGAGTGATTAGACCTATAAATAGATTAAAAAGGATTGGAGTTTACAGTTAAAGTTACATGTGGAAGAAGTCGAGATAAAGCAAGCTTTTCAAGAATTTTGGATATTGTTTTAAGACTTGATTTGGGACGCAGATCAGTGAGTTTAAAAATGGTTTATCCTAATTTTCTAAGACCACTATTAGAGTTGGAAGTTACTGCAAGAGAAATGATGAAATTTATAAAGCAAGATAACAATTAACAGATGACTTAAAAGGTTGTAAATTATATGAATCAGGAAAACAAGATTAAGGGAGAAAATTCAAAAGAACTGATAATTGAAAAAAAAACTAAACAAATAAATATTTTTAGAGCACTTAGAAACAGTTACAGTTATCTTTCATTAATTTTTAAAGACTGCAATGTTCACATGCTTAACCTGGGAATTTATATTCGTGAAAATTTACTTATTTGTCAGGAAACTAGATTTAAAGATTTTAACTTGATTCGAAGCCTTTATCCATCAGCCAAGCTCTTTATCCATCAGCCAATATCATTGTTGTTGGAGACTTTAATGTTTATCTTATTGAATAGCTTGTCTCTAGTGTCAGTGACTTTGCAGGATTTAAGGCTCTGAACTTTTACTTCTCAATCTTTAAATCAAATAGTCAACATTCCAACTTGCTTTCCAGACAATCCAAATCATTTACCTTCTCTACTGGACTTGTCTTATTTCTGATCTTAGTCAGTGCTTATTTTTTCCACATTCACGCTTAGGTGCTTCCGATCCCGGTTTGATATCTTTAAAATTATTATCTCATTCTTCTTCATCATCAGAATCCCCTTATCATCATACCTCTTACAAGTACCTTAAAGCTGACTGGGAATCTTTCCGTGATATTCTTGGTGATGTTCTTGGGTAGAAATCTTTGGTCTTCTTATGTAACAAATGCGCTTTTTATGTAACTTTATGAATTCAGGCTGGCATGAAAAGTGTATACATATAAATATATATAATATATATATATATATATATATATATATATATATATATATATATATATATATATATATATATATATATATATATATATATATATATATAAATATTTTATATATATATATATGTATATATATATATATATATATATATATATATATATATATATATATATATATATATATATATATATATATATATATATTATATATATATATATTCATATATATATTTATTTATATATATAAGTATATATATATATATATATATATATATATATATATATATATATATATATATATATATATATATATATATATATATATATATATATATATATATATATATATATATAAATATATATATATATATATATATATATATATATATATATATATATATATATATATATATATATATATATCCTTGTACTGCTGCAATTTCTATTCATAACTATTACTTTCAATTATAAAACTAATTTTAATTCCTTACTTTAATATCTATCAGCAAAACAATTCTCCACAAAAGAGACCACTGTTTACTATTGCTAGAAACCATTGTAAAAAGATCACTATAGATGTGAGAAATTTTTTACAACTAAGGTGGCATTATTCGCCGACGATACTACCATTTATTCTTGTCTTGATAAGAAGCCAACACTCTTTAATTGCTTGGAGAGGACATTTGAGCTTGAAAAGGATCTCACTTTTGCTACAGCATGGAATACTGTTGCTAAATCTCAGGCAGTTCATCCAATGATGCCCATTCTCTTTTAGACAATGTGCAAAAATGCATTGTAAACACAGTGGGACCTGATCTTGCAGCCAACCTCCAACCATTATCACCTGCCACTGAGAGCCCCATGCTGTAGCAAAAGTGAGATCCTTTTCAAGCTCAAATGTCTTCGCCAAAAGTGTTAATGTCTCACTAAAGAAGCAGCTAACAT
Source organism: Hydra vulgaris (assembly GCF_022113875.1). Classification (NCBI taxonomy): domain Eukaryota; kingdom Metazoa; phylum Cnidaria; class Hydrozoa; order Anthoathecata; family Hydridae; genus Hydra; species Hydra vulgaris. The sequence goes on from NC_061165.1 coordinate 41,167,282, forward strand.
AATTGCCTGTGGTATTGTTAACTCTTAACTTGATTATTGTAACAGTCTTTTTTTATATTCTTACAAAAACAAGTTTTAAAAACTCCAGCGTAATCAAAATTGCTCATCTCGCATTGTCTCTCGCTCTCCTTTTCTTTTCTATCAAAAAAGGGGGCATATGGATGTCAACATATGATTTTTTAAACTTATTCTTTTATATTTTATTTTTATTTTTTCATATAAAGCTTAGTTAAATATTTATTTGTTTATTTATTTTATTATAAATATTAGAGCTTTGGATAAAGATCTATCAAGTCAAAAAGAAAAGTAAAAACAGACTGTTCAGAAGATGACTTGGTTGATGCTGATTTTCATTTAAATACTCCTGCAACTTCAAAAGAAGTAAATAAATCAACACTGGTATTAGTAGCTAAAAGATGTAGAACTCATTATGGAGTAAAAGGCAATAGTAGCTATTATGGTATAAGTAGTCAAGAAAAAATAGTTTATTTAAATTATGTATTAGGAATAAGAAATATACATGAGCCTATAGTTTAGGAAGTATGTCTAGGTAAAACAAAAAAAGTATCAGTGATTAAAGTGGATTCTTATGTTTTTTAAGACAAAATATTTAAGCTGGGGTTTTTGCTTTTTTTGAAGATGTCAAAAAAGTCTTGAAGACACTTGATTACTTGTCCCGCAAGCTGGTTTATTCTGGGAAATTCTAGTTTTGATGGTTTCTGGTCCAAAAACATTACCACTTTTTAAAGACCTTAACTTTTTTTTTTTTTTACTGTGCAAGCTGCTATATAGCTTTTTATTCCATCTTGTGTAATATAAAATTTTTTGAAATTTATTAAAAGGATTGAATGTTGACAACCAACATTCGATTCTTTTATTTTTATTTCAGTAGAACATCTTTTAACTGACTGACAATTCCATTCTTTCTTCTACTGTTTATATTTGTAGTGTCCGCTACAATCATTCAATATAAAGATGCATCTAATGATATTAGAATTTTTTTTCCAAACTGCAGAGCCATATACTATCTTTTTTTGAGATGTCAAAAACATTATTCTATTGATCTCATCAGCACTTGATTTGGGTATACCTGTATGACTTTAATTGATAAATGCAACAAATTGATTTCCTTATGCCGTAAACATGTTACTTCTTTCTCAATTTGTTTAATTTGCTTTCTCGACTCCCTTTAGTGGATTCTTTAAGGAACAGATAGCAACTCCCTTCAGTAGATTCTTTAAGGAACAGATAGCGACCAAAAACGATTTTAAGTGCTGTTGTACTGTTTTTTTCCAGTGACTGTTTTTCTAGTAGAACAGTTCATATTTTTTAAAAGTGACTCATAAAATAGTACGTTTTTTTCATCCAGAATGTCTTGTTTCCTTCAGTAGAGTAAGCACTTTTCTTAGAAAACGTTATGATTTTTAGAATTAAGATACTACTCAAATATATTTCTAAAAGGCAATAATAATAAATGAAAGTACAATTTTTTCTCTATACTATTTTACTGCGATCTGCAAGTAAAGATTCATATTTATTTATTAGCGTTGCTCAATAAAGCAGCTTATATAGCTTTAATTTTGCTAGCTTCCATAAACTCCATAAACTTCTAAAAAATTTTAGAGTTTCAGAAACTTCTGAAAAAATTCTGAAAATCTTAAACATCCAAAAGAGTCCAGAAAATTCTAGAAAGTTCCATAAGGCTCAAGTATTTACTTATTTTATAAATAAGTAAATTACGTAAATAATTTTAAATGCTCAAATTAAATTTACATTTTCGTATACGTAACTTGTTTTCTGGAAATGACTTTCACTTTGTAATGTAAGTTTTTTTACTTTTAATAGTAAGTTATGTAAAAATAGATTACATCAAAAAGTAAATCATTTGAAAAGTTGTTTACTTATAAATTTAAAACTTAAATACTTTTTAAAATTACTTAACATAATTTAATAGTTCCTCAAAATGTAATTTATATTTATATATAAAAATAACTAATTAAAAAATATTATATTGCCTTAATTGTAAAAAAACTTAGATAGGAAAATAAGTTACATAAAAGTAATATGCTAACAAAAATATTTAATATTTTTTAAGTTAGCATTTTTAATTTAAAAGAAATAACAAGTTTTTATTAAAGATAAATTATTTATTTAAATTACATAAGCTTACCTTTTATAAAACTTGTAAAGTAAATTCAAAATAATCTATATTTGATAATTAAATTCACTTATATTTTTCAATAACTTTGAGAGGATCTTGTACAGCAGTAATGCAAAAGAAACTTTAAGTAGCTTACACTTTTTTTCACGGCGACATTTGGTCCCTGCGGTTTTAGATATATCCACCCTGCAAAGTTTGAAAACATCAATAATAGATTTCTGCCCATGATTAAAACCCTCTCTAGTTCCAGCCCATGATAATTTTGGATAAAAAAACTCATTTTTTTAATCAAACCATCTCAAAAATATTCAATCCCTGGTCAACCATTTAAATAGTCTGAAATTCAGACATTTTAAATTTTTCGCATTTTTCCTTGGGAGACTCAGAAAGAGTAGACTATTTGAAAAGCATGATCGGCATAATTGTTACTTCTTTTTTACAAGCTTATGCGTAAAAGTTTTGAATATTTAAAAACTAAGGAGTTAAAGTTTTAACCGTTCTCGGGTTATGAGGCTATAATCACGTATTCCGCAGATTTAGGAGCCCTGAATTTTTTATAGGGACGCTTTATTTTTGTAAGGTTTTTTTGCCACTTTAATACAAAAGTTTTTACTAGTTCAAGATCATTTCCAGACCCTAAAAGTCTTGGTTTAAACAACTGTGGTATTTACATGGGCATGAAAAATTCAGAACTTTTACAATCTATATACAAAATCAAAGATCTTTTCTCTTTTAAACCAGTCAGAAAATATATTTTGAGAAATAATAACTTTTTAAATGAGCCTTTCTGTCAAACAAACTTTAATCAATTTTGTATTACCTATCGAGCGCCACACTTTTAGAATAAAATTGTTTTGGCGAATTTTAATTTTGAAGTACCTATTACTTTTTGCCTTTTTTAAAAAAAAACTGAGAAACCTCATTCTTTCATTAGATTATATATTGAGTTATTATTATTAGTAAAAGTTAAAAAATATATTTTGGTCGATTTTTTTATTTTTTTTGTTAATAATAGTTTTATGTTAATAGAAGTTTGTTCCTACTTATTTTATTTATTGTTCTTATACTTTTTCACTTTTTAATTTATATGTTGGTTTACTCTTGAATTAAAATCTGATGAGAAGATCCTCTTGATCTTTCTTCAGAAACAGATTGTTTGCCTTGCAATTTTGTAAAAGTTTATAAACTTTTTTTTTTAATCTTATATTTGTTAAATGCTTTTTTAAGGTTCTGACGACAAGATCCTTGCGATCTTCTTTCAGATACCTTGTTTATGTTTGTTATTTTTTATGCCATTGTAAGTTTATATTATTATTTTTATTATGGGCTGTACAACGATTAACAAATGCGAACCAAAAAAAAAAAAAAAAGAAAGAAATTTTTTTTAGACTATCGGAAAAGCACAGATAATTGCAAGTTGCAAGACGATCCCAAATTTCCGCAATGCAAAGCAAAAATTTCAGTAAGTTATATACAATTTTTATGTGTGATGTGAATTTAAGTTTAAAAAACAACTTAAAGTGCAGAAGTATGAGAGTGTTATTTTAATTTGTTATTACTTTTTTTGTTATTATTATTTTATTTGAATATTATTTTATTTTAATTGGATATTGATATTCTTATAATCTGAGCCGTCCAAAACGAGGGGTGCCGGGGTGTTGGCAAATGTCAAATATCAAGGACCTTTTTTTTTGTGTCTCTAGTTGAAAAAAAAAATGTACGACACCTCTTACCCCCTCTCCTTCCATAAGAAACCTCTTTTGGACAGCTCTGCTTACAATAGTTTTATTTAGAATATTTAAAGCCTATTGTTTTGACAAAAAATTTGTTCGATAATTAAATGTACGTGTTGTTTACTTAATAATGGATTTAATTAACGATATGTTTCGTTGTAAAATTGATAACATGTAGAGTGTGTCATACCCAATAACTACTAATCTTTTGTGGGAATCCGTTTACTGTATAATGATAATATGAAACTAAATATTTAATTACAAGTGTTCCACAATCTAATTTTATGTATATTGCTTCCGATAACAATAACATTCTGCTTTTATGCTAATAATTTCAGTATTGCGTTTAGGCGAAGCCACATTGCAGGGTTGGCAGAGGTAGTCTCTAAACTGGCAACAAAATGCAATGCTATCTCTTCTTCTTTGCTTTCTTACAAACCTTATTAATAAATCAAGTTTATTACTTCGTGATCTTTGCCAAAGTTGTCAAAACTCTGAATTAGCAAAATAACATTTAACCACCATGGTTAGCAATTTTAATAAACTTTGATAAAATTTCACATTTGTGAGATTTTCATATCGCAAACTGTTAAGGTTTTTGACTTAGTTTGATTAGAAATAAAAAAGAAATTGCCGTCAATCTTTTTTGAATATGTATATATATGTTATAAACTTGGAATTGATAGTTCGCAATTCTTTATTACTATAATGTTTTCGTCATGTTTCGTGTTTCTTTTTTTATAATAATTTTTTTTATTTTTAATTAAAAAATAGTTTTTATACAACTACTTTTGTTCAAGGTCTAGCCCATGGCCAAGGTCTAGCCCATGGCCAAGGTCTAGCCCATGGCCAAGGTCTAGCCCATGGCCAAGGTTTAGCCCATGGCCATGGTTTAGCCTTAATCAAAGATTTTCTGACTGTTGAGGGATGTAGTTCCGTAATAGTTACCCTTTCTTTGAACAGTAGTCTAATTTTGTGTTAACTTTTAAATTAAGAATAGAAAGTATTTTTAAAATAATGCTTATAATGCTTATTTAACTTTCTGGATCAATAAGACTTTATTTTATGCGCAATAATTCGGATTTCAATGATTTTATTAATTAATTTTTGCGCAGTGTTTTAAGAACATTTAACAACCTATGTCAAGTTATTTTCTCTTGATAGTATAAAACATTAATTTTTCCTCTATTTTATAAACAAATTCTTGGATGCGACAACTAATTTTTTCAAAATTAGTTGTTGCATCTTGTTAAAAATTGCACTTGTAAAACATTGTGCTATCTTTAATTTAAAAAAAATTAAACTCAACAAGTAAATTCTATAACAATTGTTGATATTAGATTAAAGTTTCTTGGTGTTCTGTTACATTTACAAGACATAAATAAGTTTAACAAACTCGGACGATACCAATTTAAAATTTATAGCATATTATAACTAAATGCACGATTAACCGAGTTTCCAAAATATAGTCAGAAATTTCATTTTGCTGTGCATGAAAATCTTAGCACCCAAAAATAAAAACATAATGTATAGTTTTATATACACGCACACGCATCATGCAGTCTCAAATGCCAGTTAAGCCTCCTCCTCCTTAAAGTCTTCTGAAGAAAAAGGTAGTTTTATTTTTTTATCTCCTTACTATATTCTTTTTCTTGCAAGTTGATAAGTTCAATGTTCGATTCGTTCAAAAAAATTACTTTTTTATATTACTCTTTAGCTCATGCAGTTCTTTCTTTGCACCATTTTCTTTACTTGAGATGGTCTTTGATGGTTAGTAGTGGCTACTTTGTTGTAAGGTACAAATGGAGTTGTTTTGTTTCATCAGCTCGCTAATCGTTGATCGATTTTAGCAATGCTCAATTTTAGCAATGCTCATTCTGGTCTAAGACAATATTTATTTTTGCGCTGCATTCAGCCATCATAATTGCTTCATTTTTGTCGCCTTCTGACATTTTTTAAAGAGGACCAAAGCAACTTTTGTCTTCAACTGTTCCAATCTCATTATAGATTTTAAGCGTTATTTTAACGACCACTTTAGTGCATGCCACCAGGAAGCCACTTTTTTTTAATTGATATGCTCTTTAAACCAATATTTCTGTTGTTACAATTTTGAAATTTTTCATAACCGAGTTTAAAATGAAACTTTCGCCGCTTCAATTTAAAGTACTTACATATTGGATTGACTATTATTAATCAGTAAAGAATAATTAACAAAAATCAATAAAAAAAAAATCTTAAAAATTATTTCTCAAAGGAATTGAATTAGTATACAGATATTTTGGACTTACATTTTTACTCATTTTTCAGAGTTGTTATTAAAGTTCTCATTAATTCATGGAAAAAAAGACAGGATGACACATAGTTGATATTATGTTAATTTTATTTTGTCTCACCTTTTATCTAAAAAAAGAGTTAGTTCAAAATTAAAAAAAGTTTTTCGATTAATCTTAACTTAATTTCGATTTAAAGTTTATTATAAAAAAAAAGATTATTAGTACGCTCTTAATTTCTAAATATACTTTAGTTTTTTTTTTGTTTTTATTTTTAAAACTAAAATTAAACTAAATATTATAATTAAAAATTTTTACAATAGCGTTTTCTTTTATATATATATATATATATATATATATATATATATATATATATATATATATATATATATATATATATATATATATATATATATATATATATATATATATATATATATATATATATATATATATATATATTGCTAAAATACCAAAATGTATTCTATTGTATTGTACTGTTGTAGATGCTGTAGCCGCACGAAGACGACGAGTGTGTGTATTAATAACACACTTAGACAGCCGTGTCAGTATTAATTTAATTTAAAAGGAGCCAATCGTCTAATTGCGCTTTAAAACTGTTTACTGTTTTTGCATTAATTACTTTTCGTGGTAGTTTATTCCATACTTTTGTTATTCTGTTAATGAAGAATGAGTGTCTTAAGTTGCACTTTGTTTTTTCGCGTTCAAACCTGATACCGTTTCCTCTCGATAATTAAAAATCATTTGGCTTGAAACCGTTTATAAAGTCCACATTTTCAACCTTGTTTAATAACTTATAAGTCTGGATCAAATCTCTATGAATTCTGCGTTCATATAATGGGGTGAGGGCAAGAATCTCCAGTCTCTTCACGTATTTCATTTTTGCCAGAGTTGGATTGAGTCTCTTATCCCTATGTTGAACTTTCTCGAGCGTTTCTACTTCTCCTTTAAGCTGAGGGAACCACACTGGAACCGCGAGTTCAACTAATGGGCAAAAAAACGTCACGTATAAGACTTTAAGAGTCTGCAAATCCAGTTCCACAAATGTGTTTTTTATCATTCCCAGCATTTTATTTGCCTTCATGCTGCAAGATATAATTTGCTCTCTCCATTTCATGTTTTCCAAGAATAATACACCTAAACCTTTTTGGAGAGTGGTTTGTCCTGCTTTCTTTCTTTAAAAAATTCCTCTAACCTTTTTAGCAGCTGTTCCATACGCTTTTATTTTTATAACGAGTCTTTTGTGCGGCAATGTGTCGAAAGCTTTCGCAAAGTCTAAATAACCCACATCTACCGGACGATTCAGTGCAATGTTTTCTCTTAAATAATCCACAGTTTCCATCAATTTGTCGTGCATGATCTAGTTTTAACAAATCCATGTTGACATTTTGATAAAAAATTTTTTTATCAAAATATATTATGCTCTCTAGAATTTTACACGAAACAGAAGTCAGTGAAAATGGTCGATAATTATTGCTTCTAGCTTACTGCCTTTGTTCTTAAAGATTGGGGTAATGTTCGCTAATTTCCATTTCATAGGCAGTATGCTCTTTTTAATCAATGACATAAATATCAATCTGATTGGCAATGTAAGTCTTTCGGCGCAATTTTTTAATATGATAATACTTAATTGGTCAACTCCACATAATTTCTCATTTAATATTTTTCTCAATCTTGTTACAACGTCACTGTAATTAATTGCACGCTCGTCAAAATCTAGATATTTTCCCCCACATCTCGATCCAAATTCTGGTAATACTTGGTCGCCCTCTATAGTGAAAAAGTTTTAAAAATTCTTGTTTAAGATGTCAACAATCTCACTGGTCGTATTTGTAACATTTCCTTCAACGTTTTTTATCGCTTTAATTGAGTTCTTAACGATTTGTTGACCGTTCACATATTTAAAGAGTATCTTCTTGTTCCTAATTGATTTCTAGACCAGTTCGCGTTCATATTCTTTTCTGGCTTTTCTTGCTTCAGTTTTTAAGGTTCTACAAAATGCTTTGTATTCGTTTACCATATTTTTGTTTTTCCAATTTGTGCAACAAATTAAATGCCTCATTCGTCTTTTGTTCTTCCCAAGTTCTTTTAGTTCATTGTCAACCCAAAATATTCTTTCATAAGTCCTGTTTTTCGAGCTGTGACACAGTATATATTTTTGACAAGCTTTGTTAACGTAAAAAATGAGCGTGTCGTACATCTCCTGAACATTAATTGCAAAAAATGTTCATTCCTGCTAAGTCAGCTTTTTTAAAAATATATTTCCGATTGCTAGCTACAATTATTTTCTCATGGTGATTGAGTGCATATTTAAAGCGAATTACAAGATGTCCTTTGCTTATACTTCTCAAAACTGCATTTGTCTCAACTTAAAATAATATATGTTCGTTTACTGTGAACAGTATATCCAATGTACTCTTGTAAGTTTATTTGTTTAGTTAAAAAGTAGGTACCGCAACGTGCTGAATTAGAAATTCGGCGTTGATTATTTCCGAGAAATGATGCTCTATTGAGTGTTCACTGGAGTTTATTGCATGGACTACTCCATCTGACCATTCAATTTTTGGAAAATTAAAGTCACCCATAATTAATAGATCTTTAAAACCCCGTTTGTCCACAAATTATTTTGCAATTCTCAAAACATTTCTGAACAGTTCCATATCTATCACATCTTTTGGTCGGTATCATCGGCATCCTACCAAATATTTGTCGTTCTTGAAAACTAGTGCAGTCCAAATTTGTTCCAAGTCAGTCGTCAATTTTTTATTTACTTCAAGACTTTATTTCGCTTTTTCAAGACTTTATTTCGCTATTCTCGTAAATACAAATTTCTCCGCCCACACGGCCATCTTTTCTGTCGCTACGATATAAACAAAAATTTTCCACGCACGTAATTGAAGTTTCACTAAACCATGTTTCCGTTACCGATTATATTTGGTTCATTCAGGTGACACAATACTTTAAATTCCTCAAATTTGTTATTTAATGAAGTGACGTTCAAATATATACAGCATAAATACGATAATTTTTCGCTAATTTTTTGATCTCTATAGTTGTTTTTTTAATCGCACAATCTCGTTTCCACGAATCACATATCGAAAGGGCGAGTTTGCGTCAAGCTTCAAATTTAAGTCGTTTCGTTTCTTCCTCAACTCAAAGTCCTGTATTCTCTCGGCCTCTGTCAAGTCTGGGCATATGTAAACTTCTTTAAAATTTTGTGTTTTTCTTAACTTTTTTGACGCGAGTAAGAGAGGATTTCTCTCGTCTTCAGATAAGGCGAGTAGAATTGGGCCAGGTTTGGCAGCGTTTTTTGATTTGAATCTCCTCAAATGTATTGGTTTAACATTTTTTTTTCCTATTAATTTTAGTACGTTCTCAATTGCTTTCTTATCTTCTTCAATTTTATCTTTGCTCTCAATTTTGCTTGACTCTTTAATTTTATATACAATGACGTTCTTTTCACGTTTCTTCCGCTCCTCCTGCTCAATGATTGCGTTGTTAACTACAACTAGTTGTTCTTTTGGTTTTTTTGCGTTGCGCGACACCAAATTAACCCAATCATTTCCGTTGGAGTCACAGCATTTGTTTTTTTGTCCTCAAGCGTTTATACTCTTTTCTCCGATTCCGCAATTTGATTATCTTTCACAAAAATCACTGTTTCAAGAACATATATTCTCTTGATTAGCACTTCTATTTCCGTCTTGGTTACCATTTCCGAGTTATTGTATTATTGTATTTGTTTTGTATATATATAAAATTTTCCGTATATATTATTTTATAATTTTCATTAATTGTCAATTTTCAGTTTTTTAATACTTTTTAAATGTTTTTTAATTTTTTTGTATATATAATTATATATATTATTAACAATTGTCAGAAAAACACAAAATTAAAATAATAATAATGAAATTTTTGATAATAATAATAATACAAAATTAAAATAATATATTTGTAACTTTAACAACTTAAATGCTGAAACTAAGGGTGGAATGTAAGAAGCGAACTTGAGTCAATCTCGACTTTAACTTTACATTGCAACCAATAGCAACATTGTATGGGTTTTCCCCTCTAAAAATACTCTACCGCTACTGATTACAAAGTAAGTTGAACTTGACTCAAGTTTGCTTCTTGCATTCCATCCTAAAGCCCATTCTCCATTCAGAACTTTTTGCGCTTTGAAGAGGCAGAAAAGTTCTTTGAGCATGTGCAAACAGTTTTTTTTAAGCCCGTTCTCCAATCAGAACTTTTTGCACATGCTCAAAAAACTTTTCCGCTCTTCCAAGGCGCAAAAAGTTCATTGAGCATGTGCAAACAGTTTTTTTTAAGCCCGTTCTCCAATCAGAACTTTTGCACATGCTCAAAAAACTTTTCCGCTTCTCCAAAGCGCAAAAAGTTCTGAATGGAGAACGGGCTTAAGTGTTATAGCACAATCAAATATAATTACGTCATTTAGCAAATAACGTAATTAAAAAGAAAAAAAGGCCTATAAAAATTCTATATGTATTACGTCAATTTGCAAGATAGAAAAACCTTATAAATACAAAATTTATGTTGTTAGAAACAAATTTTAAATTAATAAAAAGTTAAGAAAGATGTTCACAAATCAAAGAAAAAAATAATAGTATATGAACAAATCAATTTTTTTTATTTAATTAACAAAAGTTAAAAAACAAAAAAACAAAAACAAAAACAAAAACCAAAACCAAAATAAAAATATGACACCACTTATCACAAGACAATTAGAACCTCAAAATGTACTAAAAACATTTTTGAGAATAAAAGTTTGCTTGAAATAAAAAGTTATAAAAAGAACCATTTGCTCGCTTTTATTTTTGTGTGTATATATAAATATATATAATTATGTATGTGTGTGTATATATATATATATATATATATATATATATATATATATATATATATATATATATATATATATATATATATATATATATATATATATTATATATATATATATATATATATATAAGGCAAATTAATACGTTTTTCTTGCTTAACGGCCATTAACTTAATTGTAATTTATGTAAAGTGTAATACTTATTAAACGGAAAAATGTAATGTTAAAAAAAAACAAAAAACAAAAAACAACCTCTATTTCGACGGTTTTCATTAAGTCCACAAACATAAAAAAGATTAATCTTTCTGTTCAAGACAACCTGCCTAAACCCAAATCCTCAGTCGATGTATGCACACTTACTGTGCATATGACAATATAAATTAGTTGATGTATGTACACTGCGATGCGCCTATCGCTATATTTCCCAATTTGTCTATATCCTTAAAATCCCGGTTTTCGGACGTCAAGGGTTCTCAACGTTGGAATAGACGTTTGAAAAGAGAGATTTTTACACTGTTTAAGTTAATAATAACAAGAACAGAAAAAAGCAAACGAGGCGGTTTGTTTGATTAAGGGCAAAAAAAATTAAAAAAAAAATGAATAAATAAATAAAACCAAAAACAAATATAAAATAAGATAATAATAAAGTTGAAAAACAAAAACAAAAAACAAAAAAACATATGTGTATAAAAATATATATTTAAACATAAAAAATAAAATAAATAAGTAAATAAGTAAAAGAGAGTTATCTAAGATATTCAGAAATAACTTAACTCTTTGTCAATAGTAAGAAGTTTTAAAGTTTTATTTTAAGTAGGAAAAGAAGTAGTAGTTTTGATGTCGTTTAAGACATCAAAACTACTATTATTAAATTTAGAATTCCATAATTTGGGTCCTCTATTTGCAATAGAGAATTTAATGGCGGTATAATAGTTTTTGGGTTGAATGTAGTTCTGGTTTAATAATCTAGTAGACCAAAAATTATTTATTTTGTTAAAAAGGTTAATATTACAGGTGTTATTTTGTTATCAATTTTGTACATAAAAGTAAGTATGTGATAAATGCTTATTTGATAAACATTGAGTATATTTAGTTTATTAAATAAACGTGTTGCGGACGTTGACCTATTTACGTGTAAAATAATTCGTAGAGCATATTTTTGTCTACTGAATAGTTTTTTTGTTTTGGTTGCGTTGGTGCAGCACCAAGCAATATTCCCATAAATAAGGGAGCTGTGAGTAAAAGAAAAGTATGTTTTTTAAACAGTTTTGGTTTGAAAACGTTTTAACTTTATATAATAAGCTAATATTTTTTGATATTTTGTTTTCTGTGTATGCGCTACAAAAGATATTTGTCAAGAAATACTCTTAAGAACGCGCACGAGGCTAAATTTTCAGTCTGAGATCTAGAAAGTGTTTTAAATTTTAATTTTTAATAATTTCTAAATTTTATTATAATGTACCATAAAAAGTACACAAATAAAAAATATACTAGAATTTTTTAGGCTACCTTGAGTTTTTAGAGTTTCATAACATACTCAGACTTGCTGAAATTCTGAAGAACTATAAAATGCATCTGACCACATCTGAACAAGTGATACTTTGTCTTGAACTTCTTGCGAAACACCTTTTATGAAAGAATTTTGTAGAATAATAGAAGTAGAATAGTAGAATAGCAATTTTGATTGTGCAAAGGACTCAAAAGATAACCTTGATATGTCAGAAAACTCCTTCTTAAAAATTAATTTTGCGAAAAATTTATAACATGTTTATAAACTTTTATACTATACTACTTAAACTATACTTTTATATTATTTAAAAACTTTGGCATATAAAATTCGCCGAATGGTCACACACGAGCAGTGAACGCCTGAGTGAAGAAATAAAGTACATTAGAATAAAGGAGAATTATTTATTAGACAAAGCATTTTTGACAGTTGTCAAGACAAAAATAAAGATTAATAGAGGAATATTTAAAAATAAATAAGACAATACAACCAAAACAGCGTTTCGATGAGGATCAGCATTTATAACTAGTTTATCCCGTCAGACAAACGTCATTGCCACTTATGCTTTACCCCGCGACTTACGCCTATTCCATACTGCAGTAAAAAAGGACTCACTACAAATAGCCAAAACCCAACCAACCCCAAATTTGTAAAGCACCAATATTTCTTTTGATGATATGATATAAACAGTATAGAATTACTGAACAAACAAAAATTAAAATAAATAAAAAAAAAATTAAAATAAAAAACTTACCATACCACCAAAAGAAAACATGAAAACAAAATAAATTAAAATTCTAATAGAAACATAAAAATATTAATCAATTTATTTTAAAAAATAAAACCAAATAGGTATTATTATCAGAAAGTAGTATACCTCATTAGAAAAAATTTTTTAATCAACAAAACAACAATAGCCTTAAATAAACTCTAACGCTGTCATAGATACCTCATTCGAAATATGATAACCAATCAAAAGTGTAGGAAAATGAGTAATCCGCGAAACCCAAAATCATAACAATAATAGAATAATATATGATAGCGAAAAAGAACGTTGCACAAAAACCTTAAAAATGTAAGCGACATATATGTAAACATTTAATGAAGGATATAAAAATATTCTCTGAATAAAGTAAAGATGAAAATTGTGCATGTGAAAATTAAAACAAAGCTGAGTAATGAATTCAAGATAATATAACATGAAAGTTTCTGTAAACAGTAATAATATGAAAATCAGGAGATAAGTAATATATTAATAAATATAGCAATAAGACTAACTAAATATTGTAATAAAACCAGATAATTTTAAGCCAAATGAGTGGTTAAAAAATTAGTTGTGGGTTATATAACAATGATATAAATCGTGATATAAAAACGATAAAGAAAGCGGGAAAAAAAAATGTTAAGAAATGAAGTTTTCTCTACGGTCCGTACGGTCCGTGCTTATGAATCCTTTATTGCGATTCTGGAATAAAAAATAGCAAAGTAAAATAGTTTTGATAACTTTAAATTTAATAAGCAAAAAAATTATAAATGAAATCAAAACTTCTTAAAAATGAAAGTGTAATGTGACCAAAAAAAGTGTAATGTAAATATAAAAGTGTGACCAAGGTTTAGCTATTAATTATAAAAAGTTGATTAAACTTAAAAAATACTTAATAAAAAAATTACTTAATTTCAAGGAAATTTTTTTACATAGTTTTTATCATTTCTATACTTTATGTTGCAATCAACTAAAAATCTGAGTTTTGATTTTCATTACCTTAAATTTGGATAAAACTCAACAACAAAAAAAAAAATAAAAAAAAAAAATAAACGATATATAAATATACAGGGCCGCCGCGTGGGGAGGGTCACTGGATGCTTTTTACCTGGGCGCAGAATCAGAAGGGGCGTACAAATGAAAACTTTCAAAACAAGTGAAAACACTAGCAAAAACCGTTGCGGGAAAATATTTTTAAGGGCTGCTAGGTTAAAAAAGAGCGTATATAATCAATATATATATATGTAAATATATATATATATATATATATATATATATATATATATATATATATATATATATATATATATATATATATATATATATATATATATATATATATATATATATATATATATATATATATATATATATATATATATATATATATATATATATATATTAAATATGGAATGGTGACATCAATGGAGTTAAAAAATGCCACCAAAACAATCCATCGAGACTATTACATTAAGTGAAAAACAGTGTTAAAAGGGAAACCGGTGCGAGATTGATTCAAGTTTAGAAAAATCAATACGAAATGAGGCAGCCAGGCAGCGTGAAATTTTAAAGTGCATCTTAGATGTATATTAGTGAATGTTAATTACAGGTATATTAGTGAATGTTAAATATTGTATTTATATTTATTTCATAATTTGTTTTTATTATAATTAAACAGAAATATGTAAACATGTATTATTACATGTATGTATTAAAATCGTCGTATTAGACTCTTTAAAAATGATCAATGATGACGATAACGGCAATTTTCTTGCAACTCTAGAGCTACTCGCAAAGCACAACAAGACCCTTTAGTTACATCAGAAAGAAGTTTCCTGGTGTCAACATGAAGGTAAACAAATTATTGTGCGTTCTTTGGAGTAGAGTTCCCAAAATGATATTATAAAAAAGTGCGGAAGAATCGTCCACGGTGACATCATTAAAGAATCGCATATAGTAATTTACTATTTTATTCTTGTCAACGGAACGCCTGACGTCTCTTATACTGAGCATATTGCATTTGTTCTTCGCTTTGTCTACAATGGTATTGATAAAAGACAGGTAGTTAAGAAGCAATTTATTAAGGTCGAAAATCTTAAACAAAAGAAAGTTGTGGATATTGCCAAGATAATTATGGATTTCTAGGATCAAAGTAACATCAATCTGAAGAACTGTTGAGATTAAGGGTACAACAACGATGCCAACATGTCTGGTGTGTACAAAGGAGTAAAAGGGATCATCCTTCAGAAAAATCCTGAAGCTTTCTACATGCTATGCAGCGCTCATAACCTTAACCTAGCTGGTGTTCATTTCCTTGAATCTTCTGTAGAAATGAAGAACTATTGTGGCTGGATTCAGTTACTCCACAATCTTTTTAGTGGAAGCCCTATACAATGTCAAACCTTGACCAAGACAACTGGTTTGTCTCTTCATTAAACCTCACAAACCCGATGGAGTGCACGGATTGAGACTTTGAAGCCGTTGGATAAGCAACCTAGAGAAATTATTTTTTCTTTGCAGAAACTTCAGAAACTTGATTTAACTGCTGATCTATTGAATGACGTAAAATCTTTGGAGAAATAGATTTATTCATTTGAGTTTATTTTCATGACAACATTGTGGTTCGAAGCGCGCCAAGCAATTGTCAGCGTGTCATTTCAATCAGAAAACATTACTTTAGATGAAGATATGAAGTTTATGAGGGTTCCTATCAAGGATCTTATGAATTTAGATATTCTTGGCTCGAATTAGTTAATGAAGACTCTTGGTTACCTCCGGTTTAGCTAGTTATGGGTCTTAGCCAAAGTTAGTTCAAAAAAGGACAAGGAAGAGAAAAACCTTTTACAAAGAAGCAAGTAATGAAGTTCATTTCTACAAAAACGATGAAAAGTAGTTTGAGGTGAACGTATTTAACACTGTACCCGTTTTTCAAAACGCCTTTAGATGCTTTTTACGTATTTCGAGAAAAACGCTATTAAAAATACAAAAAAAGTTTTTGTAAAACGTTTTTTATGAAACATAATTTGTATGAACTTTTTCAAACTTTTTTAAAAACAATTATTCAATAACTTTTGCAGGCACCTAAATAATTTTGATTTTTTTTATCTTTAGGTGTTATGAAAAACGGCTGAAGAACACCGCTCTCAATACTTTAATCCAACAAATAAGAGACAGATATATATATATATTTATATATATATATATATATGTATATATAACTTTTAACATAATTGTATCCATTTAAGTTGTTTTGAATTAAGGGTTTTAATTTTTGCTTAGCTTTTCAATATTTGAAATAGTGTGTTAAATTAATTAAAGTCATTACAAAAATTATTCTGAACGGTTTTTATGTTGTTTTTTTATAAGTGGATGCAAGGTAACTGGCAATCAGATCCGTTTTATAAAAACAACGGAGTTGATGGATCACTGTGCTCAATAATAAATTATTTGAGTAAGGTAATTAGCATTTTTTTAATAATAATTTTATTAAAAATGCATTTTTAAAAAACTCTTACTGAAAAAAAAATTTTATAGGTGGAAAAATTTTGTCCTTGTGCTGTACCAATAGATTCTCGTTACCCAGAATGCGCAAATAAAGTTTCAGTAAGCAACTAATACATATAGATTTTTTTATTTTATGACATTTGTTTATTTGTTTCTTTTAGTTTAGTTTCTTTTGTTTATTATAGTTAACTATTTAAAACTTTTTAAAATTTCAAATATGGATACATTTATTTACTGCACTCTTCACACAGCTGTACATGTGCTAAAAGTTCTTTCTTACTTTCTCCTCCTCATTAAATATTTAATGTAGAAAATATTAGTTAGCATGCTTTAAATGTTTTTTATATTTATAAAAAACTGTATTTAAACTAGAGTAAAACTGTATTTTTAGTTGTTTATTATTGAGTCATATTTTAAACATAAATATATATTGTTAATAAATTGAAATCTTTATAAAAAAATATTCTTTGGATAAAATTATATATATATATATATATATATATATATATATATATATATATATATATATATATATATATATATATATACATACATATTCATAAGTGTATATATATATATATATATATATATATATATATATATATATATATGTATATATATATATATATATATATATATATATATATATATATATATATATATATATATATATATACATGTATGCATATATAAATTAGTAAAAACAAATATATAAATATATATATATATATATATATATATATATATATATATATATATATACATATATATATATATATATATATATATATATATATATATATATATATATATATATATATATATATATATATATATATATATATATATATATATATATATATATTTATATATGTATATATATATAGATATATGCATATATAAATTAGTAAAAACACTTATCTAATTTTCTTCAGCAATTTATTTTCCCATCAGGTATTGTACCCTTCCATCTGATATTTTACCCTTATAATTAATTTATGTGGGAGTAATTTTTTAATAAAATTAATCCGACATGAATTTCTAAATTATGTTAATATATATATAAATATATATATATATATATATATATATATATATATATATATATATATATATATATATATATATATATATATATATATATATATATATATATATATATATATATATATGACAATCCAGAGAT
This sequence comes from Hydra vulgaris, assembly GCF_022113875.1. Taxonomy (NCBI): domain Eukaryota; kingdom Metazoa; phylum Cnidaria; class Hydrozoa; order Anthoathecata; family Hydridae; genus Hydra; species Hydra vulgaris. The sequence goes on from NC_061165.1 coordinate 41,185,282, forward strand.
ACACCGAGATCTTTTGGATTATAAGACCAAGCTCAGGTATGGTCTTTTAACTTAAAGCTAAAGTTAATGCATTTTCTTAATTAGCAGGCGCAATGCTTTACACAATATACTTGCTGCAAGAAATTTGTAGTTGCCATGTTTCTGTCAAAATAACAACATGATTAAAAGCACAAAGTAAGCGGGGCGTTGGTCCGTATTGTAAAATAAACTCTACAAGTTAATGTCATTGACATAACGCTTTAAAGAGCAATCAAGATTGTTAACTGTGGAGATTAAATTGTCGATATAAAGAAGATTAATGTTAAACATAACACGCTATCCTAAGGATCTCCGCTAACATTGAGAGTTGAGCTAATAGTTTAGTACAGAATCAAATGCCTTTTGAAAGTCAATGTAAGCAACATCTGTTGTTAGATGCTTTTTTAGTGTAATACCCAATCATTTAAAGATTTTAAAAGATTTTTACAAATTAGGCGTTTCTTGAGGAAATCATGTTAAATATTGACTATTATGTTAGGGTAAGTAAGTGCAAAATAATTTTCCACTAATGAGGTTACGAATATATCTATTTATCAGAGACCTTGCTTATATTTCTGAAATTTTAAAATCATCTTCGTCAAAGTTATTTTTAAGGTGGAATGATATTATGTACTCCAGAATAGAAAATTTAATTAAATGGTCTGGTCGCAATGAATTCATAGCATCTATGCTTTTGTGTTTCCGAAAATATTTTCAATCAAAAGTGGCTGTAATATTCAAGCATTTTGAAATATTCGTAAATAAACTATCGTATCTATACGCAAGAACAACAACTTGGTAACAATAATAACATTATAATACTGCTAAGTTCTTTATAGGAGTTAGCCAACAAGGTCTGATAACATTTGTTTCTTAGGCTTGGAGATGACGTGTCAGTAATAAATACCTAACAGAGCATTATTCAATTTAATGAAACATTTTTCCTAGAGATACTTTTTTAACTGATTTAACATTATTGATAGTCTCAACTTTTATTGTGAGAAATTAAAGATTCCTAGACTTACAAAAGGGAAAATACAATTATTTTGTTTAGATATCAACCCCAAAAATCGTTTCTGTTCGTGCACACTATCAGAGATTTAAAGGAATTAAATAGCTAAGTAAAAGTAAAATTTATAATCAAAAATATACAATATAAATCATTTTAGTTAAAATACAAAACATATTTTAAAGTTACCACTTTTTTTTTGCAGTAATCTTTGCTCATTAAAAAGTTTGATTACTTTTTTAAAGTAGTTGTGTTATATTATAATATGTTCATTTTTATTTGGTATTTCTTTGTTACAACAATTTTATTGCTGTAAAACTTGTCAAATAGTTTAGGTAAAATACACTTTTTAAAAATTATTAACATTTTGTTTTATTTCTTTTTATAAATTCAAAATCCGGCAATAGCCTTTCACAATACCAATCTTTTGATATCCAAATTTAAAATTCACACAAGTTACCTAATCAAGCAAATAGGTGACACGTGCATATACTTATACAACACGTATCAAGTTTATTTGAACTTGATAGTAAAATTTACGTAATTTTTTAAGAGCTAACCTTCTTAATTTTTAAGACAAAAGTTTTTACGTCATAACAACTCCCTGATTTATTTATCTTTACCATTTAACGGAAACTTTATTTCTGAACAACCATTTCCGCAACTATCACAAATAATAACTGCAATTGACGATGATAAAATGCATACAAATTGGTATTTTTTTATTGTTTATTTTTAATTTTTTTTATTTTAGGTGCTCCAAGAAGTCCTTACGGTCTTATCACAGAGCACCTCGGATGAGCATTTAATAGGAAGTTCACGCCTCCTTTCCAACCGATGTCGCTAAACTTGCCCAGAGGTGGGGTTTGAACCACGGATCCTTTGTTTATGAGGCAAGTGCGCTTCCACTGCGCACGGTTGCTCTTATTTCCTTTATACATTTAGTATTTTTTTTGTTATTTAGTAACTGCATTTAGGAAAAAAAAAATAAAAAAATAAAACAACAACAACAAAATAAAACGCGAGCAGTGCATAAAAAACAAAGTAAGGAAAAAATCAAGATATGCTTGCGGAGGTTGCGCTAAACAAGCAGTTGTCTGTATTGATCCCTGTTTTAGATTGCATTATCAAAGCATAGGAGAAACGGATGACGCATTACCGATTTCAAGCAAATGCAAATGATATATAATGTTTATATATAAATGTTATTTTTAAATCTGTAATTCTTTCAATGAAAAATCAAATTGAATTAATACTTTAAATAAGATATTTACGATATACTGCCCTTAAAGACCGTAAAATGTTCCCTTTTTATTTAAAATCAAAGAAAATGTGAAATACTTACAAATATATGTTTTCACTTTAAAGTCTAATTAATAGATGTTTAATTTAAATCTTAAAAGCAATTTTAGAAAATAAAACCTTTAGAATAAAAAGTTAAATAAAAGCCGAGGAAGTATACTCGCAGTCCGTACGCAATGATAGTTTCGTTCAATGAGTATACTCGTTTCTCGTACGCACCGAGTTAAAATTTATTTTTATAAATCTCAATATTTAAATGTAAAATAAACGGACACATATAAATAACAAAAAAAATTTGATCATTTATCACAATAGTTTTAACATTTAGAACTTTCAAAAAGATTCTCTTGAAATGTTTTTTTAACTTTTATTAGTTTCTAAATATGCCCAGAGGCGATTCTACAAACAAAATGACGGGAGGAGGAGGCGGGGGGAGGGGGAAAGAATTTTTAAAAAAGTACCGACTGGCTTCTAAAAAAAAAGTTCTTCAAAACTGAAAATTTTCCACTGAATTGTGCCGACTAAATTTGTAAAAAAACCGACTATAACTTGAACGCCATCTTCTTTGTGGTGGTGGAACACCCCCGTCCCTTTCCTCCTCTGTAAAATCACCTCTGCATGCGCATACTCAAAGTCTTTAATTTTTTTATTATTTTTCTATAAGTGGATGCTAGGAAACTGGCAATCAAATCCGTTTTATAAAAACAATGGAGTTGATGGATCAGTGTGTTCGATAATAACCTACTTGAGTGAGGTAGTTAGTTTTTTTTTAAATTTTTAAACTTATCCTAAATGCCTAAAAATGTTAAACTCTTTAAAAACTTTATTTTAGATAGAAAAGTTTTGCCCCTGCGCTGTACCAATTAATTCTCAATTTCCGATTTGTCAAAATAAAGTTTCAGTAAGCAGCTTATTATAGAGCATTTTATATTGTGTCAAAAGTATTTTATGTTTTTATTATTTTAAATTTAACGTTGATCTTTTTAAAACAACTTTTAACTATTTGTATGTTTATCATAATAATTTTTTATGTAACTTAGGTTAGCTTATTTTTGTTTTTAGCACTACTCATATTGCCTAAATTTAACTTATATGTAGCATAGGTTAAAAATATATAAAGGATTTAAAAATAAATAAACTAAAAAAATTACAAAAAAAAAGAAAAAGAAAAGAAACAATTAGCGATCTTTTCTCAAATAATTAATTAAATGTGGACTAATGTATTGATAAACATTTCTTATAATAAAACGTAATATATATAATAGATTTATATAATAAAATACTGTTGTGCTTATCTTGCTAACACTTTCCCCATTCGTTTTTATAAATTAATTAAATATTGATATATAGTAAATTAATAATATATAATTTTATTTATAAAGTTAAAAAAAAAAACTGTGTGTGTGTGTGTGTGTGTGTGTGTTTGTGTGTATATAGGAGACCAAGGCAGCAGGTAATTTATAAAAATGTAAAATAATCTATTCTAATTTCTACATTATTTGATTAAACTTTTTAAATATATATATATTTTTTTTATCTTAAATTTGATTTATTTCAGAAAAAGAAAGAACTTCGCAGTTAGTATAATACTGTTAAAACCAGCTAAACTAAGTTTACCAGTGCATAATAACATATTGTTATTGTGATTATCTAAAATTGGTTGTTAAGATAAATGGGTTTGAACTTAGGCTTTTAAATTTAACTTTATCGCATTAAAAGAGATTTACTAGATTTAATCAATTTTTTATAAATTTTAAAAAGAAATTATATTTTTTTAAAAAATAATATATGCTTTAAACTGTAAATTAATATAAGTAAAAAAAAAATTAGTCTAAGAAAAGTATATCATAGAGACTAAATGAAAATGAAACAATCACACAACTAGACAAAGAGAATGGTATAAATATTTTTAATAAGGTTGACTTATTACATCTTTTACTAATGCTATAAATGATAAAACTAAGGAGTTAAAAGACTAACTATTAAGTGAGAACTATCTAGTTATTAAAAGAGAACTATCTCCACAAGAGTATCTTGGGATACTTAAAAAACGTAAATGTTTTAAAAATGAAGTTTACAATAAACTTTATCCTGTTAGTTCACAAACAGCAAAATTTTATGCATTACCTAAGATGCACAAATTAAATAAATTTTTTTTTTCAGACCAATTATTTTAACAGTTAGGACATATAATAATAAACTTGCCAAACATATTTTTAATTTACTATTTTTTTATATGCAAAAAATTTATATTACATGTGACTCTTTTTCTTTTGTTGAGGAATTAAAATAAGTTGATATTACTAACAGATATATTGCTTATTTATTAATATTCCACTTAAGGTAGCTATAATTATAGCTACTTAATTATACTTTAAAGATGAAACGCGTTTGAAATTTTTTTCTAAAGCTCAGTCCAAACCCTAACCCTAACCCTAACCCTAACCCTAACCCTGACCCTGACCCTGACCCTAACCCTGATTTGAACCAGCGGGATAAAAGTTTAAGTTCTTTATTCACTCTGGCAAAAAGTTCGCTAATATCGCTCTTAGAGATAAATAAATTAATATCATCAGCGAACATGATACTTATCAGATTAGTTGCTTTATTTTGATATCGTTTATATAAATTAAAAAAAAGTAGGGGTCCGAGGATTAATTGGTTTTTACGCAAAAATGGGTAATTACTCTTCCTCAATACCAATTCCTCACAATAAACGTGGATGATATTATTGCTATTTTCAATTAATAGTTTTTTAAACATCTTAATAAAAAACGTAAAAACTTAAAATTTTCTGCGAAAAAAAAAAACAAAATAATCAAATTGCATTTTTAGATGTTCTTATCATTAAGTCTGTTTTGATTTTCACAACAGTTTATCACAAAAAACATATACGGATCTTTTACAAAAACTTTCCAGTTTTGTTCCTTTGTTTTATAAAATTACCCTTTGTTGATTTGATTGGTTATTTAATTGATAGAACATAAAGTTAGCGAGGATTTGATTAGGATATAAAAAATTTATCTATTGTTTTAAAAAAACAACCGAATTCCACCAAAAATGATTGACACTGAAAATAAATTATTTGTCGATGAAAAGTTAAACCTATCTGTTATATATAGTATTGATAATCCTAATATAAGACATTATAAACTTTAATTTATTGGATTTTACTAAAATTTCACCAAATCTAAAACTAATAAAACGATTGACAAATATTGTAAAGTTGTCATACTTTTTTATTTTTCACAACCACCAAATTATAAAAGATTTTTGTGTGAAATTCCCATTTACTAGGCTGCTCAAATCTAATTTTGTTTACAAATTTTATTGTGCTGGCTGTAAAACCAGTTATATTGGAGAAACCTCGAGGCATTTAACAACAAGCTTTATGAGCATCTTACAAGTGACAAACAACCTAATGTTTACATTCAGTTTCATTTGTTAAGAGTAAAAATTTAACTAACTATAATTGTTTTAAAATTTTTGATACTGCTCCAAACAATAACAAATCGAAAATTAAAGTAGCACTCCGTACTAAATGGGGAAATCCATCTTTAAATAAACAAACTGCTCATTTTAATTTAAACTTGTCAATCTAGTTTAATAAATTTTCTTATATGTTTTTATGCAACTAATGGTACCATAACTTGTATTTTATTTATTAAATACAAGTTATGATACTGAGAGGAAAGAATCATAAGCACGTGCCCCCCCCCCCTCCTATTTTTTTTTCTATAGAACCTTTTTTTTTTTTAAGAAAATTCTAGATACAGAAAATTTTTTTGAGAAATTGACCTCTTCAAATCTTGTGTCGTCGGCCCTGCATACACATACGCACACAAACGCATATACATAGATACATATATATATTTTTAGGGTTTTGCAAAAAGATTCTTTGGAATTATGATTTAACTTTTTTTATATAGTTTTTAAAAATGTAACATTATCTTAATTTACATTCACATAAAACGTTTTAAATTGTTGTTTTATTGTTTCATCATAAGTGGATGTTAGGGAATTGGCAATCAAATCCATTTTATAAAAACAACGGAGTTGATGGATCAGTGTGTTCAATAATAACTTACTTGAGTAAGGTAATCAGCATTTTTTTTTATTTACTAATGTTATTATAATTGCATATTACATTAGTACTCATTACGTTTGTTCTTTTTTTAGGTGGAAAAGTTTTGCCCCTGTACTGTACCAATTAATTCTCAATTTCCATTCTGTCAAGACAAAGTTTCAGTAAGCAGCCCTTATAAGAACATATATATATATATATATATATATATATATATATATATATATATATATATATATATATATATATATATATATATATATATATATATATATATATATATATATATATATATATATGTATATATATATATATATATATATATATATATATATATATATATATATATATATATATATATATATATATATATATATATATATATATATATATATATATATATATATATATATATATATATATATATATATATATATATATATATATTAGGTTGGGTTAAAAAACATAATTTTTTATAATAGCTCTAAATATATGCGATATAATAAAATATTACTGGACTAACAAAAAATTTAAAAAAAAAAAAAGTTTTCTAGAGGTGCCCTAAGTCCCTGGAATATATATAGGGCCCCTAATATTCTGGGAAAAAGAATTTTTCAAAAGTTGGTCAGCCAAGTGCTTAAAAAAAGAAACGTGAAATTTTATAAAAAGTTTGAAAATAATAAATTTTTTATAAAAAAACATATTAAAAAAAATATCAACAAAAAAATTTAAAAAATGCACTCATTTCATTTTTAGTCTAAAAACGATAGTTATCAAAAAATAAATTCTAAAATAATTATTTTTACATTAAACAAATATTATTTTTGAACTTTTTATATAATTTTGCTTCATTTGAGTACCATGTTGACCTACTTTTGAAGAATTTTTTTCCTAGAGTGTTAGGGGCCCTATAAATATTCCAGGTACTGGGGGCACCTCTAGAAACTTTTTCTTTTGAAATTTTTTGTTAATCCAGTAATATTTTATTAAATCTTATATATTTAAAGCTATTAAAAAACAGTTTTAAAAAAATTATGTTTTTCAACCCACCCTTATATATAATTAATATTTTTTTCGTTTAGTTGCTAAATACATTTTTACTTAGTGTTTTTTTTTAAAGTTTTTTTTTTGATGTAAGGTATCTAGACTATTTTTAGAGCTAAATTAAATTTTTTTTATGTTTAATAAGTTGCATTACTTAAGATATTTCATTTTCAAAATAGTTTCAACCACATCTTTAGCTTATTTAGTTCCAAATATATTGATATTTTAATACTTTCAATATTCGGACTTTCGAAGAAATATTGTCATTAAGTATCGCGTTTATTTTTTGGCACCGAAATATATTTTTAAAAAAATGCTATTTTTGTGCATAAAATTTATCTGCAATAAGAAATTTTTTCTAATATTGGTTCAAAAATAAAATTTTGAATCTATATTATTTTAACAATTTATTAATATAATTTTTTCAGTGTTTTGCAAACATGGACTATTAACTGATCAATTAACAGTAAAATATGTTTTTAAAATTTTTGAAGATTTTAAACAATAAAATATTTAAATTAGTGAATTAAAAAATTCAAATTAGTGAATTTATTAAGTGAAAAACTCAGATCCAAACATCAAAATTCCTATGGATAACATATTATCTAATATTTACTTTAACATAAAAAAAAAGTTGTCGGCAACAAAAAGTTTTAATTTTTTTTTAAATTAAAACTGCAAGTAAAGTAGATGTGTTGAAAAATTTTAAATTTTAAACACTTATCTACTTTACTTAATGAAGTGCACCAACGAGAAGGTAAGCAATAGGACATTGCACTCTATCTGTAAGTTGTCCTGTGGCCTAAGGTTAACCCATCTCTGGATTCTTTACTTTATAGGCAGTTAATGAAAAGTAATAGTAACTTAGCCTAAGGACAGCCCTTCATTTCTGGATTCTTTTCTTTTTATGTTTTAATTTTAATTTTTATTTTTATAATAACATGTAGTTTAGCATAACCCATAAATACAAAAAATATTGATAAATAATATAAAAATACCCTTTAATTAAATAAAATGGGTACATATAAACACATAAAATATAACTAATACTATCGAAAAAAATAAAAATCACTGTACTCAAATGCCGTAAAAATAGATTATTAAAGCATATTTTTATTGATTTTACTAATAAAGGAAATAATTTAAGTTTAAATTATAAGATAAAATTGTATTTAATAAAAATAATCTCATGATCCTTGCTACGAAGAATATGATTACTTTTTTCAAAATCAATTAATAAAAGAAATGAACGTAGTTCATCAGGCTCGTGATCATACTTAACATAGAATGTGGTTCGTTTTCACTAATTTGATCAGTTTGTACTACTTGTGCACATTCCAAAGATACATTAAGTTAGTTTTTTTTGCTAACACAATGTTGATAAAAAATACCTACAAAATCAGATGGATTATTCAAATATTTTGATAAAGAATTTTTTTTTGTCGCTTTATTAATTTGTTTAGTCTTGTATCCTGAATTTTTACAATCAATTCTTTTTGTTTTTGTTTTTAACAGCCACATCATGTAATAAACGAGTTTTAAAATTATTACTCAAATTACTAAAAGATTGTTTGGCATTAAATTTACTCACATGACAGTAGTAAGAGTAGTAAAAAGTAGAATTTCTTCTTTTGGTTCCTCTAACTTTGTTATAAAATTTTTTTTTTGTAACAATCCATACCGGAGATGACAAAATAAAAATTAAATTAAGTAAGGAGTACTTTTAAATTTTAAGATTCTTCTATATTACAAACTTTTCTACAGCTTTTTCCAATGAAATCCATGCTTTTATATTTAAACTTATTCAGTTGTTAAAAGATTTTTTTTTTGGTATAGTTAAATTTTTTCTCTATTTTTTCCTCTATACTTTGCTATAAGACACATAGCTTTATCCTTTTTATGACCTTCTTCCCTTTAACCATATTTGTTTTTTATCATTTGTTTTTAAACGATAAAGTAATTATTTTCTTACTTCATAAGTTTTACTATTTAGTCATTCTTATGTTTGTTTCTGAGACCACATTGTAAAAGCCTAGAAAGTTTGAACATTTGCATTTGGTTTTATGCGTACCATTAAATTACAATGCCAACTTGCTATAATTGCAATGCCTCTTTAACTTTCTGATGTTATCAACTTGTTGAGTTATCTTTATAGCTAATGATTTTTTACAGCAAAGCAGTTCGAACATTACACAAAACATAGAATATACAGGATTGTATGAGAAATCTTTTAATGTTAAATACCAATAATAAATTTCTTTATTAAGCATTTTTATCTAAATAAATATACAGTTTTCCAGAAGTCAAGCCAAACAAATATTTAAATTTAAGACAGTTATTTACATTAACTGTTTTCAACTTATAAATTTTAAACAGTTAATGTAAATTATGTAATACAATTACATTTTAGTTTTCAAAATTTAATAACAATATAGTTGTTTACATATCAAAACAATACAAATATTTTTTAAATAGCATACACAATGTTATATATGCAATTTACAGTGTAACTTACAAAATGATAAAAATTACTAAAAAATTTCCCAATATTTGAATTGAATTTAAAATTAAAGTATTTACATTTAATTACAATACTATTCAACTACAGAAAATGTATTTGTACACAATATTATTCAACTACAGTTTTATTGAAAAACACTCATTGAAAGTTTCAAGGATTTTGTAAAAAAAAAACAATAAAGTACAAGATTATTTTATAAGAAATGCAAGGAAATGCAAGCAAATCTTTTGCAATGGGATAAAGTTGTACAACAAATTGCCAAATGAATTTAAATCTCTTGACATGAAGGGATTCAAGAATCAAGTCGTTAATCTTTTAAAAGAAAAAGGATGTTTTTAAAAAAAGACATAAAGTTTTATGTACTAATTTTACAATGAATAAAATAGCTGTAAACAGGCTGATCATTATCATCATTATCATCATCATCATCATCATCATCATCATCATCATCATCATCATCATCATCATCATCATCATTATCATAATCATCATAATCATCATCATCATTATCATCATCATCATTGTCATCATCATCATCATCATCATCATCATCATCATCATCATCATCATCATCATCATCATCATCATCATCATCATCATTATCATCATCATTATCATAAAAATAATAGCAATCATAATAATAATAACAATAATAACAATAATAACAACTATTATTGTTATTACTTTTTACTAAGTAAATAATAATTGTTTATCAGTAAGTAAATCTACTATAAAACTGAAAAAAATTTATTTCAGTAATATTACTTTTAAATATAGTTAATAAGAAAACTTATACAACAATTAAAGCTAGATATATCACCCTAATTATTCTATATCTTTATACAAGTAAAGACCATATACGTGGACATTTCTTTTCAACATAAAAAGTAGTCTAACGCATATATCTTTGAGTGCGTTTACTAATGTTAGTAAAACGGGAGCATTTTTACAATTTACTAGTTGAAAAACAAAAAACCCACCCTATTTAACCACAAAAATAAAAAATAAAAATACATACATTATATTAAAAAATAGTCGTTCTTTTCTGAAAAAAAAACGATACCAAACATGTATTTAAATTTGTAGTTTTTATGGTATTTTCAGTTTTCGACACCTACCTATTATCGTTTCATGCATATTTTGGACAAAGCTTTTTTAAAAACAAACTACGTTTTTTTTTCCCTAAAAGAAAGTCACGTGACTAAACTCCCTAATTCATGTTTAAAAGTTTTTTGTTGTTACTATGGTTTAATTGTAACTGAATAGAAGAGTTCAAAAGTAACTGAAGGAGAAACAGACTGCCGAAAAAAATCATATAAGTATTATATATACATACATACATATATACATTTATATATATATATATATATATATATATATATATATATATATATATATATATATATATATATATATATATATATATATATATATATATATATATATATATAAAATCTTTTCTTGAAATAAATATTGAAATATTGATTTGAGGTTACAAAAAACTAATAGTTCAATATTTTGGAATTTTCTCTTAAATGATTTTAGGTAACAAAAGGTAGAGTTAGCTCTAGGTTTATTTGCATCATTACAATGATGGCGGATAAATTTTTGTAGATAAGTGTTTAAATACATTGTTGATTTTGCATATCTGGCATTAATTTTGAAAGTGGAATTTGAGTGATTCTTTTTATGTAGACTAAGTGTGATTGGATGGTTAGGTTTATTTAAAATATGTTTAAGCGTGCTGAGCAGTGCCGGATCAAGGGGGGACTAGGGGAGGGGCGCTAAAGCCAAGGGGATTGCGAATTTCGGAACCTCTAAAATTTTTCAAGTCATTTTTTTTTTAAAGCACTGGACGATAAAAAGGCTTCCAAAAACAAAAAGAGCCCTGGGCCCTAAAAAGTCTTAATCCGCCACTCGTGCTGAGAAATGCGAAATAGAGTTGTTCTTCACTAGAAAGGATGCCGTAGTAACTTGCATTATGTGGATCAATAGCAAAAGGCGGTTTTGAAAAACTTGCATCTGAGATTTAGTTTTATTGGTTGTTGAGGCGAAGATAACTGCATTGTGAGTAAGGTGGCTAAGGCAATTATCGCGGTAGGCAGATATAAGCATGAGTCAAGACCATCCACTAAATATTCGGAGCTGATGAAAAGACTTTTTATGTAGACTAGCAATTTTTTTATGTAGACTAGACCATTGTTTGTCAAAATTGAGACTTGAGTTGAAGTTGATTCCAAGGTATTTGTATGAGTTTAGAACTTCAAAAATTTCGCTTTTTAATGTTATGACAGGTTTTTCATCTCTGCCAATATAAATAACTTTGAATTGGATATGTTGAGAAAAATTTTATTATCATTGTACCATCATTGTATCTGCCACTTTTTGTGGAAGTGAAGAGTTATTATCAGTTATGTAAACTACGATATCATTTGCATATTTCTTGTGTGTAATGCCTTTCGAGAGGTAGTTATTTATGTCAAGTAACTATTTTAAAAAAAGGATCGGTCCAAAAACGTTATCTTCTATCATTCCTTTCAATAAAATTTTTCATTCAGTAAGCTTGCTGTTGAATAAAATATGTTGTTTAAAGTTTGAAGGCCACTTTGCAATCTAGGATGATAACGCTGATAGGAAGTTGATTTCAAGTTTGTACAAAAGGATTATGTGGTCAACGAGGTTAAATGTTTTCAAAAAATTAAAGAATATAGTAGTTAATGAGATAATAGCGTTTCCCCAGTCATCAATTACTTGTATGATGGCATCTATTATATTTCTACCAGGACGAAAACCAAATTGGCTATAGAGATTTATTATAGCCAATATTGTTATATTATATCATACGTTCAAGATAAGTTATTGATAATAATTTATCTTGAACATACAATATTATTTGTTTTGCAAAGATGCGTTCAACTTTTTTGCATGTTGCAGATGTTATTAAGATCGATCAAGAGGTAGAGAAGGATTATTACCTTTTGGAAAAGGTATGATGTTTGCATAAAACCACTCAGATGGTACAATGCATTTGTTGATACAATGGTTAAAAACTATAACAATGACTTCAACTAGTTCAAGACGTGCCCTATAGAGTTGTTTCCCAGATATGCTGTCATGATCGACTAGTGTCAATTGATAAATCTGGCTTACTAGTTCCTTGCTAAACTATATCTGAAAATTGCACCTATAGTTTTACACTAAATTCAGTATCTGTGGGTAAACTGTGGATTGGGATTGATAGTGTGCGAGCTTGTGATCGCATATTATTCTTACTATTGAAATATTTGTATTTATTTCTGTAGTAAAACGTTTCCTCATTGCATTGAGTTGAGCAATAATATCAACCAAGATGTTACGTTGGTCATAAAGGCTAGCTTTGTGTAAACGTTAGCATTGTTTTATGCAGAAAAGAATATCTGCAGTCGTTCGTTTTTGGTCACCGCATACTTTAATTGTAGTTAAAGGCTGATGTATATTTTATGCATCAGTTATAGCGTTCTAAAAGGTTGAGAACAACCCAAGAGGTCAGAGTCAAGATTTGTTAGGGTCAAGTAGCCGTATGGCAGCAAATGTATCTCTAATCTTTCCCGATCGTACTTGGATGCGTTTAGGTTTTGGTAAAGTGTTTTTATTTATAAAAAAATTAATGAAAACATTGTGATCACTGGCATTTCTGGAATTCATACTTATAAGCAGATTCTCTAGGGCGAGTGAGAGATGCAATATGGAGCTTTACTGACAACTTGGTTGCCATTCTGGTGTATAAACAACAGCCAATAAAAGACATGTGTATCTACGTAATAATCTACATAGTCAAGTTCAAGCAACAAACATTTCAAAGTATCTACGTTTCTTTAGTGATTCAGTAGTTTGCGAGGGTTGGCTGATAGCTCCTTCAAATTTAAACATACTTGAAATAGTTCTGTGTAAAAGATATTGTATGTATGTATAATTATATATACATATATATATATATATATATATATATATATATATATATATATATATATATATATATATATATTTATATAAATATAAATAAATATATATATATATATATATATATAAATATAAATATATATATATATATATATATATATATATATATATATATATATATATATATATATATATATATATACATATATATATATATATATATATATATATATATATATATATATATATATATATATATATATATATATATACATATAAATATATATATATATATATATATATATATATATACATATATATATATATATATATATATATATATATATATATATATATATATATATATATATATATATATATATATATATATAATAAAAAAATTTAAACATACTTGAAATAGTTCTGTGTAAAAGATATTGTATGTATGTATAATTATATATATATATATATATATATATATATATATATATATATATATATATATATATATATATATATATATGTATATATATATATATATATATATTTATATAAATATAAATAAATATATATATATATATATATATATATATATAAATATAAATATATATATATATATTTATATATATATATATATATATATATATATATATATATATATATACATATATATATATATATATATATATATATATATATATATATATATATATATATATATATATATATATATATATATATTTATATTTATATTTATATATATATATATAAATATTTATTTATATTTATATAAATATATATATATATATATATATATATATATATATATATATATATATATATATATATATATGTATATATAATTATACATACATACAATATCTTTTACACAGAACTATTTCAAGTATGTTTAAATTTTTTTATTATATATATATATATATATATATATATATATATATATATATATATATATATATATACATATATATATATATATATATATATATATTTATATATATATATATATATATAACATTTCATCGGAACATCTTGATTTGGCCAAAGACTATCAATGCAATGAAAAACTTGACTACATATTCTAAAACATGGCGGACCATAACTCATGGGTTGAACTACAATAGGTTTAAATAAAGCAATAGAATGACAGGCATTATAATTTGAATATATTTAAAAAAATTCAAATTGGCACTTCCATCTGCATGGTTCTCTTTAAATGAATCTTTTGAAAATGGTAAAGGTTGCAAAAAAACTATCTTTCCATTATAGCAACATAAAAAATGTGTTTCATTAGGACCGCAATGCTGACAAATATGATTCGTTTATCCTAAATAAGTATAATCTGGAAGAGTATTACTTCTTGCTATACAATCCATTCTTTCCTATCTAGTAACATATTTATTATTTAGTTAACTAATAATTTCATCTCGCCTAATCTCCTTAATTTTGCGACAATTATTTTCAACTTGCCTAACCACGTTCTTCTCATTTTAAATTAATCTAAATAAATAAGTTTGAAAATAATTCTAAAAATAAACATATTGCTAATACAAAAAAAATTAAAACAACAATATTGTAAACTCTTTTATGCAAACTTCAATATTTTTTCCTTAAAAAAAATTATTAGCTAACGTTTTTTTAAGAATCACAAAACTTTACAATACTTTGTTCTTCTATATCAAATAAATACATCATTTGATAAATTAAAAATAAAAAATGTAACTAATAAGTAAATAAATAAGAAAAATATTACATACATAAAATGGAAATTCAATGTACCTGATAGAGAAAAGCTTTTTTGATTTACCAGAGTAGTAGTAGTAGGCTTTAAGTGAATATATATATATATATATATATATATATATATATATATATATATATATATATATATATATATATATATATATATATATATTACAGAGTAGTAGGCTTTTAGTGAATGGTTAAAAGCAGTGAGATCGAATAATGAAATTACCTATTTATCATTTTTAACAATAGACACCAACGTAAAGGTAAGCCAAACGTCTATCATCTCATAAGATAACCAAAAAAACAACATCACACCAACATCACAACAATATTAGCACACACCATAAGTTAATATAATACGCATATAACATAAATTAAGTAACATAACATTCATATATAACAGAACATAAGTAACAACGTAACAAAAAATTTTATTAAAATACATTATTATTTAGTTTCAGAATAATTAATAATAAAGGCTTAAAAACACCTAGACCTAAAGCAGAAACAGTTTAATTCTAAATACAGTCGTGTCCCCCTCTGCTATAAGAACGTCACTTGGCTGGCAAGATTGACAAATTATGCTTTACACGTTTACCATGTCATAGCACTTTGAAATCATAGAAACAATATACCATAAACATTTGTACCAATTATAAGCACAATATATATATTTAACCTTATATACTTTTTAACCTTATATACACTTTTAAACACATTTATAAAACAATTATATAACACATTTTAACTCATGCAGAAACAATAAAAAAACACTTAACATTATTATAAAAACACATTAATAAAACAGCTATAAAGCACATATTACCATATACACATACCTTTCAAAAAAGTATATATGCAAACAATTAATTTATATAACTTGAATTGTGCAAACAAAAATTTTGATAACGATATGAGAAAAGTTAAAAAGATTTAACTTTGGAAAAATATAAATATATGTAAATACCCTTTACCTTTATTTTTTTTTCAAAAGAACGGTAATCCTCATAACAAAAATTTATTATTTAAATACAATAACATGTGACATGTCATTTCGGTGTTTTAAATTTTTAATTTATTTTTCTAAATTTTCTAAAAAATATCAAAAAAAGTTAATTGCATTACAGAAATTTCAAAGTAGTAATAATCAATTTTATTTAAATATCACTAGTATAATATTTTTGTTGCATTAAAAATGCATAAAAAATAATTAGCATTCACCCATACTACTATTTTCCTTCTAAAACATAAAATATAAACTCAATAAAAACAATACTGCTAAAAAAAATAAAGCTAAAAGAAAAACTAAAACAAACAAAATGTAACTAATTAAAAAATTAAAAGGAGTGTTACTTTCTGCTTTATATCTAACTAAAATGTTATATATAAATTGCTAAACTATTTTCTATACTTACTTCAATTATAATACGATCTAAACAATGGTTATTTATCTTAATATGATTCTTTATGTAATATATTCTAAACTAATAAATAATAGTTAAATTCCAAAATGTTGATAGTTTTAACTCGTTTGAAAAATCTTTCTCTGATGACCACGGTCATTTAAAAACGCGCTCTTTCAAATTTAGAAAAGCTTAGAAAATAAATAAAACTAATTTCAAAACAGAAGCGAAACAATGTTGAACGTTAAAAGTTGACTCTTACAGTATTAAATTTACAATATTAAGTATAGAGTATTATTATTAAGATGATCTTTTTTTGTTTTTGTTTATAACTAGAGATTTGTAAGAAGAACTTTTGTGTTTTTTTAAAGAGCGAATTTTAACTTATCTTTAACTTTTTTTTTTTTTTAAATTTTTTTTGAAATATGTTTTAATTTTAATTATTAGTTTCTAAATATGTGACATAATGTCTTAATGTACTGCAGTCATTACAAAAAGTATTTTACTTTGTTTTTATATTATATCTTTTCAAGTGGATGCTAGGTAACTGGCAATCAAATCCATTTTATAAAAACAACGGAGTTGATGGATCAGTGTGTTCAATAGTAACTTACTTGAGTAAGGTAATCATCAATTTTTTATTTACTAAAGTTATCATAATTGCATATTAAAATAGTACTCATTATGTTTTTTTTTTTAGGTGGAAAAGTTTTGCCCCTGTACAGTACCAATTAATTCTCAATTTCCATTTTGTCAAAACAAAGTTTCAGTAAGCATCTCATAAAAGATTATTTTAAATTGTGCCTTAAATTTACAAGAAGGTATAACAACTTAGCTAAAGGGAGAACAAAGCCGTCTTAAAATTATATCTATTCCAGGAGCTAGTCAAAATACTTTTAAAATACAATTTTTTGCTTATTACTTTTGAAATACAATTTTACTGCCTTTGCTTGGAAAAAAAAAAACTGCTGATGCAACGTTAAAGCTTTAAAAACTGTAATCGAAATAAATTACTCACTTAAAAGTTAACAGCTGTTTATAATTTTAAAAAGTAATCACAACAAAAATCAAAATCTAGATGATGTTTTTTGATTATCTTAATAGTCGGCATAGTGTCAAAGTTTTACATCTCAAATATATTTTTGGACCTTATAATATGCATCCAAGTTTGGCTATAGAATTTTTACGTTCTCAAAAAACATTTTTCAAAGATGTAATGTGATTGGTTAATTTGAAATTATGATAATTACAGTACTTTATTGAAATCATAGACTACAAAGATGTTTCTTGAAAATTGACGTATTCTTGCTTTGTTTTCCCAATGTTATACTTCCTTGATTGAAAGTATTTTTCTTTTTTTTTTCGG
Organism: Hydra vulgaris; assembly: GCF_022113875.1. Classification (NCBI taxonomy): domain Eukaryota; kingdom Metazoa; phylum Cnidaria; class Hydrozoa; order Anthoathecata; family Hydridae; genus Hydra; species Hydra vulgaris. Next base: position 41,203,735 of record NC_061165.1, read on the forward strand.
TTGTTTTTTTTTCTAGCGTAAATTTTTTTTGGAAAGCGGCGTAAAAGTACTTTTATGTTGAGTAATTTCATTGAAAATTTGTTTATATATATATATATATATATATATATATATATATATATATATATATATATATATATATATATATATATATATAAATATATATATATATATATATATATATATATATATAAAAATATATATATATATATATATATATATATATATATATATATATATATATATATATGTTTATATATATATAAATATATATATATATATATATATATATATATATATATATATATATATATATATATATATATATATATATATATATATATATATATAAATATATATTTATATATATATATATACATTATATATATATTTATATTTATAAATATTACATATTTAAACTATATATATATAATATATATATATATGTATATATATATATATATATATATATATATATATATACATATACATATATATATATATATACATATATATATATATATATATATATATATATATATATATATATATATATATATATATATATATATATATATATATATATATATATATATATATATATACACTACTATGCTTGATTTACGGGTACTTTTTTTTTTCCCCATTAATCGCAATTAATTATATATATAATTTATAAATATATATTATATAAAGATATATATATATATATATATATATATATATATATATATATATATATATATATATATATATATATATATATATATATATATATATATATATATGTTATATATGTATTTTCATATATGTTCTTTTTTTTATATTTTTATTTTATGTCAGTTTTTATTTATCCATTTTTAAATTTGTTATTTTCGTAAAAAAATTTCTTTTTTATAAATATTTTTATTATTTTAATTTCATTATTATCTATTATATTTTATATTTTTATATATATATTTACAAAAACGATTATTTACAATGAAATAACTAACCCTAACACTAACCCTAACCCTATGCCTGACCTTGCTGCCTGGCTAAACCAAACCCTCAGTCGATGTAGCAGCACTCACTTGCGAGTCAGGCTATTTGTCATTCGATGTATGTACTTTTCGCTTTGCCTAAAAACTATTTACGGGGACATTTTTTTACAAAAAAAACCGCCACTTACGAGGACAAAAAATTATCGAGTACACTAAAATATCCCCGATACTGCTAATGTCCTCGTAAGTATCCATTTTAATGTAAAATCTGTTCTCGAATATGCTATTCTATGGATATATTATATAAATTAAATATATATATATATATATATATATATATATTTATATATTATAAATATATAAATATATATATTAAATATATATATATTGTATATATATATATATATATATTTATATATATTTAAATATATATATATATATATATATATATATATATATATATATACATATGTGTATATATATATATATATATATATATATATATATATATATATGTATATATATATATATATATATATATATATATATATATATATATATATATATATATATATATATATATATAAATATATATATATATGTATATATATATACATATATATATATATTTCTTTATATGCTTTTAAAAAACTTGAGAATAAATTACTTTAATTATAGAGCAATAACCTGTGCCGAACTAAATTGAATCATGATCACATAACTAACGCAGAAGTAGAGCTTAATCGTGTTCTTTGTTATTTTTTCTGCAGTGTCCCTTAAAAGGGCAATTATGCTTTATAAGAATTTAAAAATAACGCAAAATTAATTGTTAATAAATAGTTATTTTGATAATTGAGTGCTTTAAGCTGACCCGCACTTACAGAATACCTTGACTCAGCAATCTATTCTCGCAATTTACAAATATTGTTTTCCATTTAAAAGGTTGCAGCGGAGTTATAAAGCAATAAAAAATGAATTTTCTTAGTTAGTGACGTGAACACTAGGAACAAAGTTACTGTCGGACCGTCAATTTATGCAGTTCTTTTTTCCTATTTGCAAAATTAAATTGACTATGAATGAAAACGCAAATCTCGTTATTCAAGATTAAATGGTATTTTGGGAAAAAGCTAGATTCTCTACCAGAGTTATACCTAATTGTTTAAAAAAACTTTTGGCCATTAACATTTTTAAAAAAGCTGCAAAGTATTTGCAAAAAAGAAAGGTTTGTACGAGCGCCTTAGAAAGTACTTTAAAAAAAATAAAAACGTTTGTTTAAAAAAGTTTATTTATAGCGCACGCTAATGCTTTATTGTATAATGCAGGATTGAAAGGAGTTTGTGTACTTTAGTGACAAAGACTAAAGTGGGAATCACTTCTTTTTGCTAGCTGTTCTTGTTTACAAACTGGTTTTAAAAAATGTGTTTGAAACGGAAACCAACCAAACGGAAAATCACAAATAACTTTTATATCCCAAGATTCAAAAAGTTAAGAGACAACTGGAAAACTAATAATCCTGCTGCTATTGAAACATACACCAAAAATGTGAAACAACATTTTTGTTACACAATAATAGAAGAATTGTTGACGTTTTATAATCATGAACTACAACAAAGACATTACAATGATTGGTAACTGATTGAAAGATCTGCTATTTTCTTAGAAGGTAGTAGTAAGGAAAAATTCAAAATCAGACCTTCTAGCGCGGTGCATTAAGCAAAGTGAATAGCTTGAGCTAAAACACTCTAAAAGATTTTTTTTTTAAAAAGTAAATTCAAAATTAACACTAAGGATAAGCAAGTACTTCAATATATTTATTGCGGTTATGTATGTGAAAGTATGGCTTGAGTAAAATTTGGTAGTAAAGGCATCAAATCTAGATTTTTTTTTTAAAGAGGCCTATGAAATATCAAACTGTTAATAAAATGATTTCCAAAGCATCCCTCAACAAGTTTTTTCAATATTCTTTGTACTTATTATAAGAAATTAAAGTTTAATTGCTACTTGATGATGAAGTTCATGAACAAACAAAATGAAACTATGTAGTAAAATTACGAGGAGAGAGTTTGCTTGATTCTGGTAAGAGATACATTTCATCAATAAAAGATTGGTCTAACACTGTATTTTTATTTAAAGTCACAGGAATGTTAAAAAGTAATTTTGTGTCTGTCAAGAGCACAACTTTATTTTCTCGAATAATGATTGATTAGGATTTTTTCCAAAGACTCATTTTTACATGGATCAAAGTTGTTATCTATATTGAGGCGAAAACAAAATTTGTCTTAGCAGTAAAACTTATATGGAAATGTTTTTAAAGTTATATTACTGCAATGGAAGAACAAAAGCTATATTTTTTACTGTATTCAGACTGTAAAACAGAGTACCATAAAAAAGAAAACCCTCTGCCTGATTTTTAAATTTTATATTATTTTAATAAATATTTTATTAAATATTATTGTTTCAATTGGTTTAGCTAGATAATGGAAACGTTTAAAAACATCGATTATCAAAATCTTTAGAGTTCTGTCGGCATGAATTAATGTTGTTGTAGGAAAATTAGATTTTTTATTTTAGGTAGCTTCTAATGGGCGCGAAAACTAAAAAAGACATCCTTTGATTGTACAAAAGACATTCAAAATGTTTATAGGACGTTTAAGAGACGTCTTTTTTACGTTCTGCACCTCCAGGCTAACAAAAAAATAGGGAGTATGCATTTTGATTAAATACATACATGCGCCGCAACAACAATATTTAAAAAACTTATATTATAGCTATGATAAACAGTCAATAATTTTCAAAAAATTCCTTAAATAATGCAAGTAAGATTCATATGTTGCGCTATTTTCATGATGAAAAGTTTAGTCTGTAGCAACAGTGGCATATGTCATCAAGATGATTTTGCGACAATTTGGAATTCTTTTTCTGTTGTCCCCAAATACTTGTATTAGTTTCTGAATTTCAGATTCAGTTTTTGTGATGAATTGACTAAATGTGCTCATAAGAGCAACAGAACGCTCGACAGTGTCATTAATAACTTTCACAGATTTAACAATTGCTTTAGTATAACAAAATTCAGCAATTTCCTCCCAGGTCTTTCGATCGGTTCCAGATAAAATGGTTACACCAAGACCAAGTGACTGCAAAGCAGCAGTTGATGATGATGTAACAAGGTCATGAAGTTGCTTCTTTTCCAACTTGCTTAACTCTGCTGCTGGACACTTTATACTCCTGATCAGCTCCACTTTGAATCATAGCTTCAACAATCAACTTTTTTTCTGTGTCACAAACCCTGTGATAAAATAATGAAAGTGGAATCATTTCTGATCCAAGGTACTAAGTGTAATTTTGAAGCTTCCTCATAGCAGCAATTGAAATGACCTTGTTGATCTCAGAATATTGTTTAATTCTTGTGAAGAGCATCAGGTCATTTGCTGGAGCATCACTTGCAATTGGGCAGGCAATCCATGCAGGTACATAGATATAAGCAGCAACGATACGAAGTTTGCACAAGTTGTTCTGATTTTTTATGATAAATGATGCACCCACCATTTTTAGAACCCGTGTTTGACGATGTTGTGTCAAAACACATACCAACAATATAATTTGCAATATTCCATATGATCAGTAACTGGAAGGTTGCTTTTTCTTGTGCCAGTCCAGTGCCAGATGATATCTTTACAATACCCAGTATTTTCTCCCGATTACGACCAGTCACATCAATAGCAATTTTATCAACATTGGACTTTGGATTTTTATAGTTGGTGCTGTCTCTCACCATCGTACCATCCCAGTGGGCGACCATATGTTGTTTCTAACTTCACATAAATTTCTGCCGAATATGATTTTCAGTTGATGAACGGTGCATAATGCGTTTGCAGCGGACTGTTGATCTTGATAATGGTATACTTTGGAGGTTCTCTCCACATGCTCTAGCAATTGCAGCTGCCAGAATAGTAAATTTTTGGTCAGACAAAATGATTCGATTAAATGTGAATGATACATCTGGAGAAGACAACATTTCATTGAGAATATGTGGCTTTTTATTTTTAGGACTTTATTCACAGTCAGTTAATTAGGGTTACTAGTTTTTTGTGATAAACCAGAATTTCTATTTAATAATCATCATTGTCATGAGGAATGTTACTGACTTCTGTTGCTTTGCTATCACTATCACAATCAAGACTGAAGAGGCTGCAGCTAGGGGTAAGAACAGCATTTGGTTGTTGTCTTCTCTCTTCCTCATTCTGCTTTCTTTTTATTTCTTCTTGTTGACGCTCTGCTGTTCGCTTTTCTTGTTAAATAATTTTACATCTTCTCCAGCCATCTTCATCATACGAGCATTCTTTTGGTCTTCCAGAAATATTTTATCTTCGTCAATTTTAATTAGCTTGTTTGTATCCTTGTGTGAAATGTCAAACAGTTATTCTAATTTGATAATGAAATCTTTCTCTTTAGCAATCTGTAATATACTAGCTCTGCCTTTATTCTTTTTAATTAAATTATATTCATCAACACATGCTTTCACTTTTGATACAATACGAGGCTGGTAAGTCGTTGGAACTCTGGCCTTTTTCCAGATGTGAGCTAAATAATTGAACATTGCTTTTGCACTGGCTGGTGCTGTTTGTTTCAATGCTTTGTGGTAGTGGAAAAGCGTCCTTAACATATCAACTATCGTTGGAAGGAGATTGTTAGGTAGATTCTTCTCAGGTTGACCATTTAAATTCAGGTTTGACCATTTAATAAATTCAGGTTGACCATTTAATAAATAAATTCAGGTTCACCATTATAAATTCAGGTTGACCATTATAAATAATGAATAAATTCAGGTTGACCATTTAACTCAGGTTGACCAATCAACCATATTGCAGTTCGATTACGTGTCAAAGGAAAATTTGAAGAACTTATCTTTTCACTCATATTCAGCAACAAGCTAAAATTAAATGATACCAAATTAAACTCAACTTGAGAAATTAAATATTAATTTGCAAACATAATTTAAAATATGTGAAAAATATTTCAATATGAATGTGATGAACTCATAAGTATTACAAAACTACAAACACTAACGTAAGTTAAGTCACCCAATAATATTTAGCACTAAAAAAAAAGATTTTGGAATAACAGATACAAAATTATTATTTTATAGGATTAAAATGAAAGAGAACCTCAAAATATTTAAATATTTCAGTTTTTCAGCAAAAAATTACAATTAATGAAAACGTTTTTCAATCAAAAACATCAGATGTCAAGATGGCTGCTTGTCACATGACCAAAGACGTTAGCTCATAAAAGACAATGGTACATCAAATTTGCTTAATATTTTTTCTAAATTGAACATGGGATAAAAATAGAAAATTATTTAAGACGTAATACTATTATTGTAAACTTAAAAGGCCATTGAAAAACTCTAAACATTGTTTTATTTTAAATATCTTTTTGCACAGTAAATTTTAATGCCAATTGGCACAAAATAAACTAATGTGTATTCAGATCAGAGAAAGTTTTTTTTTCCAGTGTTTATGTGAACACCCCTAAGCCCCTAATATATATATATATATATATATATATATATATATATATATATATATATATATATATATATATATATATATATATATATATATATATGTATGTATGTATATATATATATATGTATATATATATAATTTATACAAGTACTTACAATTTTTTCTGTTTTTACAGTGGATGCAAGGGAACTGGAAATCTAATCCATTTTATAAAGACAATGGAGTGGATGGATCATTATGTTCAATTCTTATCTATCTTAGCAAGGTATTTTTTTGATGGATACTCTGTTTAGAATTAGTTTTTAAATTGAGAAATCAATTATTTTAGATCAAAAAAATTATTTTTTTCTTTAAAATTCAGCAGTTTTAATAAAAAAAAATGAAAAGGTACACATATATAGAAGCGAAATAAACAATTAAATCAAAAATTCTATTACCGGTATGGGAAACTAAAAAGCTTATAAATAAGAATAATTATAAGCAATATTATTAATACAATTAGTTTTTGCATTTTAAAATTTTATCTCTCAAAGATTTGCATAGAGTTTCAAGGTAAAACTCTTTTTTTATAAATTTTACTATTGCATAAATTGATTGTAACACTATTTATATTTAAATATGTGATATCAAAATAATATTAAATAATTCTCTTTAACCTGGGACTATCAAAAAAAGTTTTTTTTTTAAGTTACTAAAGAAATAAACAATAGAAAAATTCTTTTTTTTATTAGATTTAATACGATCTCTATTTCTGATATAAGCGGAAATACTAATCTAACTGTAATCATTCTCTATTCAGAAGTTCTTTCTAACTACCAAAGTAATTGTAATGGTATTATTTCAGCGCAAGACTAGTTTGATACAATTTTTTCAAATTAGTTTTGCGCTATCTGATCAATTTTGTTTTGTATCTTTTTGGAAAGTTAAAACTCGTTTATTGTAATTATGATTATAAAATTCAATGGAAAATGAAATGTTCAGAAAATTCTCGCTATTTTGAAGCTAAATGACTTTATTTTTTCACGATTCTTTTGTTATCTCATTTTGATATTGACCAATATATTTTTGGGAATTGAAAGTGCCACATCAGCATATCTTTGCGCTTGGTGTAACATTATTAAAGAAGAAATTCTGAGAAGTACTTGTTTATCCGGTAATGCTTACAAAGCTGCCTGGAATTTTTTTTTTTTTAATCCTAGCTTTAGATGCATCTTATAAAAATTGCGTTAAGATTCCATTAGTTGATCAGCCCAATAAAGTATATGTTTAAATTCTAGCTAAAATAAAACTTTATCTAAATTGTGTAAATACTAATGAAATCAGTATGCTATATACAACTGATTTTGAAAATGGCATCTGCTAAGTTTGCTTCTCTTTATTGTCCTTCTGATTTCATATTCTACCATTTATACTTTACTATTCTCTTATTTTTCATTGTATGGAGTATTATTGCCAATTTTGGGCTGGTTTTTTTTATTGATGCTCTTTCTCTTCTAGACAAGGTCCAAAAACGCATTGTAGAATCTTCTTTATCTGCCAAGCTTGAGCCATTCTCCCAACGTTGTAAAGTTGTGATTCTTACTCTTATGTATAAGAACTACTATGGTTGCTGCTCAGAGAAGCTATCAAATCTAGTTTTATAAGCCAAAACTAAATCTCGCTTGACTTGTCTTTCAGCAAAGTCTCATCTTTTACTGTGTTCATCCCTGCATGCTTTAAAAACTTTTATTAGTCTAGTTTTTTTTTAGAAACTTTCCAAACTTTCATGTCTCATTTAACCTTCAACTTTATAAGTATTATGTAAAATGTTTTCTCTGCTCTTTAACTATACTTTTTGTTTTCAAGCCATCAATTAAATGTTTACACGTAACCTTTTATAAAAACAATAGTACCAACAAAACAAAAAAATACATCGATATCAAAATATATCTTTTTCTTAGTTTATTTATGAGCCTATAAAATAGTTATATTTTAACTTTATTATTAGGCATGATGTATTATTGTAAAAGTTTTTCAATTTTATCAAGACCTTTTTTGGTTGCTTCAAAATTTGTGAAACGTTAAAAGTTGCAACACTACTCTGACCATTGGTCATCTGACACATATAAAACTTTGCAATGAATGTCTTCAAGATAAAATGAAGATTGCAATGAATGTCTTCAAGATAAAATGAAGATTGCAATGAATGTCTTCAAGATAAAATGAAGATTGCAATGAATGTCTTCAAGATAAAATGAAGATTGCAATGAATGTCTTCAAGATAAAATGAAGATTGCAATGAATGTCTTCAAGATAAAATGAAGATTGCAATGAATGTCTTCAAGATAAAATGAAGATTGCAATGAATGTCTTCAATGAATGTCACTTTGCAATGAATGTCTTCAAGATACTTCACAATATCATTTGCTTTTTAAATTTGTTTGAATCCTAAGTCTGCTGAGGAAACTAGTAGATTGCAATCTACTTTAAGATCTCTTTTTGAAACAAACTCACGAAACAGCTACTTTTTTCAGAACTTGGAATGGTCGCAAATAAATTATATCAGGTTTGGTTGGAAAATTAAGTTAACGAAACAAAACACTTGGTTTATTCTACAATTCTTTAATTATGGACTTTGATGTTTCTAATGGTGGTGAACAAAGTGGATAAGATCAGTGCACATTTACTTTTTGAAATGACATTTTTGGTTTGATTGAACACATCCTTGACGATTGAGACCTTCCGCCAAATGATTTTGTATGATCAAAATAGATATTGATGGAGGTGGTGGGTTTCTCAAGGTTTTTATGAATATATTGGATAACCAAAAAGAAAAAACAAAAGCATTTTCTTATTCAAAAAGTTAGTAGAAAGGAAAAAGTTGTTTACAGACGCTAAAGAACTAAGACAAGAAGGTAAGTATGCTAAAGTTATTTATAACAAACTAATAACGCGTGATTTCTAAAAGAATTTCTTGTATTTAATTAGGTCTAATAATAAAAAAAATAATAAAAATGGATTCGAATAACAACAACAATTTTGATTTAAAATCATTAAGTTTTTTTCAAACTGATGACTTTTTGCTAAACCATGAATTGGATCCTAATTTAAATTACTTTATGGAAGCAAATGCTGTTCGAAGCAGATGTCCTTAATATTAATCCAATAAAATAAAAGAACTCCTTAATTCTGATAATTTTAACAATTTACATATTACCATAAGAAGCTCATAAAAAAGTTTCAAAATTTTTTGAATAAACATGAAAGAATCTCTTAGCCCTTTAATGCATGGGATGATAAAATTTCGAAATTTTTTGATAGATTACTCAAATTACTTGTTAAAATCAAAATTAATTGTTGTTTTTTAATTTTGACATTGCCTTCCTGGAGATATTCAGGGTCCATTGAAATGGACATTTTGCGTTTAAGGAAAAGAATTACAAAAAATTGACAAGCAATTTGTTGTTTGTTTACATTTAATTTGCTCCATGAAATGCTCGGAAACATACATTTTTAGCTACGCATAAATATACTTTGCATTTGGTACACTGATAATTAATTTTCTTTTTGCACATTTCGTATTTGCAACGTTGTAAATTTGGATTCTCCATTATAGCTGGCCAACGCTCAAATTTATGAAAATAATCAATTTATCATGTCAATTGGAATATAATTTGCTGTCATAGAACGTGTTTCTGACAATTCATTATGAGCCTTTTCTGGTAATTGGTCAACTCCATTACTCAAAGAGGTGTACACATCAGCTAAAAAATTATCAAGTGGTTTGTTTCCACTAATCTGGCGTAAAATCACCCAAGCATTGTTCGCTGTCAAACTGAACAGATGAAATGCAACTCGGTGATGCCATTTTCTTCATCTGATTTTCTTGATCATACCTCTTGCATGTGTCAATAGGATCTTTGCCGATATAGTTTAATTAAGTGAGCACTTGTTTGTTGTCATACCAAACTGTTATTACAATTTTTGAGGAAGAATCAAAAAACTGTTCAATGTAAACACGATCAGATTTTTTTTATTCTAGATTTATTTGGAATTAGGCATGCTCATGGTTGATTTGCATTCAATATAAACAAAGACCAAATTTTCTTAGTTTCTTTTAGGTATACGGCTAGCTCTGGTGATGGAAAATAATTGTCAAAAAAAGTTGGTGTGCATTTGGCAAAAGATCATTTGAAAGACGCATTATAATAAACGCACTCTTGTCGCATCCATTTGAAGGATTACAACCTTGAGAAGGACCTGTTGCACCAAGACCACCTTCAACTTCAAAATCATAATTATAGTCAGAAACTCCTGCTCTTGCCTACAACTTGTAACCCAAATATTTTGGTTTCTTAGGAAGATAGCGTTTCAAAAAATGAGCTTCTTTGAAAGGAATGATTTGTTCATCTATTGACATATGAGTTTTTGGTTTTACAATTTGAAGAAACTATAGTCGGAAATAATTTAATAATGGCTGAACCTGAAAGCATTTATAGAAATTTTTAAAATTCTTCTCGGGGATGTAGTTATTATCATTAAAATGTATCATTAATAAAATCTCGTCAAAATTGGTTGATTGACATGGATGATGCAATAAGGTCATTTCGTGTTCTTGATTTCCTATACATTCTTCAGCTGGGTAGTTTTACAATTCTCATGTCTAAAACAATGCTGATGACAACACTTATTTCTTGGCGGCTTATTTCTTTTACTCTGCGCGCACTATGCTGTAGGTTTCTTCATTCATTGTACGAAAGAGTTTGTTCCAATATAAAGTCAATAAGTTCTGTGGTGAGATATAGACGGTAAAATTCAATCGGATTAGAAAAGCGTGAGAGGCCCAGATGTTTTGGATAAGCATTAGTATTTAGTGATAACTTTTGACTAAAATCTTAAAAATCAGAAGGCAAAGTCCATTTCTCAGTCTATTTTAGCCATTTTACTGCATTGTAAGTTTTTTGCTTTTTTGAAAATTGTAAAACAAATTCTTATTCTCATCTTTCTCATTCTCATCTTCTTTATTCTTGTCTTCCATATTCTCATCATCCTCCTCACTAGTTTCGATTTTAATATCAAGTTCATTGTCATCAGAAGATTCAAAGCCGGGTTCGTCTTCACTTACGTTAACTTCAGGTAAAGGTTGTATATTATCTTTTTTTTTTTTCAAACCATAAAACGTTCTACAAAATAGAAAATAATAATAGTATTTTTTTTGTATGCATAAATTCTATTGGAGTGGACAAATATGAATAAAGATTGTAAAAAAGCTTTTTTGATTTAAAATTTTTTGTCTGTGTTTTTATATTTATTTATTTGGTTAAATATTAATTATAATTTCTAATAAGTGTTTACATAATTAGTTCTTTTATTATCATAAAGACCAAATTAAGAAAACTAAAGATAAAAAATTCCTTAACTGCATTATGCCCATTGTAACGGACAACTTAGAAATTTGTTAAATTTTACAAATGAAATGATGTCAACTGCCTAAAAACTTAATAATATAATGCATATTCATTTATTTATTTGTTGAAAATAAAATATATATATATATATATTTTCTAACAGTTATCACTCTATAAACATGAAAGTAAAATCATAACAAAGCTACACTCACCTCACATTGCTAACTATTCCAAAAGCCATCTTGTTAATGAAATTTTGTACGGTTCCCGGATTACGCATTTGTTTTTAAAAAAATTATAGATATCGCCCGAGGCAATGAGTTTTTTTTTTATGACAAAGTTTTTTAAAAACACAGTACTAAACTTTAAAATGTCCATTCAAACGGACGTTATGCATTAAAGGGTTACTACTTTTAGTTTAATTTGTACTAGCAGTGAGCCACCCGTAATACGCGTTGTTAGTAAATAAAATTAAAAAAAACCCGCGTATAGAAAAGCCTAGAAACTACTTTAAAAAAGAAAAGCCTAGAAAATGACGTAACTCGACTAATATTAAATTAGCGTATTCATATTATCAGAAGAAGATGTCAGAAACTTGGTACAGCACAGATAACGCAAATTCCTATACAAACACCTGTTTACCAGGTTTAAAAAAAATTTCTTTAAAACTTCAAAACAAAAAGCGAGGCGGTGGTTTAGTAATCTAATTAAAAAAATGCTTGAGGTATATTATCAAGCCTGACATGAGTATTTCTGACGAAAATAAAAAGGTTTTAACCGTTGAAACTAAAACCTTAAAAAAAAAAAAAATTAGTTGTAAGTTGCTGCTATTGACCACTATTGGTCAAATTGAAAACTTTAATATATTTTTAAATAATACTTTAAGTAAAAGCATTCATGAAAAGAAATTATACTACTTAATAGGTCATACTAATTTGGACTGTTTTCAGTACCATACTAATTATAAAATAAAAACTTTTTTTAACGATGTATTTGAACATGGCGCATTTTCTATAATTAATAAACCAACAAGAATAACTGCAACATTGGCTACCTCATTATACAATATAATAACAACCGATATTTTACATAAATCGCTCAAAAAAGGTATAATTATAAGTGATATCTTTGACCATTTTCTTAATTTTTCTCAATTAATATTGCTGCAGTCAAAATATCTCCTCAGAAAGTAACATTTAAAGACGTTTTTTTACTACAGCGCATTTAAAAGCATTCAAAGAACAATCATCTCTGCTTTATTGGAAACAAGTAGAAGCCTCTTCTGATGCTAATCTGGTTTGTGAATCATTTTTTTTTAACTTTTTATGAATTATATGACGTTAATTTTCCAAAATCTATAATTTCTCCATAGATCACAAAAGATCTCAGAAAATCCTCTAAAATTAGGGAAAAATTATATATCAAATATTTGAAAATCAAAACAGAGGAAACTAAAGTTCTTTACGAAGATTAGACCAAAATTTTTAAAACAAAAAGGAAAAGTTTAAAAAAATTGTACTACTCTAACTTACTTGAGATGAACAAGAATAAGTCAAAAGGCACATGAGAGATCCTTACTGGCACGTTAAGAGAACTTACTGGCACGTGGATTACAAAAACGTGCTCCTTACCCAAAAGTTTAAAAATTAATGATCTAATCCAATTGTGATATGTGATGAATTAAACAAATATTTTGTATCAGTTGGTCCAAATTTAGCCAAAAATATTTCTTTTGCGATTAACAAAATAGATGCTTATGATTTTCCGAAATCGTCAAGCTCAACATCTTATGAACTTTTCTTTAAAAAATTTGAAAAATCTTTCAAAATGCTTAAAATTTATAAATCCGGCGGTCACGATGGAATTAATAGTAATGTTGTCATCGACTCGTATTAACCCCTAAAAGATGTACTGTTTAAAGTTTTCCGTTGTTCAATAAAACAGGGAATATTTCCAGATCATTTAAAAATATCTAGTCACTCCGGTTTTTAAGATAGGCGATCCAACCAATGTTATAAATTATTGCCCGATTTCTGTTCTTTCTGTTTTTTTTAAAGTTTTAGAAGGAATTTTATATGACGTTATTTATAATCATTGTTCTTTAAATAATATACTACATATCAATCTACTCGGGTTCAAAAAAAAAAATAACTCGACAGAACACGCAATACTTTAAATTACTCGCAGTATAGCTGAATCTTTGGAGAAGTCCCAATATATTTTGGGAGTTTTCATAGAATTATCAAAAGCGTTTGACACTATTGATCATTGAATTCTCCTTAAAAAAATAGAATACTATGGAATTAGAGAGAATGTTTTAAAGATACTTAAAAGTTATTTAATTAACCATAAACAGTTTGCTTATAGTAATGTAAGTGGTACATCTAATTTATTAAATATAACTTGTGGAGTTCCCTAGGGCTCTATAATCGGCTACTTCTTTTTTTATTCTACATTAATGATCTCCCTAAAGCGTCAAATTTAATGACTGTCATCTTTGCTGTCGACACTAATCTTTTTTAATCGCATAAATGTATTCTAACATTATTTCAAACTATGAACATCAAATTTGAGAAAATTTGTAAAAGGTTCAAAATAAATAAATTGCCACTAATTATGGATAAAACAAAATGTTCACTCTTTCATCAGACTTCCAAAAAGAAACTACTGCCTCCTAACTTGCCCTTACTTGTTATAGACAAAATTCAAATAAAAAGAGAAATAAATAACTTTTTAGGTGTCTATGTTGATGAAAACCTTAGCTGAAAATACCACACTAATTTTTTGTACAACAAAATTGCTAAAAGTATAGGAGTAATAGATAAGGCTAGAAATGGTTTAAATAAACAAAGTTTAACTCAATTATATTTTTTTTTATCCATTGTCATTTAAACTATGCATATATTGCTTGGTGTAATACCAATAAAAATAAACTAAAATCTCTTTATCGTCAGCAGAAGCATGTAGCTCGTCTTATCAATTTTAAAGACAGATTTACACATGCCAGGCCTCTTTTATCTGAAATGAAAGTTTTTAATATATTTTAGCTCAATGTCTTTAATACTCTTTGTTTATGCAAAAATGTAAAATAAATTTCTCCCCAGTTTCTTTCCAAAATTTATATACCTTGAAAGATAAAAATCAATAAAATATAAAAAAAAATGACAAATTCGCTCGGCAACCATTTTATCAAACTAATTTTGGAAAAACAAGCATTGCATTTCGCGGAGCTTTTCTTTGGAATTAAATAATTTTAAAACATTTCGATTTTTCTCTGGAATGGAATTACTTCTCATTCAAAAATAAACTTAAAGAAATAATTTTGTTTCTGGATAATATATTTTTATATTTTTACACGTTTAATAATTTCATGTAACATTTGATGTATTTATGTTGTCATAGATATATATGTTATAGATATAAAACTATAATTTCCTCGCTCGAAACAAAACGTCTTTTCTTTTTAAAAATTGGTATTGTGGTTTATCCTCCTCCGGCTAATTGCCATATAGAAGCCACATTACCAAGGCCCGCAAAGACAGGTTCGGCTCCCCAAGGAGCGTCATAACCCGCTCTACGGACCAAGAGTAAAGTGAGTTTAGGAAGAACGAAGATATGTTAGAGGGAAAGACAGAAGTAATCGTGTTAGAAAGATAGCGTAGAGAAAGCGGACAGGATTTCTTTCGATGTTAGGATGTGCAATAGGTTGAAATAGGTTCTTTCCAAAAATTTATTTATTAATTTGAATTCAACTCATCTTACAAAAGTTTTACATCCATTTATATAATATATCTACCCACAAAATCAACATTAAGAACGGCTAAATACATAACTACAGTTAAAATAATTAAAAACTATTAGTAAAAGAAACCACGTAATTGCCGTAGAATATTTACACTCCTCCTTGGTCCTTACAGATCATACAAATAATAATCGTGGTATTTTAGGGGCATGCGTTGTTCTCGAGTACTTCGTGGCAAAGGCACTGTTTCTTGGAATCCATTTTCGGCTTCACCATTTCCTTGTTAAACGTCTCTTTGCTTGTCTCCAACACATTTTTAATTTGCTCACCATGGTTTGCCGCGTTATCTCGACCACTGTCTGCGTTCACTTTTGGAATATCCATGGTTAAATGTTATTTCGATATCGGATATGTTTTACGTGACGCGGAACGCCATTAACTTCGACAACTTGTTTCGAAATATTTGCCGTTAGTTTTGCTAGCTGCCACTTAGTATGGCACTTCGCATTTGACGGTTTCAACCAAACATTATCACCATTTTTAAACACTTCATTTGTGTCAGCTTTTGTCAGAAGATTATCTTTTCTTAATCCTTTCACATCACTTCGATACCTGTATATTTTCTCCATTGGGCTTGTATTGTTTTTGTTAGTTGGGACGATGTACCATTACACTGCTTCCGGTATTTTTAATCTTTCTGCAATTCTCTTAATTGTACGATAATTTCTTTCCACAATTCCACTTCCTTCGGGATAATATGCAGCTCGAAAGCTAACGCGCTCTCCCCAACCATCAAGAAAACTTCTCAACTCCTCAGTTTTAAAAGTTGCTTCGTTATCCGTCAAAATTTCAGATGGTGCTCCTCGCTCGCAAAAAATAAGTCGGAGTATTCGAGTAATGGCAATACTTTCGTATGAATTTAAAAGTTGTCGCCACTGTGCGTATCTTGAAGGTCCGCAATCAACCAGAGTCAAAAATTTTTTCGTGCCAAAATGCGTGATATCCATGGCCAATCTTTACCAATTTTCTTTAACGCTCGATTTTCACTTCTCCGATTGTACAGGTGTTGGATCTATTGACTGACATGGTTCGCAATTTTTAATTACCTCTCTAATGTCATTTTCGGTAGCGGTTGGAATTACTTTACGAACAAAGTTTAGAGTGCGACTCACTCTAAAGTGTCCAGTTCTCTTGTGTATGCTAAAAATGGATTCAGCCTCTGTAAATACTTCTCCAACGGAATTACTTAGCCTCCGTCAATTTATTCAACCATCTACTTCGAACTCTAGTCAATGCGTCAGCTAAGTTGTCTTTTGAAGGAACAAGTTTTACATTCACATTAATACCATATTCTTTACTACATTGTTGCAGAACGCTTAATCTTCTTCGAATCAACATTTCGCTCATTGCTTTTGATTTCAATCTTGACTTACCAGTGAGAGCGTCAGAGACCCAATGGAACACTGTCACGGAATCTGTGAATATAGTTACTTTATTTAATTTCCACGTCAAAGCCATATTCATTCCTTGCATTACAGCATCCAGCTCCGCCATGTTTATGTGATCCTCGGACATTTTTTTTTGTAGCCATGTTGCATCTTCTACAGTAGTTTTACCAACTTGAATAACCGCACCACTTGCCAAAGAACTTGCATCAACCCACACATTCCCCTCGTTCCCATGTACAGCCCATTCACCATAAGCTGGATCGCACTTTGCAACCTCATCATAAACCTCTTTTAATTTAATTTTTGAAATTTGTAAAGTCATATCCATGCATATACCTAAGACCTTGCACAAAAATCTTTTGAGAAAATTTTTTTTTAACTCAATCGTAAATCAATGCCTATGTGTTACGCAGTTTCAACTGAGACAAAATCTCTCAAGTTAAATTTGCTGTAACTATTCTTTTCTCAAAACGTAAAGGGTGGAATGTAAGAAGCGAAATTTGACTTAAACTATGAAGTCTGACTTAACAAGTAAAAGGTTAACACAAGTTAGATTTCATCTAACGACAGATCCTTTTTGTTAAACGTAACAAGCCAGCAGTTAAACGGTAGGATCAAAATCTAGATAATAGATCAGAGGCAGATCAAGCAATTTTTTGATCTTGGAGATAGCTGCCTTCTAAACACGGAGCAAATTTCAAAGATTTATATGTTTATACACATGGCAAATAAGGATGCTTTGAAAAAAAATACTGCTCAATATGAGCTGACTAGTATCTTTGAAGTAACAAAAAGAGTGTGGCCATTCGGTTCAATATATGAATTAGAGAAAAAGTTCTTTGCATTTATTAGGTTTATAATATAAACAAATAATTTCAGCTAAAATCACCTATTCATTTTTTCTATTTTATTTGAAGACATAAAATAAAGACTGACTTTTTCAAACTCTAATACTATAACAGGAATTTCTACAATTCTACAAATATCGTCTCAAAGTCGCTTAATTTTGTTTTAGAACTTAACGAGGATAATGCAATCTTGGAACTTTTAAAAAAGTTTTAAAAACTTAATGGTTATTACATAAGTACATTTTTATTACAACTAATACAAAATTAATACAAAATAAACTCAGCTTTTTTATTATTTGTTACGTAAAGCATTTTACAATATCAATATTATTGTATACCATTGGAGTCACTATATATATATTAGGATCAGCCGAAAACCTTTTTTTTTCTGATTTTCGATTCACTTTACCGCGGAAAACATATCCTAAAAGTATCTAAGAAAACTGCAAAAAAAAAAAAATAATACAAATATTTTACATCTGGAGCTAGCCCATTGTACTTGAATATTTAAATAATTACTCGTTTTTTATCATTTTTGTAATAAATTTCGCTTTAGAGTATTCCCAAAATGTGCTGCAAAACTGGTGCGATTCTAGCCACAACAACTTGTTTCGATAAAATATTTTTTTGATTAGTTGATAATATTAACCAATCGTCATGGCTGTTTTTAAAAAAATTGCTTGTAGCGAATTTAACTGCCCGATTTTCGGTCATCCAGTAGAACAATCTGTAAATAAACTTCCAACTTATAAAGAAGTTTTTAAGTGTTGTTTTAATGAAAATTACAAACCAGCCTTGAAATCAAACAATAAGCCATTATATTTTCTTATGTTTCAAATTGTGTCGCACACCAAGTTAAATTAGTGTTTAATAAAGTTTCAATACCCACAGTAACGATTTACAGAGTTGTCCAATTGATAAATGGATATCATGACAGTTATCTTAACCTTATGAAATCCTTCAAGTGTATTAAACAAAAAGGAAAGTTTAAAAAGAGAGTTTAAAAACAAAGTCATTGTTGATGTTTTATGTCTCAGCGTGTTAGTGTAAAATAACATTAAACTGCAAATGTAAAATGGTCACTGAAATTTGTGAATGCGAGTGTTCTGTTTCAATTATCTGTAAGTGTGAAAAAGAAAAAAAAATTCCATCATTGAAATAAAATTTTTATACATCCAAATAATTCATGGACACAAAGCCACGATAGGAAATTTGCTGAACTCAAAAGAACTTTGCCCCCTAATAGTCTATTATTGTTCAAACCATTTAAATGAAAGACTAAAGAAAAAAGAATTCGATAATGATGCCTCCATAACCATTGAAAAAGTTATCGATGAAGAATTAAAAGAATTTAAGCTAACTAAGCCATCATTGCAGATGCACATTACAATAAAAAGTACTGCTCTCATTAGTGATCGCTATGGATTATCAGACAGAGCAACAGCAGGTATTGTCTCAAGTGTTTTGCAAAATTTTGGTATTATAACCAATTATGATCACAATCTTGTTGTTGGAAAAAATAAAATTAGTAAAACAATAGTGGATAATTGTTCAGAACTTCAAATGCAGAGCAAGAAATAATATAACCCACTTTAAGTACTGTAGTTTGATGGGAGGAAAGTCAAAATTCAGTGGTTGAAAAACTTAAATTAAAAGGTTCTGACTAACCATAAAAGAGGAGCATTACTCAATTTTACAAGAACCAGGTTTCATGTACGTTGATCATGTTTCAAAAACTTCTGGGTCTGCTGAAAATAATGCCAGTAGCATTACTTCATATTTAAATGGAGCTAGATTTTTATTCATGAAGTAAACGTAATCGGATGCAATGACACTGTTACTAACATGGAATGGAAATCCGGTGAAAAATATGTAAAAAGACCACTGCAGAAGGGGATTTGTTGCCATTTCAGCATTTATTTCAAACATTAGACGGAGAAACGACAGAGCCAAAATCGTATAGCGGTCCGATTGGCGCACAGCTTAATAAGTGTGAGAAATTACCAGTGTTAAAGTTTACCAGTGTCAATTGTGAAATTTCAGAAATTGACCTCAAAATATTGAGCAAAGATCAGCAGTTCTTTTTGGATATAAGTTTGGGTATTAAATTAGGCAGTTGTTCTGAAGATTTATCTGTTCGTGAACCTGGAACAATATTACTTTCAAGTTGATTAACAATGGAAAACAGAGTTTTACAACCGTGTTTGAGCCTTGAAACCCTAACAGAGAAGCACAAAATCTTAGTTTCATTTCTTTTAAAATCATATGTCCCTGGATGATTTTAAAAAAACGTAAATAGTTCACAAATGAAGCAGAACATGTATTTGAAATGATAAAATCGTCAAGATTCCTGCCCAATGATTTCCTAAAAGTAATTGACCTAATAATTGAAAAAAAGGCCTTTTTTGCACATTCAAAAAACTTGTTTTTAACAATGGTAGTAGACAAACCAGTTCATATTTGGGAATTAGGTTTTAGAAGAATTATAAAGTCAAGAAGCTTAATTTCTCAAAAAAAGTTTATCAGGAGTTTTCAACCATCCAAAGTTAATTTCCTTGCCACAGAATATACAGAGATAAATGACTGAAACATTACTACACTTTTGCCGCCACCTTTGCTGCAAAGAATATTTGATAAAGATATTTGGTCAAAGATCCAATCAGGTCAAACAGTGTCTGATTGGAACTTTGAAAAGTTTACATGTCACATTTACGAGTAGAACGATGCTTGTAACAGAGGCTTCATAAAAAGTAGTTGGCTTCAATCCAGAGATGGCATTATAAGAACTGCACATAACTCCAAACGCCTAATTTTTCAAGCAAATCATATTTTAAACTACCAATAGAAATTAGCTGAAAGTAAAAGAATATATTTCTGCAAAAAAGTGTTAGTTGAAAAGATGATTTTTTAATAATAAAAAAAATTTCTTTTTTAGCAATCCAATACTTTTTCTACTTAAATTGTCTCTAGTTATTTGTTAAAGAATTCATTTAATTTCATTTCAGTTAGAAAATTATGAAAAGGGCAAATTTCTTCGATTATTCAAGCGCGATGCGCTTGCTCCAGACGTAAAATAATAATATTATTTTTTTTTTTGCATTATCCTTAGCTACCCTCAAGACAAGTTTTTTGCGGTATTGCGAGTCAAAAATCAGAAAAAAAATTTTTTCGACCCACCCTAATATATATAAATTTTCGTCACACATTTACAAATTGATAATGGCGATTTGTTTTTTTATTTCAAGTTTGTTATCAAAGATTGGTCGTACTTCAAAAACTGACTTGAAATCTGATTTTTCAAGAGCAACTTTACGTCAAGTTCGTTTTATGCATTACACTTTAGTCAAACTTCAAACTTCAAGTATAACTTGAAGTTTAAGTTCGCTTCTTGCATTCGCAAAAGAATTTTGTATACTCAAGTATGCTATTCAAGTCTAACTTGAAAACCACTGATTTTCAAGTAAGACTTAATTTCTTGTTCACTGTGTACATTTGCTCAAGTTGAGCTTCAAATTTGAAGTATGACTTCAAATTTAAAGTGCGCTTCTTGCATTTCACCTTAAATATCATCATTATTAAATACATTAGATAAGAAATTAGACAATTTAATAGCTAATTTTTTATATAAGTAAAAGATTTTTAGTGAAACATCTGAAATAACAAAACTGTTTCGTGAAAATTCTTTAAAATAAACTTTAAAGAGTGTTGGGACTTATTAGGACCTTATTTGCATTACTCCATAAAACTTTATCAAATGTTTTATATTTTTTAGATAAAGAATTAATAAAAATATTTTTTTAAGGAACTGTTTATTTTGATATAAAAACTCAAATGCATTAAAATGAAAACCAAAATAAAGCATTTAAAACATTTTGAGAAAAATGTGAAAAAGTTTTTTAATTAACAATGAAGGACGTTATAATAACGTTAGGTTTAACTGAGAAAAAGTCAAAAAACTGTAACATTATTGACAACAAAGTTTGAGACTGTATTCTCACACAGTGTTCGACTACTTTAAACGCAAACTAAAATTTTATTTATAAAGAATATAACTAGGGATTTTGTGAAAGTTTTCTTGTTTCTTTACAAAATATAGCTACCAAATAAAAAACCCAACATAAATATTCTTTTGCGTCTATTTTTAAAAATGTGCATAATTACATTTACCATATAAAACTAAAAATAAGTAACAAATTATGTTTAAAGTTTACATTTAACAGTGCTTTTCAAGTGTTGTTAATGATTTTTTTTATTAAAATGTTATTGTTTTTTAAAACTTTTTTATTTTAATATTAATTTATTGCTGCGTATTTCTTTTTTCTAATAGATATGTTTGATAAATTCTAGGTTGAAAAATGGTGTCCGTTATAAAATGGAGAACTAAAAGAAACGTTAATTTAATTGCATTTTTTTTATTGCTTCATACTCAAAAAATAACCTTTATAATTTTGAACTTGTAAAACATTGTCTTTTATTTGCTTTATCTATATAAATAAGGAGGAACTATATTTTTATTTTCACTTTTCATTAAAAAAAATTTAATTTCGTTCTTTATATTGTCAAAAGTAAGATTTAATTTATTTTTCCTAAAATTAGGATTGTTTAGTTGTTTTTTTTTAATGTTTTAGTTTTTTTTTTTTAATGTTTTAATTAATCTTAGGTTCAGATTAATTTGTTATTAATCTAAACCTAATAATAAATACATATGTAACGCTTGTTGAGTAATTTATAAATAAAAGTAAACTGGTAGTCTATAACAAATACTCAATATAGATTATTTGTATCCATTGCTAAACAATCATTTTGCAACTAAAACGGAGCGTGTAATAAAAAGTTTGCAGCTGATTTTCAAACGTTATTTCTAGCTTATTTGGAACGATAAAACTGTAACTTATTTACAATGTATAATCTATTACTAATGTGAAGTGATAAAGCCCATGGTAAAATAAAACGGGTAAGCTGTAACAAGCCCTGAAAATACTTTTAAACTTTGTTTAAAATCCGTTTGTACTTATTTAGTATATTTTTAAATCTCTACAAAGTAATTAAACGAAAATAAAAGTTTCATCTCATATTTTGGTGTTTGAAAATTATTGCCGTAAAATCTAATAAAACTTTCCTCGTTTTGCATGGTAATAACTTTTGAACTGTAAATGATTGTTAACATGTGATACCTAGAAATCCGGACAAAAGTTCGGTCGACATAAATTGTTTAAGTAGTATTGCAAAATTGTTGCAACTTATGCTATGTTGTAGCAAACTTAATTGTCTACAAATTGCAATATATCTTTTAGCAAACTATTATTTATAATGGCAATAAACATTATCTCAAAACAGGAAGACCTCAGAAAGCGCGTGAACGCGTTAATCGATTTGCATTCGGACATAAAGAAAAGTGAGATTGTGAGACACTTCATAATCGAAGGCGCATTAAGGTCGACCCTGTATAATATTCTGCAGCGCAAGACGCTCAATATAAGCCCTGAAAGACAGCGTTGAACTGGACGGGTGGCAATTAAGATGAACGCAAAGCGAATCACCATGCTGAAAAAGCGAACTGATCATAGTGTGGAGTTAGCCAGCGTCAGCTTGCCCGCGAGTATGGTATCAGCCAAAAACACATATTAAAAACAATTAAAACCAAGACAATAATCAAATACAAAAAGAAGGAAAAAGTTCCGGATCGAACTCCACAACAGAAGTCAGCCGTTCGTCCGAAGGGTGCCCACCTGGCCAGAGTTCTCCTGAAAAATCAGGTGATCATTGACGACAAGTCCTAGTTTTCGTTGAACAATAACGAGCTATCTGGAAACGCTGGTTTCTACACATCTAAGGTCGAAATGTCTCCAAAAGCTGTTAAACTCAATCAAAAGTCCAAGTTTGAGCCAAAGGTACTTGTTTGGATTGCAATGTTCGAGGACGGCCTGTCGAAGCACCTGGTGATACCTTTGGGCCAAGCGATCAATCAAGATGTCTACATCCAGAAGTGCTTGATGAAGCGCTTGATTCCGTTCATCGAAAGTGTTCATAAGAACGACAAGATCGTTTTCTGGCCTGACCTCGCTACGTCTCATTACGCAAAAAAGACGCAGGAGTTCCTCCAAGCGAATAACATCGAATTCGTGCCTAAGGAACATTACCCTGCCAATGAGCCAGAACTCCGACTAATTGAAGACTTTTAGTCAGAACTTAAACGAAGAGTATATGATTGTGGTTGGAGAGCAAAAACTGTTGACCAGCTCACTGACAGGATCAACTACTGCATAAAACGGATCAGTCAAGATCGCGTACATTGACTAGGCAAGGCTTCTTTCAGCCGAGTGGACAACGTTCGTAGACATGGCGTGATAAACTTATAATTTTTTTAAATACGAAGCTTCATATGTTTAACTTTAATTATCTTTTTAAAGAAATAAAGTTGCATCTTTAGTCTCAAAGTTATAATTTTTGTAGTTTTGTCCGGATTTCTAGGTATCACATGTTAGTTGAATTTTTAAATCTGTCAATATATATAAATTGAGCTTAGTTAAAACATACAGCCTTTCCATATCGTATGTTTGCTAAATATAAATTACTTCGTCTTTTTAAGGCAAAGGATCTTTTTAAGAGCGGAGCCCGATCAACTATTCCACCTGTCCAATCTAATTATCGCAGTAATCTAATTATCGCAGTTCTGTAGCTATTAATATTGAGATAATATGTTCTTAACTACATTATGTAGCAATGTAGCTAGCTACAACATAATGCTAGTTTGTAGCTACAACATAACGCTACTTTGTTGATAGTTAATTGCTAAATACCGCATCGTTGTACATGACGATATTATGGTAGATACAGATCGTAGGTATTCTGCTAGCTACAATATAACAACAAATTTAAAACTAGGCAATAAATACATATTGTACATTTTCAGATAGACATATTAGGTTTCCATTATTGTACCGGCGCTTAAGTTGTAGTTTTGCAGTAATAGTATCTGCTAACTTTAGTCAAAAAGTAAAATACTTTAGCCGAACTTAAGTTTTGCTATATTGAACTAATTAATCAATTACTTTTTGTAAAATGAAACTGGATTCTGGACCAAGTTTCTTATTTTTGGAGTTCGATGTTAAGAGTTCTTTAAACATCTTAAATATGTGTCTTTTTATCATCTGTTTAAAAGCTCTACTTATGTGAAATCAAAATAACTTTCAAAACACATTAGTATTGGTTATCTTAATCTTAATAAACTGAAAGTGATTCTAGTGGAGTAGTTTGTACCTCACGCAAGGTCTTATATTGTACCGATGCTACCATTTTGAATGCTCAAAAAATGCGTAATTTGTAAAAAAGTATATTAATTTCAAAATGTCAAAATGGAGATATGTTTAGGGGATAAAAGAGGGTATAAAAATGGCTCTTTTGCTTATCAAAATAGTAACATTTGACTTATCGCAGTATTTGCAAAATATGGAATTCCTAAACCAACATTAAAAAGATATTCATTTCATTAAATATATTTACAAAGAAATCAAAATAAAAAATTGGAAGGTGTAGCCCAAAGTTGAGAAAGGGATAGTTAGATATATTTTGAAACTGGAAACTTGTATGTTTGAAAAAAATATAACAGATCTAAGACGATCAACAATTGAAATTGCTGAAAAAAACAAAATTCATCGTCAATTCAACAAAGATATCTGTAGCGGTAGAAAAAAGTAAACTTACCTATTTATGAAACGTACCTCATTCCTTAGTTTGAGATTACTTCAGCCGAATTCTGTGGAAAGAGCCATATATTTATGTACAAAAGCCATGTTGTTACCCAGCACAATGGGGCCGAACGAAGGAAAAATGGCCAAAAATCGAAAAATCTGTTAATCCATTTGAAAATTTGCACAATTATAAAAAAGAGTATTCTAAATTGAATGAAAAAATAATGAAATATTTTTTGAAAAAAATTTGACCATTTCTTTCGAAATAGAGTCTGATAAGAATTTCTTTAGCAATAATTTGACATTCAGTGATTTTTTTTTTACTTTTTACTATATTATATAAGTATATATTTATAGCTTATAAAAAAAACTAATGGAAAAAAAAAAAAGGAAAACATGCGTATTTATAAAAGGGATCGCGGTAACAGAGGGGAGTGGTGAGGAGTGATAGGCTGAGTGCCCCCGCCTCCCCACAACATTTTCCTAATTATTAAAATAAAGTGTAAATTACTATGTAAATAATATTTTAAAATAAAGTGTAAAATATTATGAAAATATGAATAAGTTTTTTATACAAAAAATAAAAACTTAGCTGCCATCTATGTTGCAAGCAAATAATATAGAAAATTTATAGTACAAAATATTTTGTTCAATTTTATTGATACTCAATTCGAACTTGCAACCCATCGGGTAAAGAGTTCAACACTATAAACACTGCGCCACGTCTGCTATTTTTATTATAAAAAATCATAACATTATCTTACTGATATATTTCAGAATCTACATTTGTTTCATATATGTTACTGTTTTCAAAATCATCTTAATCATTTTCACTGTTAGAATCATCATCACAGTTTTCATTATTAATATTTGTATTTAAGATTATTAGTTCTCTTACTTCGGATGGCATCTTATGTTTCTTGTACTTTTGAATTCTTTGTTGTAATCTTGAACTTGAAAGAATTGAATCTGAAGTCTCCATTGCACGTGTGAACACATCTAAGAGGTTGTGTTGGCGACTATCTTTTTGAGCATGATTGATTCTTTCTGATCTAAAAATTTCAGATAACATGCCACAGTGGGGCTGAACAAAGGAAAAAATGGCAAAAATCTTAAAATCAAGTTTTAAATT
The DNA here is from genome assembly GCF_022113875.1 of Hydra vulgaris. Taxonomy (NCBI): domain Eukaryota; kingdom Metazoa; phylum Cnidaria; class Hydrozoa; order Anthoathecata; family Hydridae; genus Hydra; species Hydra vulgaris. The sequence goes on from NC_061165.1 coordinate 41,230,494, forward strand.
TTTGAAAATTTTATATGCTAATTTTAAATCTTATTTGTAGCTGCATCTGAAACAGATTAGTTTGTACTTAAAAAATGTTGGATGTTGAGTAATCATTAGAATCAAACTCAAACTGAACGAAATTTGTGTTAAAATTCCTATTTTGAGTGTATTACATTTACTTTGTGACTGCTGTTTTAAGAATATTAAATTATATATCTATGTAAAGATAATGATTAAGTCTATCAATATATGCAATAAAATTAATTCAATTTAGTTTGTTTCCAATAAAAACATATATATTAATAGCGCTTTTAGTTTGTTTATAACTTAAAAGCTAGAAATATAATTTTGCTGTTGATGGCCGGTGGAAGTCTAACTTGCAATAAATACTTGAAACTTAGTTCAATCAAATTTGATAAAAACTTAGTCTGTCTTGTTCTGTTTGATTCATTGTTTTTTAAAAAACTTTTTTTTTGTCGTTTAAAAAACTTTTTTTTTGTCTTTTTTTAAAAAAAAATTTAAAATAAAGACAGGTGGCATTTCTCTCAGTATACTGATAGAAATGATATCTGCAGTAAACAATGTCCACAGATAAATAAAAGCTTGAAATGTGTAAATGCATTAAAAAATGATTATTAAGTATAGTGAAATTGCTGCAGTTATAAAACAAAATGTTAAACATTATCTAGCGATTGAAAAAAGCTTGTTTTGTTGTGAAGAAAAACGTAAAAGAGACCTAAAGGAAGAAGAAAAACAAGTTGTAACACAAAAAATAAAAAATATAAAAAATGATACAACGAACATTAGAGAAAGCAAGGTTGTTCTTCTGCAAGATTCATGAAATACCATGAAAGTTGGTTTCAAATTGAATACGAGCTTCCAATAGAGCTTAAATGTGAGCGATCCAGTTCTGAAAAAACGAAAAGAGGAAAACCAACTATGCCGTTTTTGGAGATGTCTGCCAAATTCAAACGCTGAGTTATTGCTAATGTTGTATCTACTAACAAACCCGAAACTGAAATGTACCTCAGAGTTGCTGCAACCGTCGCCGCACAATATTATAAAAAAGACTTATCTCATTTAATCAAACAATTTATTCAAAGTCAAAATTTGGCTGCTGTATTAAATAAGATTAATTCTGAAGTTGTGAAAATGCCACCGGAACAAACGTTATCGTTTCTTTTTGATACGAATTTGTCCAAAGATCAGTATACTCAAATAAGATTTTCAGCTAAACTCAAGATGGCGATATTTTCCCTCCGTATAAGTTGGTATTAGCTGAAAAATCTCAATGTTGTCCAAGTGAAATATTGCAAACAGAAAACTGCATTGAAGTAGAATGGAAGCATTTATTGAAAAATGCTTTAGAAAGAATTAGTAAATTGCAGCATGACCTTATTGAGAAAGAAATTCCAGAAATTAATGTTGTTCAAGGCAAATTTATAGTTTCTTATGGCTTTGACGGTAGCACGCAACAAACAAGGTTCAATCAAGACCTAAGTGAAAATTTTAGTGATAGTTCATTATTTGAGACATCTATGGTTCCTGTAAGATTGCAAACAAGCTGTGGAAAAATTTTATGGACTAATCAAACTCCTCAGTCTACTAGATTTTGCCATCCACAGAGAATCGAATTTGCAAAGGAAAGTAAAGAATATGTAATTCGATTAAAAAAGAAATATGATAAAGAAATAGCTGAACTCGAAGAGGTTGTGATTATTTTAAAGTCTGGAAAAAAACTATTGGTTAAATGTAATCTGTGTTTGACGTTAATAGGTGGAAAGATTCAAGCATTTATTACAAAGACATCTCTGTTCCAACAATGTACTGTGTGTGGTTGTTCTTCAAACTTAACATTCATATAGACATGCCAAAATCAAGCGGTGGCAATAGTAATACAGGAAACGTTGCAAAAAGAGCATTCAAAAATCCGAAGCTCTTGTCTGAAATTTTAGACATCGACTTGGAGCTTATTCAAAGATTAAGAATACTTTTATTGTGTATTTCTTATCAATTTCCAATTGACCCAGTCAAATTTAATGACTATTGCTTCTCAACAGCATCTCGGTATGTTAAATTATATAAAAGATTTCCTATGACTCCCAAATTACATAAACTTTTGATACATGGCTCACAAATCATATCAAATTCAATTGTCCCTGTTGGCATGCACAGTGACTCAGGACAATCAAAAAACGGCAAAAAATAAATAAAAATTGACATAAATTGTAAATAAATAATGTTATATACTAAGATAATAATTTTTAAGCCAAAGATTTCAAATTTGTCAATAATTTTTTTTAACGCGCAGCTTCGACGCGTAAAATGCGGGCTTACGCGTGTTAAAGGTGACTATACGCGTACAAAATTTTTTTTTTTTAAGTTTTCAAAATCTTCTAGACAAACACATAATTTTTTGTATCTTACTCTACTTGATATTTTTATAAAAATGGTTTTTAAAGGATGTTGATACATAGAGAAAAAATACTGTATTTTTTACATTAAATTTATTATTTACATTACAATTAAATTAAAAACTTCATCTGGTAACGGTTTTCTTCAGGATTAGGGTTTACCTCGATAGCTCTTATGTTTTCTAAAAGATATTCTTAATATTTTTGGATCTGATCTTACTAGAAGGTAGTGCATCTGATTTATCATTGTGTTTAACCTTGATATTTTTGCCGTGTGCTTAGGTCTAGAATTTCTTATCTGTTTATTTAAACTCTCTGGTGCATTTGGGGTGTATTCGGAAGAATATACCCTCTCGGGGTATATTTTTCCGAATATACCCCAACTGGCAAAGGTAATTGATTTGATATAGAAGAACTATGCAGTAGCAGTTTATGTACAGTAGGAGGCAAAACATACCAACATATCAGTTGTATAAACTCACTATACGTTTAGCTGTTTCAGTGCAGTATAAATCTAATTCATTGATATTAATAGGATATCCACATGACATGGTTATGAGAATATTATGCAATCTTTTAAATATATCACAATCAACTTTAGTAATTTCAGAAAAAACTTCACTATTTTTAATTATTTTCTGGCAGTGTTGCCGTCATTCGTGTTTCCAGATCCAGTTTTAGGCATATCAACATATAGACTTGACAGTTCTCTGAAGAGTACCTGAAGCTCTTTTTTTTTAAGTCTACAGATAGTTTTTCCTCAATTGTTTTTGGCTTATACTTTTTAATTTCAATTTTATAACTCAAATCAAGAATGAACTCCAAGCATTTTACCCAGCACTGCAAAGCTGAAATTCCGAGCCCCAAGGCCGAGTCATTCTCAGTTTTTGCTTTTAGTAAATCAATAATGTTCATTTCCTTGGGTTTAGCATTGCACACATTGCAGGATTGAGTGGATTTTGTCTCTGTAAGTAGTGCACTAACTACTTTATTATTTTAATTACCAAACATTGAAAGATCATTCCTATAGGTGGTATTAAATGTCAAAATTCTTCTTGCAATATTAAAAACTTTACAAAATACCTTTAAGGTATTTATTTGATTTTTTAGATCTGATTCTTCTTCTCTGGATAAAATTGAACTCTCTTTTTTATATTGTAGATGAAAAGATCTACAAAAGTTACAGCTTGAAGGATTTTCATTTTTCCAAATTTCGCCATCTTCTACTTTGAGCAATAAAGGCACAAAAGCTGTACTGAAAAGATTTTCATCATGCTTAAGTTCTATACTTGCGTTGCTTGTACCGTATTTCTGTTTATAAATACTTTGGCTTGATGTTCCATCAAAACCATATAAAACTCCATATAAAACTCCAAGTATTTCATCACTTTTTTCAATTTCCGTATAAAACTCCAAATATTTCATCACTTTGACCAAAATTAGGCATATCAATCGTTTCTGTTATTCTACTCAAAGTGTGATCTGACATGCTTTGAAGAGTACACTTTGCAGAAATTTCAGAAAAATGTATATTCTCTGAATAGCATTTCAATTTTTCCACGAAAATATCGTGCAAGGTAGGATAAATATGTACGTTGTATACAAGAGCTGAGTTTCTGATCATTTAATATTTTTTATCGCTGAGATCAGTATTCATTTTTAATGCAAGAGCATCCTCTACACTCATGTTAGTGGGAAAGGTTTTATCCAAAGTTTTATCAACTTTATTTCTAAAACATTAGATATATTGTTTTTTAAAACAGAGGCTTTTTTTTTCTCCTGCAGCATTTGCACTTTTTGCAGAAGCTAAAAATAGAGCTTCATGATGTTCAGTGGCTAGTTCTTTAATTTTTTTTCTTTCGCTTCTCTCTCCAAGAACACTCAACTGTTTATGGGGCCTTCCAGAACCAAAATGGCTATTTTTATTGTTCATAAGATTTTTTTGAAGCCAACGATTTTCTTTTGTATAAATGTATCATAGTTTCGTCCACATTGTTTTAGTTTTTTATTCATCTTTGAAATAAATATAACTAAAGCAAGCTTAACTTTATTTAAGTTTTCTTTGCGAATTTTTCAGTAATTTTTATTTCATTAAGTAAATCCTTGCATAACTTTAATTTATCAACCCCTAATTTACGTATATTTGGGATAAGATCTAATCTTTTCATTGTTATCCTTTTTAAAAACCATCAATATAATAAAACTAGTATGTTAGACACATTTTAAATTACATTACATATTTTTTTACTTTACACCGTTTCAAATTTTATCTTGTTATGACTTTTAACAATTTTCACATTGTTACATCCTATAATAACACACATTACTTGGTTAACTTTATATTACTTGTAATATAAAGTTAACTAAGTAATATGTGTTATTACAGGATGTAACAAATTGGTATTTATTGAAACGGTAAATACCAAAGTTGTTCAATTAAGCTTTTTCAAACATGTTGTACTTATCGAATAATAAATCGTTCTTTAAAATTGTCAATAAATATTTTAACAAACTTTTAAATAGTATATAATGACAAAAGAACGTTTATTAAAACTATATTTAATATTTATGATTTAAAAACTATATTAGAACAAGTTCTACAAGCAAGAAACTTAACTTTAAGTTTCCCGCCAATTTCATTTGTTTTGATATAATAAAGTTCTTAGCAAAATCGCGGAAAACAAGGTTTTTATAAAACCATCAACATTTTTTTTTCGTTTAATAACTTCCAATACCGCAGGAGACCAAAGTAATTATTTTACATTCCTACACGGTCGTTTACAAGCGCTATGTTTAGGTTTGCATGGGTGAGAAAATGCAAAAAAAATTTTAACTTTTAAAATGGCTACGGTTCTTAAATACAGAGTATATTTTATATGGCAACCGTGTTATTTGTTATTTGATCTCTAAAAACTCAATGTTGTAGCCTTATTTTTATGTAGATCAGTATATTATTACAAAAATTTCAAAAAAATGTATATAAAAAAAAATAAAAAGTATCTTAGAGTACTTAACCTTTATTTTCAATTAACAACTTTTTAGTGTAACTCATAAATTTGTTTACTTATTTGAAATCAATTTTCTTAAAATCTGACTGTAGGATTTCAATATCTTTTTTTTTAAACTTCAGATAAATATGTATTATATTTATGATATTTTTCCGGTGATTGTTTCAACTTTTTTTCAATATAAAAATCGCCGTGGATAGAGTACCGAAAGTCGGTACTATAAGAAAATTTTCTTATAGTACCGGAAGCGCTGCAAAAGTCACGTGTAAAAACAAATTTCGATTTTCAAAGATTTGAATTGGAAAATATGATTTTATATTGGAAAATGTCAACTGTAAAAAATATAAAGGTTTTGGAAAACGTCAAACTTTGTTAGTACTTTATGTTCCTTTTTTATAAGATTGTATTATTATTCTCAGACAGTAACTATTATAACTGTTTGTTCTATTTCAATCAATGAATAGTTTATATTTTTGAATAAAGATCTTGCATTCAAGTTACAAATAGTTATAAACTTATATGAGTTAAACACCTTATAATGCTAATAATATATAATAAGGATAATAATAATAGTAATGTAAGCAATATATCCAAAAACATAGCTTTTAAAATTCTTATAAACAACAATGATAACAATAACAACAAGAGTAATAAAAATAATATTATAAACAAAACTAATTCTAGTGTTAGTGTATAATTCAAGTAAGACAGTAAAAATGAAAAGCTGAAAGTTACAGAAAAGCAGTAATAAAAAAAAATAATATTAATCACTATAAGTGGTTAGACTTCCCCAGGTTTAAACATTTTCTTTCTTTCTTATGGTTTCTTTTTTTCTTTATGGTTTTTTTTTTACTTTAAATTAAAATTTTTGTTTTAAGTCTTTCTTAGATTAAGTATAGATTATTATAGATGACTTAAGAAACTAAGGCATGTAAGATATTGCTACAAAAGTTGCGATTTCTATCTCCTCCACTGGTAAAAATTTCATTTTTGCCCAAATAGAAAGAACTTAGTTCCCATAACCTTGTTCATATCTTTAGAAAAGTTTTCAGGGTAATGGCATTTCCTATGTATTCTTTAGCTTCTTGTGCAATCTGATGCATGTAAGTTTTGTTTTTCAAAATGTTAAAAATAAATCAATCTTAAGAATTAATAAATACAATATTAAGAGTTAAACCTGAAAAATAGAAAAATAGTGTTCAAATAAATCCAAAATAAATATAATGCTAGATATTATAACAGTTTAGTGACATACTCAAGGAATTATAAAGTATAATTAAATAAAAACAATTGTAAAACATTAAAACAATATACACAAAGTTATAGATTTAATAATATTTTTATTATAAATAATATAATTTATACTGTAACAGTTCAAAAATAAACAAAACAAAAAAAAAAACTTGTTTATGTAGGTTATTAATAAAAACAGCACACTGCAGATATATTGAACTTTTAGTAACTCAAAGTGTTTTAACATTCCTGTTGAAATCTCACTCACACTTTCTCATAAAAATCACTATGTTGATAACTCAAACCCTTTGATAACTCGAAAATTCAAACTATTTTTTTTTGTCCCTGTGGCTTATAATATCCCAATAAGTTGAACTTTAGAAGAAAAATATTAACATAATCTTATTAAAAATAAATAATTTTCTTTTATTACATTAAACTTTTTTGATTTCCTTAATATCAATCAAAAAAGATATTACTTCAAAACTGAGACATAAGGATATTTTATATTTTATGATCTATTTTGTTTTCATTTATATTTTTTTATTTCTATTTTATTTTTATTTTTTATTCACATATTATTTTTATTTTATCTATGAATGCATCCAAGTTTTCTTGCTAAGTAGTGCATAGTTAATTTCAGATTGCTTTTGATTAACTGCTATAAATGCTTCATATCTATTGCTCTTTCCGATCTGGTCAATGTTGCAATTCTAAGTTGCTGTTATAAAAGCATTGAAACTTTTTGCTGTTGTATTACTGAAACTTTTAAAGCAAACAGTTTGTTAACATGTCAATTTTTACAATTTAGAAAAGATGCAATGAAGATTTTATTTTATTTACCATTTCAGATTGAACAATAAAAAATAAAATATAATAAAAAAAGGAAATCAAAGTTTTACAGGTAAGTAAAAATTCAAACTTTTACTTACCTTTAAAAGTTTGAATTGTGAAATATCCTAATAACTAGAACATTTGCAAACTTGAACTAATTTCTTGGCTTCCCTGAAGGTTTGAGTTATTGGCAGTATACTGGATTTATTTTATATTAAATAACTTTTTTTATTTAGAAATACAAATATAATTTATTACATAGAACTTTTTTTTTAGCAATACAATTACTTTTTTTTTTGCTTATTTAATTTATGAAATAAGCATCTAATTAATACATTTTTTTTGTAGGACATATAAGAAAAATTGCCCTTTCTACCTACACTTTAAGGCATCGGAGGATGGGCAAGCATTAATCTTGCAAGAATTGAACATTACACATAATCACGAAGTATCTGAAGTAAATTATTATTATTTATACTTAAAATATGTTTTATAAATAGCATTATTTTACAATTTTTTATATAGACAGAAAAAAGTAATGAAATCCATAACACTTTTTTTACTTTTTTTTTGGGGGTTTTATTATTTTATATTATGATAAAATTATAATTAGAAAATCTGCTGCGGGTTATTAATATAATTTGATAATTATATATATATATATATATATATATATATATATATATATATATATATATATATATATATATATATATATATATATATATATATATAGGTATATATATCTATATACATATATATATATATATATATATATATATATATATATATATATATATATATATATATATATATATATATATATATATATATATATAAATATATATATATATATATATATATATATATATATATATATATATATATATATATGTATATATATATATATATATATATATATATATATATATATATATATATATATATATATATATATATATATATATATATATATATATTATTTGAAAACCATAATCTTGAAATTTTAAACAACTTACTTCAAAATGTATTTGATTTAGTGTGAATCTGCTGCTATGAAGAGCTCTAAATTGTTTTCAAATAAATTATTTTTAATTCATAATCAAATTAAAAAATCTTATTAAAAAATCAAATTAAAAATTCGTTATTGGGAGTTTTTATGAACTTTTTGATTTGAATTGATTTGTGGGTGTGATTATATATAGATTGTGGCTATACAAGCTTATATATTCCTGGGTTTTGTGTAACTAAGTAAGATGTTTTTGAATTTTTGCTAATTTATAAATAAATTCTGTGAATTCCCGATATCTTGACCCCTGGATAATTTGAACTTTCAGTAACTCGTATTACTTTTGAGTTCCCCTCGAACCCTCACTAAGAATCATAAAAACTGTAAATAGCTTGTTAGAATATATTATTAAAGTTTAAATAGCCTTTACAAATTGCAAAATATGTCATAAACTGTTTTTGTGCATAAATCAAATCAAATTTATTCTGAAATTAGTTGTTAACATTTCAAGGATATTTACAATAGTACAAGTGTTAATATAAAGTAAATTCCTAACAAATACAATATTAACATAAATATAGCTAAAAATATTTAACAAATACAACACATCAATTTAAACAACTATGAAGATAATAATAGTAATAATAATATGATATTTAATATAGTATAAATAATACAAATAATTGAAATAAAAGTAAATATCAAATCAAAATAGTGAAGCTAAAATATTAATCAATAATAAGTCTAATGGTAGTTAAGTAGTTAAATATGTCTTCAGATAATATTAATATCACCTAAAAACATAATAATAACAAAATAATTACGATAGTGAGTGTTAGTAAATAAAAGGAGACTAATATTAATTAGAAAAAAAATTAAAAAAGACAAGTACCCAGAAGTATTAAATCAGAAGTTAAGCAGCATTGATTTTATATTAAAATAAGCAAAGTTAGGGATGTAATAGATAGCTAGCAGTAAAGGATAGTTAACTTGAGGAGAATACTCATCTAACAAAATAATAAATAGATTATATTTAAATTTGGAAATTGTAGGGAGAAATTTTAACTGGAAGGAAAGACTTGCAGGTGCATATGCTCTGGTTTTTAATACATTTTTGTCCATAATAAACAGTTCGATGTTTAGGCAATTATAGTTTGAACCTTTTAGTTGATTGAAGATTATAATGAGTATTTTTATTATAAATAAAAAAGTTAGTAAATGGAAAAGGTAGGGTTTTATGTTGTTGTTTCTAGACACACAAACAGCTTGAGTGTTAAATGAGGTCCCATAGTTTAAGTATTTTTTATATGTAGTAGAGGATGTTAGGGTCTGAGTTGAAATGTTGGAGATATATATATATATATATATATATGTTTTTTAGGGCTCTATTTTGGAGGTAAAATAATCTAAAAAATGTTTTGGACCAGGTTTGTACCCATCTGAGACAAAATTTAAAAACCACTTAGTTTCAGAGCTAGATATTAAAGATGGAATACAAAATTTTGAATCAACTTTGATACCAAGATATAATTGACTAAATCCAGAGGATCTACTTTTTCACCATTCAATGTGGTGTTATAGTTTATCAACAAAAACAACACATGCAAACAGTTTATTTTCTATAATTTCATTATCTGAATTGTCTATAAAACAGTTTGTTGAAATCAAAATTTTGTTAAAAACAAAAAATGTAAAGTTATGCACATCAACCAATCCAAATCTGGCCCTCACATCTACTTCATCAATGAAAACAACTCTAATAGCAGAGTCAAAAGAATCCAGCTAGAAACATTAACATTGGAAAAAGACATTGGTGTTCAACTATCTGTTGATCTAAAGTACAAAAGTTTCAAGTTTTTTAACAATTGCGTTGCAAATACTTGGAATGCTCTGCCGAATGTTGTTTTCAATGCCTCTCCTATTGACAGTTTCATTAAAAAACTAGACCAGCAACTCACATAGTTACCACAGTACATCATTTTCCGTGGCTGTATTATTGCAGCTATACAAGCTAGCTTCTAGCTAATGATGAACCTACAGTTCATATTTGTACCGTGTAACTTTAATTGTAATTATAATATTTAATAGAGGCGTTTATTTAAAACTAAGACAGAATGACAAAAACTTTTTTAATTTATAATGTATTATTTTTCCTTTGAGATAAAAACTTTTGATAACTTAAATTTTTTTACCTATCGACAAAGGTTTGTGTTAAAGAATGTCTCCATAACTCAAACATTCACTAACTCAAACTATTTTTCTTGGTCCCTTGGAGGTTTGAGATATCAAGAGTTCACTGTATCATTAATTTTTTTATAAAATATTATCACAACCTATTTTTAATGTATTATAAACATTAAATAATGTTTTTTTATAATAGATTTTTTATAAACACTTACCTAATCATAGAAGACTACCTGATTATGCTATTGCTAAAGCAGAAACCTTGTTAAGTTTGAAAGCTAACAAAAAATTACTTCAACGAGAATTGTTAAATGAGACTGGGAAAAAGATAACGCTCCGAGATCAAATATTGCTGCTTCTGCACACAAAAGTGACACCCGAAATGATTTAACAGCCTTTATTACAACTTTAAAGGAAAATACAGTAAGAAAGTTATCAAGTTATTTTGTCTTCTGTAAAGTAAAGTATTAATTTAACATTTGATAATTCAATTTCGATAATTTTTTTTTTTTTTAATGTTAAAAATAAATATCATTTCTTAAATATAAGTTCATCATTTATTTACTGTAATTACATTTAAATGAACTTTGAAAAAATTCATGTTTGACAAGTTTCATGTACAGGTATAGTGCCCTTAAAAAGATAGTGCCCATAAAAAGACAAAATAATTATATTGCTGATAACTATTGTTAATCAAAACAAAAAAAAGATATTCCAAAATATAAACCACCCATATAACCTTTAGAAAAAAGTTAGGTTATAGTGATGAAGTTCAAAAGTTGTTCTTATGTTGTCTCAGAAAATAATTTTTTATATATAGTGTCCTTATTAGGAAAGCTACGAATAGGGTCTTTATCAGAAAAGTAATTGCTTTTTAATAGTTCGATACAAACAGTTTAGACTCCTTAAAAAGTGCTTTGAAAATGGTAGTATTTTTGTCTTTTTAAGGGCATCGTTTATTTTTATCTTTTTTTTTTAATTTTCAAAAATAAAAACTTCAAAATAACAAGCAAAACTCTGTTTTTAACACTGCAATTCTATCAGCCTAACGGAATTTATTGAGACTCTTTAATACTGTCTTTTTCATCGTCAGACTTTCTAAATAACTTCTAAAATACGGCAATTTTTTTTGTTTGTTGTAAACTTAGGTAAAATTGTATCAATTTCATAACAATTTGACACATAGGGCATTGTTTAAGTTTTTCAGCTTCGCAAATGCTTCTGTCTGAAACGCATTTTTCTTTGCATCTATACGACAACTTTGTTTCTTCTCTCCTTCTCTTCTTCCTAACTTTTTTCTTTCTTTGTGTTCTTTCTCCTGTGGTTTTTTCTCCTTTAAGTTGTTAATAGACTCTACAAGCTTTAGCTTTAGTAACATTAAATAAAGCATCTGATAAACACACTGTTGTATGTTGTTAAGGTTTTTTTTTCATATTTTATTCTTTAAAACTTGCTCTATTACCATTGTACTTTTTTGGAATTTATCTATTTGCATAAATGCAATGTTGAAGCTTTCACTATTAATAGTGATCTTTATTCCAGCTTGTCGTATCGACTCTGATGTGGCCCACTTCTCCCACATACTTGCAAAAGATAACATAAAAGCCTCTATTAATTGTTTGATTTTGACTAAACAAATTTTCTTTTATTTTTTCATTAATTTTATGAAGCCTTTTGTTGATTTGATCAAGAAGTTGCGTTACCCAGTAGTGTCTGGAGGTGATATATACAAATGTATTTTTTTCTCTCTAGGAAATTGAAGTATGGTTTAATGGAAACAAGAACTGTGACAATCTCTCAGTAAAACAGGACAAAGTATGTCTTTTGCAATAACGTGCTTATCAAATAATTTATAAAATGTAAGTATGAATTTGTGATCTTGTGATCCATTCTCTGTTATCAAAATCAATAAGTTTGAAATACTTCGAACAGTATTTATGGAGCCATTTGTCTAGTATTTCCTTACGTATCAAATATTACATGGCAGGTGCATTTTTCATCTAAGTAATAGATTAAGCAGTGAAAATTTGTTTGAAATTTCAAAATATAAATTACATTTCTTGTCTTAAAATATATCTATTTTTAAATTTGTCATTTTTTTGACAATATTCACTTATACTAATGAGTGCTTATAGAAATAAAATTTAAAAAAATAGGTTTTAATATCTAGTACTATACAGCATAATATAATAACCTAAAGTTTAAAGTTATTTTTAGTATAATGTACCAGATAACGACCTCAATGGATTTTTTATAAGACATTCACGATAATATCAAATCAATTTTTGACAGTTTTCATTACGCCCATCATATACTAATCCGCTAGCTGAACCATTAACACCATAGTTAACAAACTGTGGTGTTTCATTGAACTGGTCTGTCAATTTGAACAGTCCAATTTGAACCAGTTACTTCTTGATTGTCTTCAATCATGATGTCACAAATCACTGATTCTTTTGCAAGATCATCTAAAACATAATAAACATTCTTTAAAATTTTTCTTGAAAAACTAAATTGGAACAAATTTCATATTTTTAAATCTATATTAGCATTTCTGACTTATTTTAATGAAGTCATTTAATCTAATTCCAAATCCCAGTAAAAACACTGTTTACTTTTATTATTGACATATTTGTCATTGCCTAAATTAGAGCAGGCCATTTCACGGGTACAATCAGTATTATAAAACAGTATTATATAATCAATTTACATGATAGAGCACTGTACTTATTTTTGATGTTCTTTTTTCTGTAAATTTGTTTTAAGCTGACATGGACACAGAAACTTACACTTTCTATATTGAATAATACAATAGAAAATTTTTAACTTTTTTACAAACAAGTTTTCCAAAGCAATAAACTTTCTTCTTCCTTTTATCTTTTTGTTAGCATGATCTTGAATTTTTTACACATCCATAATAAGATTTTTTAGTTTTTTTCTGTTCATACCTTAGTAATTTCAATTTTTACATCGCACATACTCAACCTTAATATCTTCTTCTTTAGTGGTTAGTATCGTTACGTGTTTTATTTCATTTCCTGTAAAAATAGGTTATCTAATTGCTTATCAATCACAATTTTGTTTTATATTAACGTAAACTGACCTGCAGAACATCCTTGTTTTCCATTAATTTGGCACCATTATACAGCTTTGTTTAACTGTTTGTTTCTTTTATCTCGGATAGATTGCATTACAGTTGCTTCAGATTTATTCCTTGACTTTTTAAATACAGAGTTTGCATTTGCAGCTACACTTAAGCTATATTGTTGTTTCATTATTTTATTTTTTTTTGTAATTAAAAAATTTTAAACTATTAAAACAATTACTGTACAAATAAAGATATAAAATAAACACAAAACAGGAATTTTCTTATTCTTAAATCTTTTTTTGAAGTTGCAAAACAAGAAGTAGGTGTTAAAAGAAATTGATCTGTTATATGAGTTACTACTACCTTTCAAAATAAAATTTAAGATATAAAGAAAAGAAAAAAATACAGTTATAAAAAAATACATTAATGAAATAGTTTTAGAAAAAGAGTTTTTTAATGCTCATTACAAAAAGCGTTATTTGGGTTATTTCATGACTTTTCTAATTATTTCAAAAAATCATTAAATAATTCCAGATTTCTTTCTATTATAAGATACCTATACTAGGCAGATAATACTATGCAAAATATCTCCCCAATTGAGTTAATCTTTAAGGAGACATCAACAATAATAATATTGTCTTTTTAAGGGCACCTTGCCTAAAATAGACAAATTTCAAATACAAATAAAAACATTAAAAGTTTAATTACTGTTTTCAACCGCCAGGATGGATCGATATGGCTTTATACAAAATAAAAAAAAATGAATTTAAAAAAAATAGGCTTTCCCAATATATTTTAAGCGATTTTAAATTTGTTGTCTTTTTTAAGGGCAATATACCTGTAAAATTAAAAAAAAGTTATTTTTTTTAAGTTTACCTGTCTGAGACTTTTCCGAGTCTCAAACAGGTAGTACAGTGAAGAAAAGGATTCTACATTGTTCTAGGTAATATTTTGAAGAATATTGGTGAGAATAAGAAGTCGATAATATGTTGAGACTTAAATTGGTTTGTTGGTGTGGCTTCAGATGGTTTTGAGGCATAGTGGAAAAGGATTTAGCATCAGAAATGCTGAAGGAGAGATGTTGTTCGAATTTTCTGATACTACGGGATTGACAGTCTGTAATATATGGTTTACAAAAAAGGATTAACATAAAATAATTTATGAGTCTAATGGTTTTGAGACACAAGTGGAATAAATCTTAATCAGAAAGCAACATGGAAAATAGGCAAGCAACATAAGAATAATACCAAGTGAGGCTTGTATTCCACAGCACAAATAAATTATTTGTGACATGTTGGTGGAAAATTTGAAGAAAAAACATCTTTGTGATTGCAGAATTTGGAAATTTAAAGAAGATGAAATGTGTAAACATTTTGAAAAAAAAATTAAAGCAAGAAAGCAAATCAGATCAAAAAGAAACGTGGAAAGTAAAAAACATGAAGAAATGCCTTGTTGTTGTATCTGATGAAGTATGTGGAAAGAAAAAGTGATCTTCAATGCCACAAAAAATCCTAGTGGTGGAATGAAAAAGTGGCTAAAGTTAGATCAGAAAAGAGGATATTTCATAACATCCGGAAAAAGTCTGGAAATGAAGATGATAGGCTACTTTCTGTGGCAGAGCGCAAGTCAAAAAAAAAAAAGCCATATACAAAGCTCAATTAGATGAGGAAAACTAATTAAGTAAGATGCTAATATGCTAATATTATATAAAATATTTTTAAAAATTGCAAAATAAAGAGTTAGGATAAAAAAAGGCTCTGCTGTGTCTGCAGTGAATAAGGTTAGTGAGCCAGCAGAGCAGATAACATGAGTGAAGTGAATTACCTATTAAGAAGGCTCAATTAGGTAAGGCTGCTGGTTCTTCTGGTGTATTGGCAGAGGTGTTGAAAGCTTCAGGTGATGTAGGTTTTCATTGGGTTCTGATCTTTACAATCCGATTGTATATGAAGGTAAAATCCCAAATAATTAGAAGAAGCGTTGGATGGTTAAGATTCACAAGGAAGGCGGAGACGCATTAGAATGTGATTCTTATAGAGGAATCAAATTGCTAGACCAGGCAATTTGATTCCTCTATTTATTTCCTCATTATTTTGTTTTCAATAATTTTTAAATTATTGAAAACAAAATAATGAGCAGTGTATTTATCAATAACATTCAGTTGGTTTGAGGCCTGGAAAAGGAATGACAGATGTCGTTTTTATTGTAAGGCCAGTTTAAAAAAGATTTTTGGAAAAGAAAAAAGATCTGTGGATAGCATTTATTGACCTAGATTTTGACAGAGTTCCAATTGAGGTGGTGTGGTGGGTTTTAAGGTGTTTAGGTATTGAAGAATGGCTAGTCACTTTCTAGTGTTATGATGTATGGCAGTGAAACATGGGCAATAAAGGTTGATGATGTTCAGCGTTTAGAAAAGACAAAAAGTATGATGATTAGATGGATGTGTAGTGTGATTCTAAAAGACCAGATAAGCAGTGGTGATCTAAAAAATAGAAAATTATTAAAATATTTCTCATTCCTCTATGTATTTATACATATATATTTAATTTATTTGTATAATTATAGTTTATTTTCTTATCAGTATATAATACAAAATGTATTTTAAATGCTAATGTTGAAGTTTTGACAGATACAGAAGATAATTTGCTAGGGCTTTTTTTTCAAGATTTTTTTATGCACAGTGCCTACAACGCATATCCTGAGTTTTTATGTATGGATGCGACATATGAATTGTTAGAAATTCGACTGCCTGTTTATATTCTGCTATGCGAAGATGGAGCTGGTTGGTTTCAATTATTTATTAATCAAAGTTTTGATGTTTATAATTAGTTAATAACCGTGAACATCATATTTAGTTATGCCTAATTTGCATTCACTTTTTTGTATAGGTGAAAGTGAAATAGCTGCTGTAGGTTTGCTCACGCATGAGGATGCTGCGTCTCTTAGGTATAATTTCTTTGCTGTGACTGGCTATGATGTATATGCATAATAACAGGTAAAACAAATATTAAAGTAAACATACTGACATTTTATATTCTTAAATGGCATTTGAAAAATGTATATGTTACATTTATAAACCGCCACAATAATAACTAGTCAGAATAATATTTTGAGGTTGTTAAAAGAGCATCTTATCTGAAGTTGTTAAAAGATCATCTTATCCTATTATGTTTTTTTTTCCACTTTGAGCACTGTATATATATATATATATATATATATATATATATATATATATATATATATATATATATATATATATATATATATATATATATATATATATATATATATATATATATATATATATATATAAATTAAAAGAAGAATATATATTTTATATATATATATATATATATATATATATATATATATATATGTATATATATATATAAATTAAAAGAAGAATATATATTTTATATATATATATATATATATATATATATATATATATATATATATATATATATATATATATATATATATATATATATATATAAATATATATATATATATATATATATATATATATATATATATATATATATATATATATATATATATATATATATATAAATTAAAAGAAGAAAATATTTCGTTTATTGTTTATTTTGTTGACTAATTTTTTTACTTATTGGTTATAAACATATTTCAAGTTATATATATATATATATATATATATATATATATATATATATATATATATATATATATATATATATATATATACATATATATATAACTTGAAATATGTTTATAACCAATAAGTAAAAAAATTAGTCAACAAAATAAACAATAAATGAAATATTTTCTTCTTTTAATTTCACAAAAATTACTCTAACTATAAATTTTAGCACTAGAGTCCTTTCAAAAATTCACAGTAGTGCTGTTTTTGTTATTATAACAACAAAATATAGTTTTTAAAAAAAACAGGAAATGATAATTATTTAATGTTGCTATTAGCAACCATTGTAATCTATATTATAATGTCAATTAAAAGTATCATGTTTTTGGTTGTGAAAATGTTTCTCATAAGAAATTAGGTTTTTTTCATTTTTTAGCTCCACAAACACAAAAAGCTGGAAAAAAGATTCTATAATGGAGTTATGCGCACGTTGACAATTGTATACATGGTTATCAAACCTATCTGTTGATTGCCCAGTTCTACAACTAGAAATGTGCCCATTAGTGCGAAGTCGTAGGTTATTTGTTTTTCCGGTGTATGTAGCTTTCTTGTTACATGACAAACATTTTAAATAATATATTACATTTTTACTATTACAAGTAATATGGCTTTTTATGTTCCATATAGTACCATTTGATGTCGTAAATGGTTTAACTTCTTGAAGGTAGAATTTACATATTTTGCAACGATTATTATTACATTTAAATAATCCTACTTCTTTAGTGGTTGATTGAATTTTTGAAGAAGTAAGTGTTTTCAGTAGATTGGGTGGTTGTTTATACGCAATTACTGGTTGGATATATATAAGTAAAAAGTACACCATGCTGTCAAAATATATGGGAATTAAAAGATAAAAATATTGATGGTTTTACACTGAATTGGTCCATCCTTAAAACAGTGCCTGCATATAACAATATTTCCAAAAAATGCATACTATGTCTACAAAAAAAAATTGAAATAATTACACATACAAAACAAGAATGTTTATTAAACAAAAAATTGGAATTGATTTCTAAATGCAGGCACAAAAATAAGTATCTCCTAAAAAACTATAAAAATAAGTGAGCTCAAATAATAGTTACATTAACTCCCCTTTGAAAAAAATATATTATTTTTTTAAAAAAGCTTAAGTAATCATTTCTAAAGAATTCTTTTTACAATAGTGTCAATATGCTTTTTTAACCTTATTTGGGTTTTTAAAATATTTGTAAGCCAGCATTTCCTAAATGCCAAAAATATCTGCTTTTGATTAGGTTTTAATTGAAAAAGACCTTGTTTTTCTACAATACAACTTGTTTGTTTTGGATTATCAAAATAAATTTTGTTTTTGTTATTGAATTAAAGTTCTAAAGTTTACTTAAGAATTTAAATGGTTACGATATAAAAAAAATTGGACCAAGTGTGGTGGTTTAATTTTTGATATTGTAGATAGATTTTGAAAACTTTTGCTCAATTATTTTTTGTATGAGATAGCTATCAATATATATAACCAATCAATTATATATATTGATCAATCAAATATTTGAATATAACAGTACTATAGTTCACCAGACCCTTCAAGTCTTACTCTAATTAATGTCATGATGGTTAAAATCACCGATAATTACAACTTACATTTTTGGATTTTTTGGAAAAGATTACAAACACTTTGTATTTAACTCAGCAAAAACATCTTTTGTTGAGGTGGTAGGTGGTTTGTAGGTACGTCCTCCAATTAATGTTTGATGACTTCTAATTACAGATTGAACACAGATTTTGATAATTAATCACATATTTCTTCATTGTTAACAATTTTAAATTTTTAATTTCAAATTCCTATGTTTAAGCTATAAGAAATTATTAAACTAGAATCAGTTATCCTAAATTATCCTTGTACTGAAATTTGTTAACTGAAATGTCATTTAATTTTTATCTAAAATCGGAATTTGTTTTTACTCGTGACTTTTGCAACCAATAGACGCGCTTCCGGTTTTATAAGATAATTTTCTTATAGTACCGACTTTCGGTACTCTATCCACGGCGTATAAAAATTTGTTTTTACTGTTATGACTATTTATTATAATATATATATATATATATATATATATATATATATATATATATATATATATATATATATATATATATATATATATATATATATATATATATATATATATATATATATATATATGTGTGTGTGTGTGTGTGTGTGTGTGTGTGTGTGTGTGTGTGTGTGTGTGTGTGTGTGTGTGTGTGTGTGTGTGTGTGTATAAGTGCATATATTTGCATATATAAACTCTTTAAATGCATATATTTGCATATTTATGTTTAAAAAAATAGGGAAATTTTAGCATAAGAGTATTCTTTTTTACTGCATTTTTTACTTTTTTGTTGCAATATTCAATAAACTTTAGTACAAAATATAATAAAACATTTTCATCTAATAATAATCTCTAATAATAATCTTATTTTTTTAATAATAATTTTAGTTTTTAGTTATGTTAATATTGATTTGATTTATCTGACTTACTTGTTTACAGTTAAACAAAAACTGCAAAGGGCAAAATATAAATAACTTTTCGAAAGGAATGGCGTTAGTCAGCAACATCTTCAACACATAACCTAATGAAGGAAACAGTTCTAAAAGTAGTTCTATATTATATTTGCAGTTTGATCATTATTTGTATAATGCTTTTGTGACATAACTATTATAGATTTTTTACTAAAGTGTACAGAGCAAATGTTTCATCTGCAAGTATTCTTTGCAACAACTTATGCTAAAGAATTGTGCAAATCTTGTATTGAAACTGTTTTAAAAATTACTAACTCTTGTTTGTGAATGACAATTGATAAAAATGATGCTTCTGGGAGATCACAAATGCTATGATTGGAATATAACATTAAGAGCCAGAAATCAAACAAAACATTTTAGACATATGAGCATGTGAAATTTTATGGAAAAAATTTTGGTAATTATTATGTTTTTTATTTCTGCAACACCATACATTAGGCCATCCCATTTTGACCCTCATGAACAAATTTTATTTCACGGAGTGTCTCAAAATGTTCCTAAGATATTGGTTTAATAATGAATTTTTTTTTTTTTTTCTGGATGAGTATTTATTCTCGCGCCATTTGTTTAAAGTTTAACTTTTTAACATTTTTTGAGTTTTTATGGGCAGTTTCAAATGATCAGCGCGAATAGAAATTTATAAATCTTTAACAATTTAACTGCGTCAATACAATGAATGGAAGGTTTTTTATCCATACCGATTGTGCGCATTTTTATTATTATCATATTTGTTACCAGGTGGTACTTTAGAAACGCAAAAATCGGGTAATATTTAAAAAAAGCGCAGTTTAGAAAACAATTTTTTATCGCGCTACTTAACAATTTTTAATTTTAAAAAATCTATTATTTTTACCTCAAGTAAGTTTATTATAACAACATAACATAATAATGCATGTTATATTTTATAATTATAGTTAAATGAATTAGGTTATTTAAACATTTATAATATTTTAAATGAACTTTTAAAAAATTTTAAACTTCATACAAATTATGAAAATGTTTATAGTGATTAACATTATAATCAATGAGTAACATTATGAAACTTTATTTTAAAGCTAGCTATGACAACAAAAGTATCTGAGTTGTATCCCTGTCCCCAGAAGGGGTTTAAAAAAAGAAGATCGAGTCGCAAGAACATGCTCCTAGTTAACGTCACTCTGGATAGAATGGAAACAAACCAGCTGCCCCTAAGGATTCACGTTATCCAACGCTACTTATTTTTAAGAGAACAATTTCCAAAGAAAGTACTGAAGGATCTCGTCGCTTGTCCTTTAATGTCCAAAACTTTCCAGTAAGCTTTTAGCTTTAGAAATCAATAGATAAGAACGTTATTTCATGTTTTATGTCAAATATAGTAAAGATAATTTAATAAGTTATGTTTTTAATTTACGGAAGTTCTTCATAGATTAAAATGCATAACAAACAATGAATTTTCCAATGTCAGTTGTATCCTTTCCGGAATCTTAATTCCTTGGAGAAAAACTGGCTTCAAAGTCATCAGTGACAAAAGGATGATGTTTCATGTCAAGAAGTATGAAAAAAAGTACATAGCATTGAAGAAATCCCAGAAAAAAATTGGAATTGGTTATCTTGAGACAAGAAATAAATTTGAGAAATCAATGACAGGTAGGGGATAAATATTAGGTGTTAAGATTTTCTAGTCAAACAGCGAGTACTAAGCTAATTTATTGTGAAGTAAATAGTTTGCTTTTTCTTGTTCTTACCTAATAAAATTAAATTTAAAGGATTATTTTGGGCTGGAGAAGACATTACGCTTCTTGAACGTAGTTTAAAGACTGATAGGCTAAGACTGGAAGCAGATAAGATTGAAGATTTAACTTTCATACGGGACCAGCTAAGTTGCAGAAAGATGGTGATTGGAGCGTTGGACTGTCGGTTTGTAGATGTTAGTAATAGATCTGCATCAAGAAATAACTCTAAAACCTCTGGTATAGTAAAAAAAACTTTCCATGATTTCTCCGGATTTGCCTCTGAAAGTGAAATGATTACTGATGACTCTAATGATACATGTTCCGAAGATGATTTTAAGATTGGTAACGCATCAACGAAGAAGACAGTTAAAAGTATGACTCTAAAGATACCAAAAGACATTTTTTCAAAAACTGCCAGAACTGCTATTGGGATGGGAATATCTACTAACCAGGCAACAGCACTTATCTCTTCTTTTCTTTGCAATGCCGGTGGAGATATAGAAAATGTAACATTATCTCACAGCTCAACTCACAGGATTTTTGATACAATAATAAGAAATGATGCTGGTGTTCTTAGAGCAAACATAACAAGTATGGTTAAGACGAGCGGTAAACCCATCATTGTGCATTTTGATGGCAAAATTATCAAAGATTATACGGGTAGCATAGATGAGACAAAAGACCGAATTTGTATGCTTATAAGGCATGACAATCAGACCCATCTGTTAGGCGCTCCAGGGTTGAAACATGGCAGTGGTGAGGCTCAGTTCACAGCAATTCAAAATCTATTAGATTCTTTTGATCTAGGGCAGTTCATCCACGGAGTTTGTTTTGATACCACTGCTTCAAACACTGGCTATTTAAAAGGAGCTTGTGCAAGATTAGCTAATTTTCATGGCCGACCATTGCTCTTGTTAGCCTGCCGCCATCATGTAGGAGAGCTCCATATAAAACACTTTTGCAATGAAGTTGCAGTAAACAAATCTGTTGGACCAGAGAATCAACTATTTAAATCTCTAAAGCAGAACTGGCATGGTATTGATGCAAACAACGAGAAGATGCTGTTGAAATTTAATCACCAGAATGTTAAGGGTACCTGGTTGGAGACGCAGGCTCTATTGGCGCTAAAAATTTGCAAGGACCTGATAGATAAAAACAGGTTAAGAAACAGTCAGGTAAGGTTAAAATAAAGAAATATATTACTTTAAAACAACTTTATACCAAATATATATACCAACTATAAAAAAATACCAACTAAATTGTTTTAGAATAATGACATAAATAAATTACACTTATTACATTAGATGTTAGACTGTCATTATCAACATTACTTACTATCTGTATTGCATTATTTTTAACTCACACTCTTAGGATCAACGAAACTATTGGCAGATGTGCCATTACACTGCGTATGAGCCTGCCGCAGAAGTGGTATTAAAATCATGGCGAAACCATATGTGGTATTTGGCTCCATCAACCGTGGTGCTGGCGCTAGCATGTTCTAATAAAGATCACTACATCGAAATGGAAAAGATGGCAAAAGTTCTTTATTCAACCCAACGGAGTGGCATTAATAATGTAGGAACGGTTAGAACCAAATCTAAAATCCTTTCGGATAGCAGTTTGTTGTTTAATATAGATCAACCACCAGGTCTTGAATCATATATTTCGCCAGATTCCTGGTTAATTTTTGATATCCTAGGTCATATTTCTGAAAAATGTCTATGGATGAAACTCCCTCAGATTTTTTGGAAAGAATTTCCAGGATACAATGAGTTTCAAAGCTTCGTAAAATCTGTCGAAGTTGTTAACGACTCATCAGAACGTGCAGTAAAACTCATTCAAGATAATGTAGAGCGTGGGAAGAGCGAGGAAAAACTTCAGAACCTTCTCCAAATGAAAAACTCTTGGAAAAAGCCATTTAAAAAGACGAAGAATGGATACAAAGAGTCAGTTACAACGCCTGCTCCCTCGCTACTGGCTGTGAGTTAATAATTCAAAACCTTTCCAATATCTCTATTAATTAGAATTACCTTACTGTAGACTCTAAACCTTGAAAATGTATTTAAAAAAAAACTAAATTATGTGATTTTTAGAGATATGTGTCTTAAAGGAAAGAA
>NC_061165.1:41259310-41271810 GCF_022113875.1 Hydra vulgaris
TTTAGTTGGAATACCAAAGGTAACTCTGTAAAAACAGAGTCACCTAGGAGTAATTGTAAAAGTACTTTACGTGTAAGTCTAAAAAATTATGCTACCCCTTTGGAAAGACAATCTATTGGGAAAACATTTTTTTTTTTCTAAAAAAACAACAGCTCAAGTCCAATACGTATTTTTTTTTAATTGTATAAGTTACTTGACTGACTTCGAGAACAATCAAATATTGAACAAAATGATATAGCCACCTCAATCAAAAGATCTCTCTCTTATCGGATTATTATGGGAGGAATGAGGAGCAATGTCATAAACAAATGCGCTAATGATGCATAAAATGTGGAAAAAACTGATTAGTTAGTGGCATAAAATTGACTTCAACAAAATAAATCAGCCATTAAGTAGAATGCCAAGAATATGTATGACGGCTATTGTTACTAATGTTGATTAAAAGGCAAGTAAATTATAAAAGAATCAAATAAAATTTTATATCAATTTTATGTAAATCTAACAAAAAGAAAGATATAACATAAATCAGGTAGTCCCTGATTTCTATTTCTCTCCCATTTGAAAACTTTGATATCTTATATTGAAAAGAACGGCCATTTAAATAATTATGGACCACAGTGTAAATACTGTTATATATATAAGTTAGTTATTATATAACAATTAAATTTTTAAATAACATTATTATTATATATACTAATTATTATATATAATAATAAGTTACTTACTCTTTATATATAATTTTAGCTCAACCAATTTATATTAGAGACTTATTACAAAATCAATCATGGTTATATATACATCTACATCAAGGCATGTGAGAATGCATTTGCGTACTAATATTCTTTTTTTTTTTAATCCTAAATAGAAACAATTTTTTTTGAAAGAAAAAACAAAAAATAATAAAAAAACCCTGATGTAACAGCAACTCAATTGCATGTTTTTCCAATAAGAGCAGAATTAAATAAAACGCAGAAAAAAATTTTTTTTGACAAGATAAAAATACAATATTAAAATCAAATAAAATATTTCCATAAAAATAAAAACTCAAAATAAACTCCGTATTATTCAAGAAAATAAAGCAAAAAAAAATCAAGTTTACAAGATTCAAAGAATAAGAATTTGGTTGTCTTAGATGTAGCTATGATGCAAAATACGCCACTCTCTTATCTCTATTTTATAACGGGCAAAATGTTTCAACCTAGATTTTTTAAAATGTAAAAAAAAAATAAAAAACCAATTGAATAATAAAATATAAAATAAATAAGTAATATAATATGCAGACAAAAATGTTTTTTTAAATTAAAATATTTTTTAACTAAGTTAAATAATTTTTACTACTAACTTTACTAGTTTTTTTCTTTAGTTTTAATTTTTGTACAGCACTTTTATTCATACACATATAAAGGTTTTAAAACTAAAACAAAACGTTCCTAAAAGTTTATTACTAAAAAAAACCTAAAAATTTGTTACAACACAAATTATTTTGTAGTCGTTTTGAATCTGGTAAATTTTGCAACTTATAAGTTTTTAAGGTAGGTTGAAATAGTTTGATGATGGTATTTTTTTAACATTTATTGAAACTTTAGTTATAACTTAAAACATTAGGGCGTGTATCAGATAGCTGCTAAGAGTGCGCTTTGTAAATAAGTGTTAAAAAAGGCCGATTTCGGGCTGCTAAATCCACTAAAGTCCTTGACTATTTCAAATGATGGTTACATTAGATTGCTTCTGTCTTCAACGCTCCATCAGTAGATACGCAGAAATTGTGTTAATGAAAACATATACCTAAATACAACAACAATAACAACCACAACAAAAACAACAAAACAACAACAACAACAACAACATAAAAAATTTTGTTATGTCATGTTTATGGGTTTGTTTTAGCTTTAATTTTTTGATGATATTTAAACTCTCTAGTTTTTATTTAAGTTATTTTAACCAATATTAAATTAGCCTATACCCCTGTTGTTTATTTCCTAACATACTGATGTTCCTTTTCCACTTAGATTAAGTCTCTTGTTTTTTCTGGATAGCTTTTTAAACTTTCTTATGCTATTTTTTTAGATCTACAATCTCCATTTGGAATCAATTTTTTTATTCATTTGACTAGAAAGCTTTAGTGTTATAAGCATACTATCATATAGGAACAATTTAAATGTAAAGAGTTCCATTTTTAGTGATTTCAAAGAAAGCGACATTAAATTTTTGTGTCCATATTCTTCAAAGATATTCAAAGTTTATAAATGTATAGGCATTTTAAATCTGATAGAATATAATAACCAGGTAGAAAAAATGTATAATTCTTGCATATTAAATCTTTATTTTAGTTTAGAAATAACGTCACTTTTATCTAAGTTAAGTTTGCTTTTTAATAG
Organism: Hydra vulgaris; assembly: GCF_022113875.1. Classification (NCBI taxonomy): domain Eukaryota; kingdom Metazoa; phylum Cnidaria; class Hydrozoa; order Anthoathecata; family Hydridae; genus Hydra; species Hydra vulgaris. Next base: position 41,261,689 of record NC_061165.1, read on the forward strand.
TTAGTATTTGATATTAAAAAAAAAAGTAAACAATGAGTCATTGCAAAACCATCTTAAAAAAAAAATAAAAAGAAAGTTAAAATATTTTTAATTTTTAGAAAGTCAATAATTTATCAAAACATATAAAATGAGATGGTGAACATATCCAGGGAGAAGTTGGACTACTCGATAAAAGCATGACTATAATAAAAATAAACAAAAAATAGTATTAGAAAAATGTATTAAAACAAAAAATCAAGTCTTAATGAAAATTGATAGCCTCATTTGTTGATTACAAGAAAAACTTTTTTAGTGGTTTACAAGTTTTTAATAAATGAAACACTGCTGATAAATGATAAAAAACATATTAAATATAGAGATTGTCCACAAATTGCATTGTACCGTTTTTGACCATTTCAGATTTTCCTTCAACCTTTTTCTTCACAATATCGTAACTCTCTAGTAATAAGTTCCGTAAAAATTGTCACAAAACCCCTAACTTCCACCCACACCACCCCCACCACCATGGTGACGTTAATTATGGACGACCCCATCATTTTTTTTTTCTTTATCAAATAAAATTTTAATCAATTTATCCAAAGAAATTAAACAAAAGTTAGCATAAAAATAAGTTATGAAATAATATAAAGAAAAAAAAATATTTAAAAACATTAAAAAATCAAAAATAAAATGACGTAATATGGTGTCGTAATAACTGTTTTGTCTCGGTCATTTACCGAAACTAATGATTGACTGAGAAGATTTCTTTGTTTATGCATGTAAAATTTTGCAAAATTTTGTATAAATCTAAAAGTTTTTAAGTATGGCTTGAACAATGGAAGTAAATATATTGAACAATGGAAGTAAATATATTGAACAATCGAAGCAAATATATTGAACAATCGAAGTAAATATATTAGCTTGAAGAGCTATCAATATAATCTTTACAACTAAACCAATTTTTCGGTTTTATCAGAAATGTTAATTGATATTACAAGTTTACTTCCTTCAGATACTTGCAGTTTGTAAAAAAAATTTTTTTATCTTGTCATTATTAAATTCTTATTTAAGCTTCTAACGATAGAACCTTGCTATCTTCTTTAGTTTACCTTTTTTTATAATTGTTGTATTTTCTATCATTGTAAGTTTGTATTGTAATTTTGATTACTAGTTTTATAAAGTTCTACAACAATCAAAATATTTAAATCAAAAAACAAAAACAATTTATATATATATATATATATATATATATATATATATATATATATATATATATATATATATATATATATGTATATATATATATATATATATATATATATATATATATATATATATATATATATATATATATATATATATATATATATATATATATATATAATGACGCAATATTGTTTACAACTTTTAATCAACATAACTAGGGAACTTAATCACAACTCTTCTCATTATTTCTTGTAGTCTGAACATAGTTTAATAATAACAGTGCGACTTAACAATAACAATTCTACTTAAAGATAACTCGCTTTTCAAATACCGCATCTTATTGTAGAGTCTACAAAGTAGTAAATAAAATTTAGCAAAAATATTTACTATAAAATGTAATTTTTTTTGTAAATTTTATTTATTATTTAACTGATAAATGATTTAGTGATTTTTTTGATAAATTGCTTGCTGCTTTAAGCTCTTGGGCTCTTGGTTTTGTTTATAAATATATATTTGCTGGTTTAAGCTTTTTTTTATTAAATAATATTCAGTTTTTATATAAAAATATTCCACTTTTACTTATTTAGATATATCTTTTTGTTAGTCATTCAAAGATCTTATATAGATAGCTACAATAATGCTGTTTTCCTCTACAAGAAAAGTTTTCCTTTAGACACAAATAAGGCATATATTTGATATATGTTTATCAGCTTGTTTTAAAATCTATCATCTATAAATATACAATCTGTATATTATTTATAAACTTAAGTTATCGTTTCTATTTGTATTATAAATTTAACTTATAAACATTAAACAACGCCTTAAAGATTTTTTCCTTAGTTTTTTAGTGTTTACATCAGTTGATGTGGTTTTTGATAGTGACATATTTCTTAATTTGTAGTGTAACTTTTATTACTTTTATTCCCTCATAATAAAATTTAAACATATATAACCACTTATGATATTATTTATAAGAATAAAAAAGAAATACCATTTACCTTACTCAAGTAGTTAAGTATTGAACACAAAGATCCATCAACTCCATTGTTTCTATAATATGGATCTGATCGCCAGTTCGCTTGCATCCACTTACAAAAGAATGAATTTTATATGTTTTAATAAATTACTAAGGTGCACAAAGAAAAAATTAGAATAGAAATAGTTTAAATAAAAAGCATCACATAAATGAACTATTTAAAAAAGTGTGACAAATAATTGGACGACATTCAATACAATAAAACCTGCAACAAAAATCTCTGACTGAAAAAATGACAAACAGAAATAAAATTTATTAAAAGGCATATAAGATCAACATTATAAAAACTGCTTTGCAATACATAAGCAGTTGGTTTTGCATTTGATTCTTTATTTATAAAAAGTAGACAAGTTGTAGGGAATTCAATGGCGATAAAATTTTATGGTATGCTAAATTGTCGGTTAGTACTTTTTTGACGAAGAACCAACCGACTTTTTGACTAACATAGCAATAAATCGCTGTTAAGAATTTAAAATAACTAAAGTAGTTAAATGTCAGTTTAAAATGTTTGAATTACCTATTTTTGAGTTACTTACTTTAACTTTATTTAGGCAATGTGGGTATAAAGAATTATTCGGCACAGCACAAGGACAAAATCTTTCTACCTATAAAAATAATTTTCTGTATTACATTTTTATATGCTTTTGTGACAACATTATTAAATTAAAAAAGTTTTTAATTACCTGACTCAAGTATTTTATTATTGAACACACTGAACCATCAACTCCATTTCTTCTATAATATGGATCTCCTCGCCAGTTTGCTTGCATCCACTTTTGAAGAAATAAATATAAAAATTAAATCTTTGATTGTTTTGACAGCAATACATTGACACACAAAACTAAAACAACAACTTCAATAAAATTTGTTCAAATATATTTTGTACTAAATAAAAATAATTAGTTAAACTCTTGGTATAAGCACAGTATATGATAGCTCAAGAAACAGCATTTAGGGGAGTTCAGGTCTTATTATTTACCAATGATGCATATATGGCTAAAGTTGACTTTGAAAAAAGAACTTCTATATATGAAGAACAATAAGCGCTACACCAAGGTTGCTATTCAAGAACACAGAAACTCGTAAAAGATCTTAGGGCCATGTCACCGAAAAATGTTAAACAATACAATAGTAACAAACTAATTGTTTCAAAAACATGTACAAAAATAAAATAAAGTCTACAAAAGTAAAACAAATTTGATAGGGTATCGGAAATGTAAAACACTGTTTATAAACGCAACAAAAATACTATTAAATATTGATGGTTAACACGGATATTGCCTATCTAGTTGACCTTAAAATGCCACTTATATAAGGCGATAGCGTACACATCAAGGTACTCCGCCATGCAAACTTTGCAATCTTTTAATTTTATTGGCGGTAAACAACTCAATTAGAATGTTCCTATTAAATGAAATTTTGAGTTTGTAGTGCGACAATAAACACCAGTAGAATCAGATCCACAAAATACAATTAAAAAAAAAGTTAGATTTTTATCAATAAAAATTCAATCAGTTGGATTGGTAAACTGGTTTAATATTTATGGCAGTTTTAGTTTATATTTTGTTAGTTTTTCACTACATGTGCCTTTAAACATTACTGATAATTTGACATTCGATTTTTGATATTTAATCACTTTTTTCAAAATAAAGGTTTCATAGAATGTTTTACTATGTAATATCAACAATTTTTACTATAGTTATTTTATTGCTACATGTTTCATTATTCATAGACAAAAATATAATAATTTGCTATTTCAAGATTGTTTTGAATTGGTATATTGAATTGGTTTACGAATTGGTGTATTGGTATATGCGACTTGGTATATTGGTATATTTGAATTTGTATATATTAAAATGGTATACAAATAGCGTAAATATCTTATTATTTCCTACTGCAAAACGCAAAAAAAAGTGCAAAACCTAGCAGAAAGACTATCAGTTGGTATAAGAAAAAAACGCTTTTATTTTAAAAAATTTTATTGGCCCTTAAAACCTTCTTTAATATGTTAACTTTCAAAACTAAGTAAAAAAATACCTATATAAACCCGACTTTTTACAATTTATTACCATTATATAGTATCTAGTTAAATTGCAAGACATGAATATTAATTTTCTCCACAAAAAATTTATTCAAAAAAGTTTTATATAATTTTTTAGTCAAATGCACTTAAACATTTTACATGCACTTTTAAAAATAATAATTACTAACAGCATTAAATGATTAAAATGGTTATAAAAAAATAAAAAAATAAAAAAAAAATTAATTATTTCTTCTCATTATTATTATTTTTTTTAATTCTCTATTTTATTCTACTTTTATTTTTATTATACACGCACGCACACACACATACGCACACGTACACACAAATATATGTCCGTTCATATATACATACAAATCAAATAAATCTGTATTACATTCCATCTGCAAATTGCGAAAGATATAATAAATATTGCATTTACAAACTTCGTTATTATTGTTAAATAAAATAATATCATACATGTTCTAATAATCGTGATGTTGAGTCAATTTATAAGACATTAAATAACTAAGATTACCAAAAGTTTTTAATAATACGATAGTAATTGCTTTGTGTCAAAACCAAATAAGTGTTGTTTTGTTGCACGTCTGATGATATGATGATATGAGTCTTAACTCCAGTGTCTTTGCCCGTCATTTGAGTCAGAGGTTTTTTTTTATGGCGGTAAACTAGTATCAACAATTAACAGTGTATCAACAATTTTGAGACAAAACTTGAGAATACTTTTAGCACCATCAACCAATGCCAACAACACCGGAGGTGCAAAAGGGCTATTTTTTATAAAAAATCAACATATAGAGGACTTTTTTTAGAAAACGTTGCTTGCGGTACTTCACTTTGAAACCCGTGCCGTCAACCGTACTAATTCCGAACTTAAAAAAGTATCTACCAAAAAAATTTTAAAATTGAAGACTCTATTTTAATTTTATTATTTGCTATGTCATTTACAAAAAGTTTCATCAACAAAATTTAAATAAAAAATAAGGACATAAAGGATTAAGTAGAACACAGAATTCTTTTCATCAAGTTCCAAAACTATAGTATATAGTATTTTGAAAATGTTTTAACCTGTTTTATATAATTAGTATTGTAAATTTACAAAATACTCATTATATAAAACAAGATAATACACAATTAAAAACATGCGATAAATTGCAACAACAAAATAAATTGATAAAGTAAAAAATATTACAAGACTTTTTTTTTTTTTAACTTAAAAATACGTTTGTGTCTGTTATTTATTGTAAGTAAATACTGTTTAACTATATTTTAAAAACTATTTAATAAAGTTATAATTTTCATAGTTTCATAAAGATCCATGTTCCACAGACGAGGTCCTCTATATGAAATTGAGTTTTAAAAGTTGAGTTAGATAAGTTAAAGTTAAGGACATTGTACCTATTTAAGTATTAATATATTTTGCTGTTTATATCAAAATAAAATAATAAAATTACAATGAAACTTTTACGTTTGACAAAGAATATATATAAAACAGACAGGCGCTCAAAGAAGATAAGGATGGCTGGTGTCACCACAATCTTTTCATAGAGCCCCTTAAAAATATCAATTAAAGCCCACATGACTTTAGAAAATTTACAATAGAGTATTTTATCTGTTAAACACAACGTGAAAAATAAAGAAAAACACTTATATACATATATACTCATATATACATATACCCATAAAAACACACACATATACAAACATAGTTACATTTATGTCAGAAATTAAGGAGAAACAGTTTTATTTGTCGTTTAAAAGAGAAAGCGCTTTTCAAAATTTTTATATTGTTATTTTTTAATTGAATTCATAATTACGGGCCTTTGCTAATAATTGAGAATTTCGACACTCGCGAACTTACTCTGATATTTTTACATCAGCATTTTTACAAAAATACAATCTTTGGTCAAATAACAACCATAACTATCACTTGAGTGATTGTTATGGTTGTTATTTGACCAAAGATTGTAATTTGTGAAAATGCTGATGTAAAAATATCAGAGTAAGTTCGCGAGTGTCGAAATTCTCAATTATTAGCAAAGGCCCGTCATTATGAATTCAAGTGATAGTTATGGTTGTTATTTGACCAAAGATTATTTTTGTGAAAATGCTGATGTAAAAACATCAGAAAACATATTTGGCAGCAAGTTATTCTTATATTTATACAAAAATAGTAAAATTTGAAGCGAATTAAGTTTTTATATATTTAAAACATTCATGTATTTCATTACAGGGTAAGGGTTTTCTCTTTAAATAGTTAACTGCTTTATATGCGTGGTTTTGTAGGCTCTTTAATCTTAATAACTTAGTTTTGTGTGTATTAGCCCAAACATCTTTACCGTAGGAGAGATGACAATGAACAAGACTGAAGGAAAGCATTTTGCGTGATTTATAATCAAGAAAGGCCCTAGACTTATCTAATAATGCGGTAGTGGTGTAGTGGTAGAGCGCTCGCTTCATAAACGAGTGGTTCCGAGTTCGATCCCCACCACGTCCCTGGTAGTATCGCGCTCAACTCGTTTCTCCGCGCAGCGGCCTTGCTCGTCAAGGTTCGTGTTTCGGAGTTATAGAGTTGAGAGAGGGTTATAACCACAAATAAGTAGCCTCCTCGTCTGTAGTGGCCTTCTCGGCCTTGAGGAGGTGAGTTAAAATAAAAAATAAAAAAAAATTAAAAATACACTTATAGCAGGGGGTATTTTTGCTTCAATGAGACTAATATATTTTTGCCATGATAGGTTCTCATCAAATATTACTCCTAAAAACTTTGAATGATTTACTCAACTTATTTCATTTTTATTGATTGACAGTTTTGGTAACTTTAATGGAAGATTAGTTGATTGTCTTATTTTATGGAAGAGAGTATAACTTGTTTTTTCACTATTTAATGATAACTAATTAGGTATAAACCATTGGTTGAAGCTTTCTAGTTCAGTGTCCATTGTTTCGAACAGTATATCAGAATTGTTGTAGAATAAATTTGTATCATCTGCATACATAATTGACGATATTATATGAGAAGCTTTATTCATATTATTGATATATATTAAAAATAATAAATGTCCTAAAATTGATCCCTGTAGGACTCCGCAAACAATATCAAGTGCTCCTGACTCCTCCAGGACAACAAACTGTTTTCTATTAAAAAGATAACTTTTAACCCACTTATATTTTAGGCCTTAAATGCCGTAATGTTTTAGCTTTGAAAGCAAAATTCCGTGATCAACAGTATCAAATGCCATAGAGAGATCAATAAATACTCCCAGTACTTGTTCCCCTTTATCTAAGGACATAGATATTTTATTGGAAAGTTCAATAAGGGCATGTTCAGTTGAGCAATATCTCTGAAATTCAAATTGATTTTTGTATAAAAACGTATTTAATGTCATATAATCATAAATTTTATTGAAAGTTACCCTTTCTAATATTTTTAAAAATACAGGAAGTAGTAATATAGGACGGTAATTGCTAACAGAAGAATAATGCCCATTTGTAAAAACTGGATGAATTTTGGCTGATTTTAATTTACCAGGAAATATACTATTCTCAAATGAAAATGCTATTAAATAAAACAATGGTTAACTTATACTATCCATGACATAGATAGCTACATTACTGGTATTGTCGTCATATCCACATGAATTGTTACGCCTAAGTTCAAACAGCGCTTTGTTAGTTTCGTGTTTATTTATTTTTTCATTAGATATGCTAGTCACGGTTTTCTCTCCCAAGTACTTATCAAACACTTTAGTTGACTGAATAATGTTAGATGCAAGAGAGGCGGCCACATTAACAAAATATTTGTTAAATTTTCGACATATTTTTTTCACTTATAGTTTTGTTGTTATTAATTATTTTTTTTGGTGATCAAGACAGTTTCTTTTTCTCTTTTCCAGTTACTTCATTTAAAATAGACCAGGTTCTTTTGATATCAAACTTATTTTATTTTAGCTTGTTTTAAGTTATTTTGATAAAACTTTTTGTATGATTTGTACACATTTTTGTCATTTTCCTTTTTAAATTTTAAAAATTTTATATAAAGCTTTTGTTTTCTTTTTGATGATTTTATCAAATTATTTGTCATCCATGGGTTTTTAAGTTGTTTGTTTTTTAATTCAGTGATAAATTTTGAGCAGACAATGTCATAAACATTTTGAAAAGTATTCGAAAAATTCTCAAAAATAATTTTTCTAAGGCTATTATGAAAGTTAATTTGCTTACTGCATGGCGGTAAGCAAATTAATTTTCATAATAGGCTTAGAAAAAAAGGCTTACCAGTTTTATTTAGAATTTCTATACACAAAGTTTCAATATGTTTGTTTGCTTTACAAAAAGTCTTTTGTTTTAAATACAAACTTGTCAAGAATATGTATTGCAACGCTGCCTCCCATGCTTTCAACACGTGGTTGACTTATTATTTTATAAGATCAGTTCTTTAAAATTATTTATAATACGATTTTAAAGCATTTCATTTTGGTATTTAAATACGAGTAACAAGATTTCAATCAGGTTTAATTCACACACATTAAAAGCGCTAACTATCCGGATTTGATAAATTATTGCAGTGAGCAATAACCCAAACTGTATCACAATCTTCTTTTCCCTTTTTTAAGTAATTTTTTTTAAGTCTCTGAAGGTTAAGATATCAGTAAAGTGATGACCTGCTTATAAAAAGTTTTTATAAAAATTTGGTTAAACCTTTATTCTGCATGATGTTTAGATCATGCAGAATAAAGGTTTAAATACAGTTCTAACCAGCTTTTTAATCTGCTGTTTGAATCCCATATTTAATTGTACACTAAAAAGAGCTAAAGAGGTAAATATTGGAGCGCTTGCAAGTGACTGAGCCTTACTTTAACCTAAAACCAAAACAAATGCATTTTATCATTATGTTAAACTTTGTTTAGTTTGAAAGTTTAAGTTTTTTAAAAATCAAAAATTTGAAAAATTGTTTAACTTTCAAACTATTTGTTTTCAAAGTGATTTCCAATATAATATAAAGATATACTTCCAAAGACTTTATTCTTGTGTCATTTCTTAAAGATTTTTATTGAATATATATGTAAAAATCATTTAAATATATAATATTTTACCTGGTATATATATATATATATATATATATATATATATATATATATATATATATATATATATATATATATATATATATATATACGTTTGTAAATATTTACCTAGGTTAAGTGTAAGTAGAGGCCCCCAGATCTTTAGTAAGTCGAATAAAGCGTGTACACGAAACAAGTGTTAAAGTGAAAATAGAAACATCTTAAAAAAGATAAACATCAACTTTTATTTAGGGCTAAGTATTATTATTAATACATCATTATAAGAAACAAAATATTTCTAAGCAATTAATTTGTTACCGTAGGCATCTAATAGATTTTTGAACTGTTGCTTTGGTTGTACACATACGCTTGTGTTCATGATAACAATCAATACTTGATGCTTCTTAAATGAAATTTTCAAATCTTCAATATTTCTGCATAGTTTTTTATTTTATTTTCATTTTTAGTTTAATAACTACCCAGCACTTTGCAACATTTTTAAATTATAGGAGGTTTAGAGGATTAAACACAACTTTCACCTCATTTTGTTTATTTCAGAAATTTTCTAATATTCGTACTTCATATAGATTTCATCATTTTTAACAATTGAGAAATTTTTACAAAAAAAATATTGTCATACAACTTTTTTCAGCCGGTTCTTGCACTTTTTTTAAAAAATATTGGAACGATTAAGCACGTTTTGTGATTTGGAAGCATCAAAAAAACATGTTTATTTTGAACTTTTATAACAAATCTATAAGAAAGTTGCGCTCTCATAAAAAGTTACTTGGATAGTTCCT
>NC_061165.1:41279380-41284380 GCF_022113875.1 Hydra vulgaris
TTTTAAAAATAATTATGCTGGTTTGAAAATGTGTGCAATTAAACAACTTTGAAACCACTATTTATGATCCCCTTAGATATTTGGGCACCCGAAATTATATCTCGAAAAAAATAAAAGGTTTTAAAAAAGTAATAAAAGTATTCATATTACGTAGATCACTTGGTAATATGAGCACTTTAAATTTGATCAGAAAAAAACATTATTTTAGTACAAAAGTATCATTTTGACAATAAGAACTAATTTATTAAGTTCTTTAATAAAAAAATTTTCATTAAAAAATCAAGTTTAACATCTCTTTTTATTAAAACAATAATGCGTGAAACCATAAAAATTGGTGTGTAAACCAAAGTAGGTTTTTTTATGAAAAACTGTAGTAGTTACTGTAGAATTTATTTTGTGAACTTGAAAATATCCTTCTTGGACGTAACTTTACCCTGCAAGTTTTCCGCGTTCTATATTCAGTGTTAAAAATAAATTATTATTTTAGTAAAACCACATTGCAATATTTTGTATTTATTTATATATATACTATTTAACGAATCTTTTTCATTTAATTACAGCTATGTAATATTAAGGAATAAAATATATATTAAAAATAAAAATTAAAAATTAATTTAATCATTATAATATAGTGTAGCATGCTAAATGAATACGCTTTTTCAGTTTGACATCAAACATGTTAACAAAAATATCATTCATAGTTATTATTATATATTTTTTTATTTTTGCTAATTATTAAATATATTTGCGACACTATTTTATTTTTGTTCTTGACAACATTCATTAAGTTCTTTTGCGACACTATTCCTTTTTAAGATTTTTGAACGGTCAAATTCATGACAATTAAAGTTTGCAACAATCAAAATGTTGCAACACTATTCCGCCACACCCATTTTTTTACTAAGACTTGGAAGAATATGTAAACTGCAGCGCGCTTGTTTTAAGAAAAACAGGAGTTTTATCTAATGACTTATCTTTAATCAGATTTACCTTTAACAACTGAAGGTTGAAATTGCGAGTAAATCTTTGTTTTTGATCAAACTTTAATATTTGTCATAAAAATTTGTTATACTGTTATTTATAATTGAAAAAAAATTATAAAAGTATAATTATTCTATTAATAATCTAAAAAAAAAAGAGTTATTATAAGTATAAAAATTTAGTTATTGATTTTTCTAAATTTATTTTCACAAGTTTCTTAAATAATTTCTTATTTTTTATTATATATAAATATCTTTTCAACACTGTATTAGTAATATATTTATAAATATTATTAGGAAAAATAAACGTACTGTAAAAGACAATGTAAAAATATGTTTGTATCTGACATTTTAATAAAATTATTGTAAAAATAAGTAGTGATTGTAAAAAATATGTAAAAAATCTTATAAATATGTGTTTGTATTAACGGCAATGCAAAGCGGTTATTGTTTAAAAAAACATTTGGTCATCTGCAAGTTTTCCATATGGTATTTACATTGTTAAAGTTAAATAAATATTTTTGTAAAACCATTTTGCAATATTTTTCTTTTTTAATTATGTATTTATTGTTTAACAAACCTTTATTTTGTATTTACAATTTTGTAATATTAAGGAACAAAAAATAAACTTCAACTAAAATTTAAAAATTAATATAATCATTTTAATTTACTGTTGCATCCTAAGTAATTACGTTTTTTCAGTTTGACAACAAACATGTTAAACAAACACAAACTTAGATTTATTATTATTTTTTTAATTTTTGTTACTATTTATAAAATTTATTTGTGACAATATTCCTTTTTTTTTTGTGTGTGTTTTTGACATTATTTATTAAAGTCTATTGCGACACTATTTCTTTTATTGTTCCAGTACTATTCATTAAATTCATTTGTGATACTCTTCCATTTTTTTTCTTTTTGACAAAGTTCATTAAATTCAATTGCGACACTATTCCTTTTCTACATTTTTGATGGTCAAACTTTTGCATCAAAATGTTGCAACACTCTTCCGCCACACCCATTTTTTTACTAAGACCTTGAAGAATATGTAAACTGCAGCGTGCTTATTATAACAAAAACAGGAGTTTTATCTTACGGCTTATCTTAATCAGATATAACTTAAAATAGCTATAGGCTCAGATTAAGAATAAATTTTTGTTTGCGATCAAATTTTATCATTTGTTACAAAAATTTTTTGCATTGTTTTGTATGAATAAAAAAATAAAAGTTTTATTAATCTATTAATATTCTATAAAATAGAGTTTTTATAAGTATATAAATTTAGTTACTGATTTTTTCTAATTTTGTTTGCTACATGTTTATTAAATAATTTTTTATTTTTTATTACATATAAATATTCAGTATTGCATTAGTAATAAATGTGTAAATATTATTCGGAGAAAGAAAAAAAATTTACGTTTTTTTTTTTTTTTTGATATTATTCAATAAGTTCATTTGCGACACTTTTCCTTTTTTGGTGTTGTTTTCGACACTGTTCGTTAAATTCATTTGCTACAACATTTCCTTTTTTTTTTTTTTGCCAATACTATTCTTTAAATTCATTTGCGACACTTAACTTGTTTTTGTTTTCGATATAATTCAATAAGTTCATTTGCGTCACATTTCCTTATTTTTTGTTTTCGACACTATTCGTTAAATTCGTTTGATACAATTTTTTTTTTCGAAACTGTTCATCAATATTGTCAGTGACATTATTCTCTATTCTGTTATTGGACAATTAATAATGCAACAATTTGCGACACTATTCCTTTTATACATTTTCGACAATCAAATTTGTGACAATAAAAATTTGCAACATTAAAGTTTTTGCGACACTATTCCGCCACACCCATTTTTTTACTAAAACCTCTAAGAATTTGTAAACTCCAGCGTGCGCGTTTTAACAAGATGAGGTTTTTGTTTTACTGCATATCTTTAACTTGATTAAATTTAAAATGCCTTAAAGTTAAGTTAGTGAATAAAGCTTCTTTTTCGATTAAATTTTAATATTGGTTATAACAATTTGTTTATTTTTATTTATCATAAAAATAAAATTTATAAAATTATAGTTAAAACCGTTATGATGTATTGTTGCACTCTAATTTAATACGCTGAGATACGCTTCTTTATCATTATTATTATTATCTTTCGAATAATTAAGGGTTTACGCTCTATGACTTCCATTGCCTAAAAAGCTTCTTTTTCGATTAAATTTTAATATTGGTTATAACAATTTATTTATTTTTATTTATCATAAAAATAAAATTTATAAAATTATAGTTAAAACCGTTATGATGTATTGTTGCACTCTAATTTAAAACGCTGAGATACGCTTCTTTATCATTATTATTATTATCTTTCGAATAATTAACGCTTTACGCTCTATGACTTCTATTGCCTAAAAAGATAATATTTCTATTAAAATTGTGCTTTTAAGTCGATGTTAGTATTTTTATTGCAGTTTTTAATTTTTGCTTCGCATGTTAAACATAAGCTCTTTGCGTTAAAGTAGTTCTAATATTCTGGCTCTGCATCTCAATTTAAAGGGAAAGAAAATTGTGTTACTCTGTTTAGTATTTATTGCACAAAACTTTAATGTCAAAAAAGAGTTTAAAAAAGTTTTAATCTAACATTTTTAGTTTTAGTAAGAAACTAAAAGTTTTTGTTTGTAGTAAAAAAAGTTTCAAACCAAAAGCTATTACTTACTTATTTAACTTTCCGTAAATGTTGTTTCTAAAAGCTAATGAATTTTTTTTCTGAGAATAAAATAAACTTATTTTCAGTTAATTTAGTTTAGAAAACTTTAAATAACGAGAAAACTAGACACAGAAAACGCTAAAAATTTTACACGTAACGAAAAATAAATCTTAATAAGCAATTAAAAAAACTTATAGTTTTATATCATTTTAACCTAAACAATAGTAAAAAATAGTTTAAGTAAAAGCATGCAAAAAAGATTTTATTACATTTTAAAAGTTTATTTTACATTGATACAATTATTCAAACAATAAAAACAAAATAATATTTTTTAAAACACATATAATGTTTTTTTAATAATTCTATTTTACATTTGTTCAGAGATGTAGTATTTTAAGGTACTACAATAGTGTGCTCCCTTTGGATAACTTTATCCTATAGAACATTTGTTATATGTTCTAATAAAATAAATCATTTTAATATATAATATTGTTTAAATTAACTTTTATATTATGAACTATAAAAAATTTTGCTTACGTGTTCCAGCAACATAAGCTATTAGAGTACAAATGATGAAAAGCCTCATTGTGAAAAAAAAAAGCTTCAAGTCTTTTTAATTGATAGCTGAAGGATTTTAAAAGTTCACCTTTCGTTTGCGTGTATCGTTGAATAAATGCGAATACTTGAAAACGCCTTTAAAGCGTTACACTTTGAATTGTGGGATCGGCTTAAATAAATGTCGTACAATGAAACTTTAATCTTTTATGATTTGTGCTACATGAAATTAAAGAGTTTTACAACTAAAAAGTTTGAGTATTACCATATGATTAAAAGAAAATGCTCTAAATGCAGTTGTCATGGAACATTTGGAAAGTCAAAATCATTCTTTCCCACAACCATACGGAAACATTTTTAAAAGTAAAAGAAATATATATTGGACACTTTACTTTCAAGATTTATTACCAGATTAATTTACTTTAACTAAAATCAAATATTTATTATTTTTAGTGGATATGTTTTTATTAATATATTTATCTTAGTAAAATAAATCAAATTAAACCATACACTTGCAGGCAAGGTCTTTAATATACTTGGTCTGCGCACTCGCAAACTATTTTTTAAAAACAATACGATAATAAGGCCGATAAAAAACTAGTTTAAAAAAAAAATGTTTATAGTGAAGGTAAAAATTTAAATTTATAATCTATATTATAAACTGTATTATTTAAAACTTGACAGAGAATGCTGTACTTATGGGTGATAATCTAGGTGTAATACAGATCCTGATCAACAATCCATTTTTTCTTTTCCTCTTGATAGCAG
>NC_061165.1:41289380-41308609 GCF_022113875.1 Hydra vulgaris
TATTATAAGTTTATGAAGAACTATTGTTTCTTTTCTTACTCATAACAACTCAATATTGTACAAAAAGTATGTTTTTTCGGAATAAAAGAGTCACGGGGCAAAAAGTTGTATTTTTGAGGTTTACAAACTCCCATAAGTTGGTTGAAACGATGTTAATCTAACGCTGATTTTTCAACGTTGATCTAACGTTTTTTTTCCAACGTTGATTTGCGTATCCATATCAATCGAAAAACAACCATTTTTCAACCATATATTTTATCGGTTTCTTAACGTTGATTCAACGTTGATTGTGCTTGCTGGGATATATAGTATAAAATATTTAATGAATTTATATTGCATACAAAATTTATATTAAAAATTCAGAAATGTAGTTTTGTTATTAGTATCAGGAAGTTCGAATTTATTGATTTTATAATGACCTCACAAAATAAACTTTTCAAAGGAAAATAAATTTGCCTTTGAACACCGTTTATAGCCTATATTTTTTTAAATAAGTTTGTTAATCTAAATAAAAATTTATTATTATAGAGCTATATAGTTAAACTATAAGTTAATATTCGATTACTTTAACTAAATAGTTATAGTCATTAAATCAGTTGAAAAATTGACAATATTCAAACTATATTTTTTTAACCACTTTAAATATATTTAAATTTTCATGCATGCGTAAAAGTAAGTCCAATCGACGTCAGAGAACGTACTGTTTGGGACGAATGGGACCTAAACTGTACGTACTATAGACGTTCAAGGACGTCCTGTGCCTATTGGGTTTGCATAGCGTTTTTTTATTTGCCCTCGCTTAAGCCAATATATTGTTTAAGAGGCTTATTATGTGAGGATACAATGCATTTCTAAATTATACTTTTTGAGAAACATTTTCTTTTTCATAGGACAGTCAATTTTTTGCTCGTAGTTATAATTTTCAGTATTTTTTTCTTCAAGAAATTCATTTTTAAAATCTCTAGAAAAAATTGTATATTTTAATCAATTAGGCTCACATACATATGTATGTAAACCACGATGATAATTTAATAATAATAAGAAAGAAATCAGGGCCTCAATTTGAAATAAGCAGATAAAATATTATATAAATTCTCGAAAATATAGGGTTGCATATTTGTATATTTTTATAATTGTATATTTGTAATTGTATAATTGTATATTTTTATAATTGTATAGTTTGTATAGTTGTATATTTTAATCAATTAGGCTCATATATATATGTATATAAACCACGATGATAATTTAATAATAATGGGAAAGAAATCAGGGCCTTAACTTGAAATAAGCAGATAAAATATTATATAAATTATCGAAAATATAGGCTTGTAATTTTGTATATTTGTAATTGTATAATTGTATATTTTTATAATTGTATAATTTGTACAATTGTATATTTTAATCAATTAGCCTCATATATATATATATATATATATATATATATATATATATATATATATATATATATATATATATATATATATATATATATATATATATATATATATATATATATATATATATATATATATATATATATATATATATATATATATATATATATATATATATATATATATATATATATATATATATATATATATATATATATATATATATATATATGTATAAAAACCACGAAAATTATTTAATATTAATGGGAAAGAAAATAGGGCCTAAACTTGAAATAAGCAGATAAAATATTATATAAATTCTCGAAATTATAGGCTTTCAAGTTGAAATAAAAATTAATTTAAAAAGTTTTATTTTTCCTAATGTCACCTTAAGAGAGGTTAAATGAAAATTAATCTCATTAATTTTCATTTAATCTCTCCGAAAACTTATACATGCCTTATAAAAAACCTAAGGATGAGTTATCGTACATTTATGTAAATTTAAATCATACTCCTCAAGTTTTAAAACAATTTCTTATTTCAAATAAAAATAGACTAAATCCAACACTTCTAATAAAAATATTTTTAATTCTTCCAAACGCGCGTATAAAGTTGCTCATAAAAAAAAGTGGATTCAAAAATTGAATGTGCTAAAATACGAAATAGAAATATAATTTGGTTAAACCCTCAGCAAAAATTTTTCAACAAATATTAGATAAAGATTTTTAAAATTAGTAGACTAACACTTCCCTACTTCTAATAAATTGCAGAAAACTTTAAAAGTAAGCTATAGCTCTTCAAGAAATATTGAATTTATAAAAAGCCACAATTTTGTATTGATTAATAAAAATGAATTTTTTAAAGAAAAAACTAATGAAAATTATTACTCATGTCGATCAAAAAAATGTATTAAACAGTTTTTAATAAATTATTCCCTACAGAATAAATAACCTTTTAGAATTCCAATTTCCTCAGAGCTTTCTTCAGAACTAATTAGTCCTGAGTTGTCATCATAAAAAACTGAAAATAGATCCATACTAACATTTACTTTAACCTCATTTTTGTTTAGTTTTATGTATAAACTCAACTGTTTCCGACAAAACCTAACTACTTCTGAGCAATGGGAAAAGACTCTACGGCAAACGAAATTATTTACCTCCTTTTAAGCCATGAGATCATCTGCCAACCAAGATTTTAAAACGAATATAACTTTTTCATCACCCAGGTTATTATTTAATTCATCTAGATTTTCTTAACAAATATTTCTGCTAGTTACAACCATACTTTGGAACGCAAAAAATACTGCGTATTGCGTTTGCGCTCCAAAATAAAAATTCCACGCAAACTCAAACGCACTTGACGCAATTTATTGCGTTTACTAACGTAAACGTAAACGCAATTTACGCAAACAACACAGTTTACGTACGCATTTAATACGCAACTTATGCATATAAAATGCGTTTATAAACGCAACTCAAACGCAATCTACGTGTATAAATGCGTTTGCAAACTTTATACAAACGCGACTTACCTAATCTACTTAAGAAAACTGATCTTTTTTAGAAAACGCGAATTATTAAGTAGTTTTTTATTTTTCAATTCAAAGATATAATATAATTTTTTTTTAAACCGTTTTGTTATTATTAAAATTAATGTTATTATTGAAATTATTGCAATAAATATTCATTTTGTTTTTGTGCTTTTCATGTTCAAAATATATAATATTTTTATATTATAAGTTTTCATTTCCTTATCTAAGTCAACGTCGTCCAAAAAATTATTTAAACTTTCAAGAGGTTTTTAGTTTACTTTTTGCAATGAGCAACTTATAATCAGCATTCACGTTGCCTCGCGTCTTGTCACATACAAAACCGCAAGTACTAAAACATCTCTCTATAAAAGCTGCTGATAATGGTATATTTAGTAAGGTGACAAGTTGCTTTCGTAATATTGGTATTTTAGAATTTTTGAACCAAAAATCATAAGGATACACAGATATAGTAAGTCTTTTCTCTTCGATTTGTTTAAAAAAGTAAAGTTTTTCTATTTGGATAAATTAGGCTGCCGAGCATCTTAGCAATAATTATCATCTAGCACAAATCCGCTGAGTGAATAAGTTGGCTGATCATTTAAACTCAATTGTTTTTTTGTTTGTGTAAGCTCATATCCTGGTTGCGATTCTAAAGCACTTTGATAAATATTATGTGGCGTACAAAGTTTTAGGACTTCGAGTAACTTTTCTACTGCTCCTAAACAATTTTGAGTTGTAATACAAACTTTAATATAATAAATTAATATGTAAAAGTAGTTAAGCTTATAAATTAGGTTTTGAAGAACTATTTTTCAAACTAAATTTTAAATTTTTTTTTTGTCCTAATTAAGTAATATAACTTAATAACTACATTCCTGTAACAATAAATTGAAAATCAGATCAAATGAACCACAGTTTAAGCTTTGAGATATTCAACAGTAATGCTATTCGATAAAATCCTGAGTTAAGTTCGTACTGAAACTTTAATTTGAAAAAGGAAATTAAAGTTAGCAAGTTCTTTTCGATTTCCTTGTAATTCCATTCTACTCTATTTTGAAATCATAAAAGTCAATGCTGGCAACACATCAGATAAAAGAGTCTTTTGTACAATTAAATTAAACTGATATGCGGGAAAAAGGATTTTAAGTACAGTTTAGTCGCATATAATTCAATTGGACATTGATTTTCCGGATCGAATGCATTTCTTTTATAAGCACTTTGAAAACTCTGTAACATTAGGAAAGCAGCTAACCAACAAATTCCATTACAACTTATTTATAATTTAGCTTCAATTTTTGTGTGCTATTGAACGCTATTCATAGATTGATTTTGCTTTTTTCTTACTTTGAAAGCGTTGCAAGTAAACGACACATATTTTTGTTTCTTAACACCGATACGTGCAGCGATGTTTGTTTTATGAGCTGCGCAAGAAAACTGCGGTAGTTTCAATGTTACCAAATTATTTTCAAGATCTTTAATTTGATCAGCACAATGAAAATTTTATTCATTATCTCGTTAAATTCAAAATTGATGTTTACTGTTTCAGCTGTTTTAGCCCACTGAAAAACATTCATTAAAAAAGCTTCCTTAATTCAGCTAATAGCACTTCAAAGCGTTCATCTGAGGTTTGATTTTTCAATACTTAAGACTTCATCTTCACCTTTTTGTAGCTGCTCATTATCTCCTTTTTCTATAAAAAGGCTTTCATATTGAAAAAGAAGATAATGAGCAGCTAAAAATAGGTGAAGTTGAAGTCTTAAGTATTGAAAACCAAACCTCAGATGAACATCTTGAAGTGCTATTAGCTTATTTAAGGAAGCTTACTTTTACGAATGTTTTTCAGTGGGCCTGAGCATGATCAAAAGGTTTTTTTTTATTCATTTTTATACATTAAAATTTTTTTAATAAATAATTAAAAATTTTATACATTTTTTATATGTAAAAAAATGTATAAAAAATGTTTAAAAAATCACTCAGAACAAAGAGATTACCCTTAAGGGCAATCTCTTGGTACAGCAATGGATCATCTTCATATGCACTATCGCCACGTTTTGTCTCTTCAAATCTTTCTTCCTGAGAAAAAAAAATTACAATTTATTTTTGATTCAAGGCGAAGGTATTGATAATCTTTTCAACTCCTAATTTTATATTTTCTGCATTGTGACGTCATTTGTTCCGTAAAACTTCTTTTTTCTTAAATTACTGTTTGTTAATGTTGCACCAACCGCGATAAAATTACTGTTTGTTGATGTTGCACCAACTGCGATAAAATTACTGTTTGTTAATGTTTCACCAACCGCGATAAAATTACTGTTTGTTAATGTTGCAGCAACCGCCATAAAATTACTGTTTGTTAATGTTGCACCAACCGCGATAAAATTACTGTTTGTTAATGTTGCACCAACTGCGATAAAATTACTGCTAGTTAATGTTGCACCAACCGCGATAAAATTACTGTTTGTTAATGTTGCACCAACCGCGATAAAATTACTGTTTGTTAATGTTGCACCAACCGCGATAAAATTACTGTTTGTTAATGTTGCACCAACCGCGATAAAATTACTGCTTGTTAATGTTGCACCAACCGCGATAAAATTACTATTTGTTAATGTTGCACCAACCGCGATAAAGCCTAATACTTAAGGAGATGTCCATATATTACTAAATAAAGTGACAACCAGGGTATCCTCTAATTTTTCCTTAGCTATGTTTGATAATTTTGTCAACGAACTATTTGCGCAGGGAAGTGGAACTCTGACTATTTTCATTAAAAAGGGATTATTAAATGCATTAATCAAGCAGTTTGATGTTATAAAGAACATGATATCGTTTAAAGTATCGGCATCTAACACGTTTCGCTTTTTATTTGATCTGTTTAGTGTGTCGAATAAGTTAAACCACTTACACAAAATGTTGTGATGTTTTCTGTGTAAATGCTTCTTAATGTTGGATGTTCGACCAATTTGAGCTGTAAGCTTTTGATTACACAACATGCAGAAAAACTCAACATCATCTTGTGATTAATTTATTTGAGTATCAGATGTAGTGAAATGAAGATATGGAGTATACTCCTAAAATATATAAAAATCATAACTTATAGAAAAAATAACTTAAATACCCGTTCAACTAAATTTAAAATAAACATCTTTTTTTTAAAAATATTTCTTTGACCAAAATTGTGCATTTTGGATATCAAATTACACAAGTCTTCAGATAAATTTTACCCTGAAACCTTAATCTCGGGTCTTGCTGAATTGGAAGAATATAAATATTGGAAGTTGAAGTATTATTTGAAAACTTTGCTGATAATGATAACGCTGCACTTGTTGTCTGCATAGTAGATTTCGTCATTTTTGTAGGATTTACAGATCTTGTTTTCTTTGAAATTGTTTCTCCAGAAACAGATGCAGACGAACATTGAGGTAAAAAAGGTTGTAATTTCAACTGTTATGTAGCTTTTTAGAACTAGATAATATCCTCATGATAGATCTTACTCTTGCAAGATTGATGAGTCATATTAGATTAGATATTTATAAAGAGATTAAAAAAAAACCTGGTTTTGTTTGCCGAACTACTTTTTTTATACTATATATTTATAAGCTGCATATCCTTAAATCATAAGAAAATGCCTATAGGAACTTCCTTATGCTATAAGAAAATGCTATTAGACTAATTCATTAAAATTGTTACGTGATTTAATATGCTTTTAGGTCATTTATAACAAATTTAAAAAATAATTATGGACTAAATTTGTTTAAAATGATATTTAATTTCTGATTATAATGACTCCTCTTAAAATGAGTGTATTATGTTTTTAAATTGAGTGATTTTAGTCAGATTTTTATAATAATTGAAATGAGAATACTAATTAAAGGTACTAAGTTATACTTTTTTCTAAAAAAAGTTTTGGTTAAAATAATAATACCATATACCACTGAGTATTACTGTGTTCAATTTGTGAGCGGAAAACTAGTTTTCCTATGTTTTAAGCAATTTTTAAAGTGTGGGTGTGCGCTGACCAACCACATAGTTATTTTGTGTTGATGTCTCGTTTTAAGCTATCCTTTATATATAAAAATATAAAAAAAGATACAATGGGGCAATTATTAAGAGGAATTGATTGCCTATGGCTGGGAAAAGATCTACAAAAAAGATATAATCTCAAAAAAAATTTTTACAAATAGAATAACATAATATTTGGTTAAAAGGATTGTTGTTTCAAAAGAAATAAACTTACCTAAAAGTTTTTAAAACTAAATAATCACAGGACAATTTGCCCCACACATAAAAGGCCATTTTCCTTCACCCAACACGAACTTATAGCAAATAAATTAGTTTTATTAATTAAGAATTTTTATATTTTGAATATTGTGGAATAAATTACCCACAAAACAAGCATTTCTTTATCATTATCACACAAATAATAATATTACAAAAAACTGATTTTTTTAACTTTTAGTAAAGCAAGATTTTCATAAATTCATGCCCATTGTGCATTTATGAGACCAAGGTAGATTAACATTGGTTGAATTTTTATAACTATTTTTTTGAATTTTTATATAAAGAGTTTAAACTTGTCTTGTAACTTACTACCCAGTGGGCACACGACGTTATTTCGACGTTGATTTACAGTTGATTTTTAGTCGCGACGTCGTATAACCAAAAATCAACGTTGTATCAACGTTGAAAAACTTGTTTAAAACTATCAAATAAAATTGACGTTGATTCCATGTTAATTCAACGTCTATATTACGAGTTCGACCGTTCGTAATTGCAATATGAAAACTAAAATACGCATGCGTGACTTAAATTTTTTTTTTTTTAGCATAACAAATAACAAGTTAAGACATAAAAAGTTACTTATTAGCCCAATAAAAAAACAAGTAAAATCACACATGCTAATAAATTAGGCCATATGTTGCCTTTTTATAAGGTTTTGAATTTGACAACTTAACAATAATACATAGCTTAACTTGTGATGCAGTTAGTTAGGTAAATATTAAATGGAAATTTCTTTATGATCGTATTATTTCATGAGTGTGGATTGCAAGTAGAGATTACCTGATATATTATATAAATATAAAATATATATTATATATGTTTTTCTTATTTATATTATATTATATATATATATATATATATATATATATATATATATATATATATATATATATATATATATATATATATACATATATATATATATATATATATATATATATATATATATATATACATATATATATATATATATATATATATATATATATATATATATATATATATATATATATATATATATATATATATATATATATATATACTTATATATACATATATATATATAGTACATATATTTATATTATGTATGTATATATACATATATTGTGTATGTATATATTATATATGCATATTATATATATGTATATATATATATATATATATATATATATATATATATATATATATATATATATATATATATATATATATATAATATGTATATACACCACACAGTCTGTGTGTGTGTATATATATATCTGTGTCACAGATAAATATATATATATATATATATATATATATATATATATATATATATATATCTGTATAGATATAAATTACAGATATATATATATATATATATATATATATATATATATATATATATATATATATATATATATATATATGTATATATATATATATATATATATATATTTATATATATATGTATATATATATATATATATATATATATATATATATATATATATATATATATATATATGTATATATATATATATATATATATATATATATATATATATATATATATATATATATATATATATATATATATATATATATATATATATATTACTAACTAATTGAAAGTTTTATTGTGTTGAAAATGGATGATGTTTTACAAAATAATGATTTATCAAGCTTTTCTACTAATCCATGTGAATTAAAGAGTTTGAATATTTTTTATATTAAAAAATTTTTCTTAATTTTTTAAAGATTTTTCTTGTAAAGTTGTATAAAAAAGAATTTGTGCTTGCTCCTTTAGTCCATGTTATTGGTTGGTAGAAGAATCAACATAAAAATTTAGCAAATTTTAGCAATTGTATAATGTATCATAACGTACAGTTTAAAGTTGTATTTTTCTGTTAGCTATTTTACATGAACAAATATTTAATATATGAGTATTTTTTCTATTATATTTTCTATTACACTTTTCCAGTTGAAAAAGTATAGTAGGGCAAACAAAATGTTCATTCGAGCTGTTTGGATAGAAAATACAGAGAAATAAAGAGAGAAAATTCGATTGATAATTTTTTGTGCTGGCCATCATCATTAAATGTAATAAATTGTTTCAATGAAATGCATAAACCGAACCTAACTAATACAGATCTACGCTGCTCAAAATTAAATGTCATGGAGATAATGTAGTTTTTTTTTATATAAACCTTAAGTCATTTCTTTTTTTCCTTGTTTTTTTAATTTGCTTTCATTCTGTATATGTTGTTTTCAGTGTTATTATATATGATATATTCTTTATTATATATTCTTTATTATATAATATATTTAAAACATTTTTAAATTGAACGAATATTTTTAGATTATGATTATGTGATAAATTTGAATTTGCCACTACTAGTGATACTCAGATAGAATCAAATTCAGAAAACGATAACTATTTTAAGTATTATCAGTTTTATTTTGATATTAATTTTTATAGGAGCCACTACCATGCTTATGCAAGAGAAAACATTATAACCAACAGAATAGTAAGCAAGTACCTACTCCTGTAACGCAAAAAAAGAAACAGAAAACAATTTTAATGCATACTCCACATATTGTAGCTCAAGGTATTAATTGTGTGTCTGCAAGTTGATTTAGGAAGAAAAGATTCTGAACATTGTTTTCTATGCTTCAGTGTCTTACACATTTTATTGGTTGCTAAATTAATACATATTATAATAATTTATGAATAATGTTTTGTTTTATAAACGTGTTTTTTTTGTGTTTCAACGCTTTTAGAAATTATTAATGTTTGGTTCTTTTGTCTTTCTGATATATCTTTATTGTTAGAAAAAGATGTTAGTAAAAACTCACTCCAGTAATTAAAGTAATATCATGACAAATGGTTCTGAAATTCTATGGATGAACTTGCAGCAGTAATTTAATGATTATGATAACAGTTTAAATGATTCTTAGGTGAGGTCAGAAGTGATGGGTTGTTTTAAACCATGACTTTTTGCAGTTTTTTTATTGTTTTTAGATTGAGTATTTAATAATAACTTAACCTAAATTAATCTACTTGTAACTTTTTATAAATGTACTATAAAAATAATGTGGTTTAATTATTTTTTTAAACCTTTAGGTTAACAAACTTTCTAAAATTGGAAATACAACCATTAAGACAAATACAAAAAAATGTGATGCAAAGGTTTGTTAAAAGTAGTTTGAAATAAAAAATCTTTTGAATATTTTTATTATAGTTTGTTTTAAACTTGTGTTAAAAAATGTGGAGCATATATTTTTAAAAATTTGACGAATTCTAATCAGACATAAAATAAATCTTTTTTTATGTCTGAATATAATTTTGTAACTGTTTTCTTTTACTTTTGTATTTCCTTGAGCTAAAAAACAACCTTAAATTACAAAGGTTAATTTGTAACGCATACTTACCCTTTTTTTTACACTATATATACATACATATATACGTACATAAATAAACATATATATATATATGTATGTATATATACATACATATACTTATATGAATATATATTATATATATATATATATATATATATATATATATATATATATATATATATATATATATATATATATATATACATATATATACATATACATATATATATATACATATATATATATATATATATATATATATATATATATATATATATATATATATATATATATATATATATATATATATATGTATATGTATATATATATATATATATATATATATATATATAATATATATATATATATATTTATATATATTTATATATATATATATATATTTATATATATTTATATATATTTATTTATATATATATATATATATATATATATATATATATATATATATATATATATATATATATATATATATATAGATATATATATATATATATATATAGATATATATATATAAAATAAATAAAGTTGAACATTTTGAATATTTATTGATTATTATGATAAATTATATAAAAATATTTTGCAAAAACACTTTTATTTGCATTAACTGCTTCATTGCATTGTGGCATGCTTGTAACTTATTTTTTATAGTTTTTGTCAACTCTGGGTTGTTATGCCAGATCTTGATAATCTCTTCCATAAGATCTTGCTTATTAGTAAGATTTTTTTTTCCAATCTCTTGCTTTACTATTTCCCAAATGTTTTCTATGTGGTTAAGATCATGCGAGTTGTCTGTCTATAGCAATACATCAACTAAGCCATAAAAGTTTTTATTATGTGGCATGTTGCACCATCTTGCATAAATTTAAGATTTTTGACATTATTTTTAATATTTTTAAATTTTTTTGTCAATTTTTAAATTTTTTTCTCCTGGACATCAATCCCTCTTCTTTTAGCTTTCTATTATTGGTCCGGTCTGACACAACAATTACAGCTTCATGGATAAGCTTAGTGGCTTTTTTTCTGTTTTCCAGGCAGATATTTCTAATTATACTGTCCGCTCTTGGTTTTTTCTTGCGTTTAGAAGGTGGTCTCCTTGGACCAAACTCTTCCCCTGTATCAATTCTTTTTCTTACTTGCATTACGATTTGGTAAAAAACCTTTGCGGTTTGTGCAATTTTTCATTGAGAATAATTTATATTTTGTAAAAAACATAACAATGTATAATGCAGGTTGTTGACCAATGGTTTAAATTCAAAATTTAATATAGCTGGTTGTAAAGGTAAAGAGAAGTTTAAAGGAACAAACGTTAGGAATTTACTTTAAGTTAAGAGTAAAATTATATATTTTTTAAAAATAACAGGTCGTTTTTTTAATGCTATTTTATTTTTAAGTTTTTGATGTGTTTGATACAAATTACTCAGGCAATACCTTTTTTATAAAGTTTTGTCAATTAAAGTGACTGCTACAGTTGCCGAAATAAGAAAAGGAATAATGACTTTAATAAAATACGCACTCGACAGATCAAATGGTGGTGGTCGGCGCGTAAAAGGCGATTCACCCGATATATAACATTCATACTTTTTCCTAGTTGTTCTGGAACTATTGATAATAGTTATTATTGATAAATTCATAAATATATTACTGATAGATAAAACCTTTTTTTTCAAACATTTTATTTTATTTGCATTGTATATAAAGTCCGTTGAAGCAGTTTAGTTGTATCTGATTAATTTACGTAAGCTAAAATATCATCTGCGGAAATTATTGCTTTTTTATTGTGTTATTTTATTGCAATTAAAGTTGAGATAATTTTTTAGTTAATTGGATTTAACCAAATAAAAAACAAAAATCAACGTTGAATTTACGTTGTTTCAACGTTGTTCAAGCGTCTTAACAACTACGTATCAATAAATTATATCACCTATTCAAAGTTGAAAGATGATTGATATGTAGTCGATAAAACGTTAGATCAACGTTAAAACGACGTAATCATCGACGTTGTTTCAACGTCGAAGTTCTCGACGTCAGATTTTCTTTCAATTCAACCAAATTTCAACGTTGTTTCAACGTAGCATATGGTCGGTTTAAGACGTTTTTTCAACGTTATTTCAATGTCATTGTTCCTTGCTGGGTAAGAAAATCCTTTGAAAAGTTTTAACTTTATTAAAACCAATTATTTGTCTAATATGCAAATAAATAAAACAATAGTATATAAATAAAATTAAACATATATTATGTAAGAACTTTAGGTTCTTATATATATATATATATATATATATATATATATATATATATATTTTGTTAGATCGACTTAAAGTGGCCTTTTCATTGGTAAAAACTTAACTTAAAGCGGACTTTTACTTAAAGTGGACTTTTTTGAGTCCACTTTACGTTTTTGATTAGTTTTTAGACTAAGTTAAAGCTGTTGAAAAGTTAAGAGCAAGTTTTTCTAATCGGACTATTGCTTCTATAAAGGTTTGCGGATAGGAAGTTTTGTTTTAAAAGCATAATTT
The DNA here is from genome assembly GCF_022113875.1 of Hydra vulgaris. NCBI lineage: Eukaryota > Metazoa > Cnidaria > Hydrozoa > Anthoathecata > Hydridae > Hydra > Hydra vulgaris. Next base: position 41,302,505 of record NC_061165.1, read on the forward strand.
TGAGTTTAAGTGTTTGTTATTTTTACCATGTATATTTCGTCACTGTACAAAAAAACACTTAAAGTGGATCTACATTTTGAGACTAGGTTTTGGGTATAAATCTTTACAATATTTAATCGAGTTTTTTAGTTCTATAAGACATCATACACCTAATACTAACCAAACTTAAATGAAATGTTAAATCTTTCTTTCTACAGATATAACATAAAAAATGCAATTAATGAGGTCGCTAAGGCATAGATTTTGTTCAAAAAAAAAAATATATATTATAAGTTAAATTAAAAGAATTTATTAACCAAGGTAAAGTTAAACTTGTTTTTCTGAAAGAAAGCAATAAAATAATTTGTAAAACTAAATTTAAAGCAACTCTTACACATTATTTTTACACTTAATTTAAAGTCCATTTAAAGCAAACTTTTCAACATGTTTTGTATAAATCCATTTAAAGCGAAATTTCAAACAAATTTTAAATAAATTCACTTTAAGCGAAGTTTTAAATGTTTTAAATAAGCTCACTTTAATTTAAATTAAGTAAGTCCATTCCAAGCGAGATTTTAAGCGTTTCAATGTAAATAAATCCAGTTTTAAATGTTTTTAATAAGCTCACTTTAAGCAACATTTTAAACAATTTAAGTAAGTCCATTTTAAGTGACGTTTTAAACGTAAATAAGTCCACTTTAAACGGACTTTTAAACGTTTCAAAATAACACTTTAAACAAAGTTTAAGCATGTTTCAGAAAGCCGATTAAGTAAAAGCGTTGAAAATAAATTATATTTATCAACATAACCAAAAAAATATATGCTAATAATCTTTATTTATCATATAACTAATGCTACAAGAACAATCTATATATTATTTTCAATTCTATTTTTATAACTTAATTACTACGGTTCTAAATATTTGAGTTCAAACTTAAAAAAAACGGGCGGTGTACAGGTATCGTTGACGTCGAAAAACGCTTTAATTTTGTTTAAATTTTAAAAAATTTAACTCCTGACTCTTTAAAATCCTATGTCTTTTTTTATATAAAAATAAATCATGGTATTGCACCGTAATAGTAATAATAATAATAGCAATAATAATAGCAATAATAATATATTATACTAATATATTATACTAATATAAGATAAAAAAAATAATAATAATACAAATTATAGTAATAAAAAAAGTATGCTTACAATATTTGCAATGAAAAAAACAATAATAATAACTAATATTATGATGGTAGTTATCACCATAAATGTTTTTTTTTAATTTAAAAAAAGAAACATTCCCCCCAAGCCGTTAAAAACTGTAATTAAAAATTTATGAAAACTCAAAGTTAAAAATAAAAAAATAATAGTTTTGGATAAAATAAAAAAGCTCTTATAGGTAAATAAAATTAGCTGAGTTCAATCGCACACACATTTGAATAGGATCGCAGAATCCTCTCTGCTTACTTTACAATTTTGAATAAAAATTTTACTTTTTTTAAACGAAAACTAAACGAAAGGTAAACAACGTTCGAACTCACTGTTCACGTTAATTAATTGAAAAATTTATTTGGTGCGGATTTTCTCATTGAATTTAAAATAAGGTTTTAGAAACATCAGTATTTTTAGATTTTGAATTATTTTCGAAATTTAACTTGTTAATAAATACATAATTTAATTAAATAAATAATATAATTTAAACAAGCAAACAAAAATTTAAATTTTTGTTTCCTTATTTTAATTTTTTAAATAATTTAGTTAAGATTTCTCAACATCTATAACAGAGCGCATATTTTCTGCTGGTGGAAATATACTGTCCTACCAGCTGAGAACATGCCTTGCTCTTTTCTTATAATTTTGCTATTAAACATAATGTTTTATTATCAGAATAATCTAATAATTTCTTCTCTCATCAAATAACTTTGTTAACTGATCTTCAAATAGGGAGGACCGGGGCTAGTTGGCCGCATGGGTAAGAGCCTTTTATCATAAAGCAAAAAAATTACACAGAACTTTTTTAATTGACCATTTTATCATTCACTGTAGTATTGTCAGGATTCGTGCATGCGCATGGGAGATGTTGAGATTTTGTGTTTCTCGGACAAAAAAACGTAACTTATGGAACATCGGTTTCATTTTACTTTACAAAAAAAAAAAAATCAGTCAAATGAAAAAAAAAATATTGTAAAAGTTCCAGTCACAATTGGTTTACTAGTTAATATTAAAAAACTTTTTATTAATTTTGGACTTAATAGTACATTAATAATCATTTTTATAGTTTGCGCCAACTTACCCAGTGGTGGTACCCAGTTGGCGCAACTTTTTCTTTTTTTTTTTGAGGGCTTGGTAAGGCCTTAAGAATTTTTTTTTTAATGCAGTAGAGTAACAGAGAGTTTTCCGTTTTTTTTTAGAAATTTTAAAAACTTGGAAAAATCTTTAATACTTTTTTTATCCCTTTATTTTCTAAACTGAGAACTAATTTATTGCTCAATAGTGTAATGAAAATAATCTAAATATTCTTATTTTATGAATGAAATAACACTGCGTTGCAAAGTTGTTTAGTAAGTTTTAATAAATATGTTAATGCATTGTTTTATTGGGTATTTATTTTTAAAATATTGTTTACTACCTTTTTTTAAATTTTATTTTTGTAACTACAACAAAAATTTTATTTGTCAGTTTTATATCTCAGAGATAGAAATAATATTAGTTAACCATTTTATGAATAACATTGCATAAGTTTATAACGGTATTAAAAAACTTTATACCTTTTTGAGATCTATTTTAAAACAAAAGCATATTATTAGTGACATGATCTAATGATATAGTTTTTTAAATATTTATATGTACAAGTTTATCATAAGTTATATTGACAGTAAATTTAAGTCGTACTGTCGGGACCAGCTAAAGTATGAGTAGTAAAAAAGCCGACAGATTATAATTTTTATTATTTTTCATTGTTAAACGGAATCATTCTCGCATAGTAGCGTTGAATTCAAAGAACCAAATATAAAGTGTATTTGCAGTAGTAATAAGTTTTACGAACTTCGGGTTTACTCATTAGTTTGCGTAATTTGAATGTGACCTCGAGTGTAAATATAATTGATTTTTAAAACGAAACTTGATATATTTAGAGTAAATAACCAGGTTTTTTTTTAAAAAGCAATTTAGCGCTAGAGATTTCACAAGATTTTATTCCAACATTAATATTGACCCGGTGCTGGGTACCCGGAATTGGGAACTCAGCATCTGCAAACTGGTTCCGGTACATCTTTATTTTGCACTGTTTTCTTTTGTATCTGCTTCATAAACATAATGATTTTTCTTGAAACAAACAAAAAAATTCTCTTAGATGATTAATAAGTTCTTATATTTAAGAAATTTATTGAATCATTTAATAATCTTTTTGGTGAGTTTAAGATTTCCGCAAATATTTTTGTAAAAAAAATAAATATATTTATACTGATACTAATTGAATATGAGATGTTTTGAATAAGATAAAGTATTTTAATTAACACTTTACATAGAAAAGAAGTAGTAATTCACAAATAAAACGCTATAATCTAAACTAGATAAAGGAAACAAATAAATAAAATTAATATTGCATAATAAAAGTAAAGTTCTAGACACTCGAATATCAGATTAATAAAGTATATTAAATATGGACAAAATAATTAAGGAGCCATCCATAAAAGACGTCATCCAAATAGGGGGGGGGGGGGGTCGAGTTAAAAAGGACAAGGGGAGGGGGAGGTTGTCAGAAAAGGACGTCACTTTATAGATTTTTTATTTTAGTTTAATTAACATGGAAAACTACGTAAACATGTGTTTTTAAGAAAATAATGTATGAGAATATTTTTAATTTTATTTTTCAAAGGTGTAGCAGCAGATTCAAACATCATTGCGAGATGAGATAAATTTTTTTGGAGTTAAAAATAGGGGGGGGGGGTTTCTGCATTTTATGACGTCCTTTTCAAGGGGGTATAGGGAAAAAGGACAACCGGTGATGGATGGCCCCTAATACATATCTATTGCAACCCATATTACGGGTTGCTTACTGCTAGTGTTAAAAAAGACTATAAAAAGTTGTTTTAAAAAATATGAATTTTACGTATTTCAACATGAGTTTTTTTAATTTTTTAATTATTAAGTAATTTGCATAAAGTTAAAAAATTAAACCAGAGTCATAACATGAAAAAAATAACAAAAGGTATAGAAGTTTGTTAATCAAAATAAAACGCAAAACGTCTCCTTTTTTTAGATAGCTCTGCATTTAAATGGTTCTCAAAAAAAAAAAAAAAAAAAATGTTGCGTCATGGTTTTAAAAGTCAGAGATAACATAATACTTCATACTTATGTCAGAAGTTAACTTTGCTTTTTAGGTTCTATGTAATGTTTCTATATAAAAATTTTATTAAAATCCATTTGTTTTAAAAATTTTTTAAAACTTTATTCTTTGAGTATTTTAGGTCTGCTTTTTATAACTTGACTGTTACCTAAAATAAATAATATTGAATAAATACTTATATTTATTCAATATTATTCTATACTCATATATATTTTTTAAAAAACTTTATCACTTATCCCATTAGATTTTAAAATCCCTTTTACAAAAAATAACAAATGTAGGAAGCCAAAATATAAAAATAAATCAATAAAAGTTAAAAGAAAAAGTAATTAAAAATAAAATCGAAATTTACTATTAAAAAAGTTTCTGTGGTGGCTTTTTTCTCCATTTACAAGTTTATTTTATAAAAAAATAAATAAAATTTTTTACAAAACACCCAAAGATTTATAGGGTGAGTGATGCATTGTAAAACATGAGGCACCATGATGCAATGTAATTGTAAAGCCATCTAAAGAGTGGTGACAACCACTTTTATATGGTACAACAGTTACTACTGGGGCTATGTTTGACTAAAAAGTTGTATTATTTGATATCATTAAGCCTGCAATGGATAGAACTTGGTTTTTATAATTTAATAGCAATGTAATTTATTACTTTTTAAAGTTGCTAATTTTTAATACATGTTATTCAATGCGTCAATCGGCACGTTACTTCATATGATAAACTATAATCCATAGGATCTAACTTCATTTAATAAAACTAATAAAAAAATAAGTTGAAGCGATTGTTTTGTATAAGTAAGTATGGGGTAACCTAATATAGCATTAGTAGGGGCCTTTAAACTGTAGAACAGTACTCTGTTGTGTCATAGACAATTCAAAAAATTATTTATTCTAAAATTTACAGTCAATGTTTAAGAAGCTTATTTAAATATAACACTTAGAGATAAAATTATGATACGTATTATATGTTATGCCTCAATAAAAAATAGCTTAGTCATAAGCTATTTTTTATTGAGGCATAAGAATGACATTTAAAACAATATATTGAGGCATAAGAATGACATTTAAAACAATATATTATCTGGAATTCTAAAATGTGGTTTGAACCATCGGATGCATTATTTGGGTTTTAATTAATAACTTGTTTTTCTTTCAAGTAAAAATTTGTGTTTTCTTTGAGTTTTATACTTTTTATTTACTTTTTAAATGATGCTTATAAATGATGCTTACTCATAAAACCTTATGGGCTTGTGAGTACTGTAAGTACTTGACACAAGTTTCTAATTTTACTTTAAATAGTCTCAGAAGTTTAACCTGTTATATTTTGGTAGTTATTAATTAAATTATTAAATTTAATTTTCTAAGTTTTATTCTAGAAATAAAACAAGTTGGCTAAAATAAAAAACTCTATCCTCTTTATTATAGCTTTTAAGGATACTTTACTTGATTTTTTTTTTAATATGTAATTATTTTTATGTTATTTTGAGTTAATTGAGTTGTTACGTTAAAAAATAACGCAGTTTTTGGGAAAAGACTTTTTTTAATGAATTATTTATTAGAAGGAAAGACTAAATTATTATAACATGCAAAAACAAATATAAATATAATATTTCGACTGTAAAAAAAAACAATGCAATGTTAACATGCCCAACTTATGCAACCTTTTCCCCTAATTGTTTTACGCAACAACAACAACAACAACAACAACAACAACAAAAAAATTTATTTTTTAAAATAAAAATTTATTTTTTAAAATACAAAATTTTTAAAAAATAAATTGTA
>NC_061165.1:41309609-41357109 GCF_022113875.1 Hydra vulgaris
AAAATAAAATGCTTATTTCTCGTAGAGGTTAAATAACCGGATTAAACTGTTTACTCATTTTGTTAAACAACTTTCTGTTTTAAACAAAATTTTTGTCTACAGCACATAAACTAAATTTGTATTTCTAAACGACATTCTTTTTACGAGAAATCTAGAAAACTAAATAAAATTTAATAAATAAACTATGACCATTTTTTTTGTAAAAAAACAACAACTTCAAAACTAAAAAATCACAAATTTATAAATTTGCTATACACTTAATTTACTACACAAAATTTAACAGCTACAATCTTTAAAATATCTTCAAATTATACAATCTACAATCTTTAAATTATCTAAAGTTATGCTATATAAAGCAATTCTTTTATGATCAATTAATTATTACCCCTATCGTAACAGAAAGCAAAAAATCCAATTTTAATTTGCCGACCTGACGTCCTTCAATATTTGCTGATTATATATATATATATATATATATATATATATATATATATATATATATATATATATATATATATATATATATATATATATATATATATATATATATATATATATATATATTTATATATATATATATATATATATATATATATATATATATATATATATATATATATATATATATATATATATATATATATATATATAATAATAATAATAATAACATCAATAATATATATGTATATATATTATTAATGATATTAGGTGTCAAGCAGGGGTACTTTTGTATAATAAGACCTTATAACAGTTAGAAACAATAATAATAACATATTTCTTTATTAAATTAATATTTTTAACAAAATAATTAGACTATCAAACTTATATTTTACTGATGAAATCTTCTCAATGTGTTTTTATTAAGAGTAAACTTACTATTTTATTCTTGATATTTCTAGTATAACAATATTTTTCCTCTTCTTCTCGTGATGTAATTTGTTTTATATCAATTACAACCACTACTTCTCGTCATTAAATCCGTAAATGTTGAATAAAAGGATTTCATTACTTTTACAATTTCTTTTCGTGATACAATCTGTTACAAAATAAATTAACAACACTTCTTCTCCTGATTCACTCTGTAAATATTGAAAATACTTTTTCTACTTCTTCTTTTTTCATAATTTAAACTTTTTATTTTGAAATATGATTTTTTTTTGTAAAAAATTAATAACATAAGGATGTCTGTTTATGTAAAAACATGCTATTATTTACATTTAAACACAATTAACAGTACCAAAGGAATTTATGAATCACTGATTTCAAAATATAATTTATATTTTGAGATCAGTGATTATGAATATTCCATAATGTTACGCATGCGTACCAATATGTAAAAATGTCAACATTGGCTAATGTTAGCTGTTTAAATAAAGCCAATTTTGGCAAACAATATTTCGCCAATCTTGGCACATCGACATTATTAAGATTATAATGGGATAATATTGGTGCAATATTGTTTGCCAATATTGGTGAGGCATTATTGGCGTTATATTGCTTGGCAATATTGGCGCCATGTCGGATATCTTGGCCAAGATTTGCTAAGATATCCAATATTGCGCCAATATTTTTTGTTACTTGGGTAGTTACGCGGATTTGTAATATCCCCTACAATATTTAATGTTGTTTTATAAGTTTAATTAACAATTCTGTTAAAAAACAAAACAAGATCAACATTTGATTATATTTATTTTTAGAATCTAAAAAAGTGTATAAGCCTCGTTTTCAGAAGAATGGAAGACTTCTGTATATAAAATGATATAGGAGCGAAAATTTACATGGGTTAAATGATTACAGATGGCTCCCAGGACCAGCTTTGGCTGTTAACGCTGTCGAAGCTCCGTTTTGCACTAGGATTTTTCATGGATCAGCCGTGGATAGCCACCAATGGCAAAACATCGGCTAGCCAGCGCGGGGCAAGAACTGGGAGAAAAACGATTAGAAATTTTTACATACTATCGTTTTTTACCGTACCATCGTGATTTTGTCTTTGTTGACTAACTGGGTCGCGTATGATATTGTTATGGATTTTTATCGGGCAATCCTATTTGAAGTCGCTATATTTTCCGTTTAGACCCCTTCTTCTTAATTGTTTTAAGTTGTTTTCAGCATAACCAACTGTAATTTTTTTTGCTTGAAATTTGCGTATTTATCATTAGTTTAAGGACAATAAAATGTATTAAACACATGATTGTTAACAATTTTGATTATTACGAATAAACTTGAAAAACAGTCTTGAATTTTAAAATATATATACGCAATTGTAATACAAAGTATTACAATTGCGTAATACAAAATGTAAAAAATGCAATACAAAGTATTACATTTTTGACTCGCTGTACCGTAAAAAACCTGTCTTTAGGGTACCTAAGAGTAATTCAAAAAAAAAAGAAAAAATAAATTTACGTCTAGAGCTAGTGCATTGCGCTTCAATAATCGAAGAAGTTTCCCCTTTTTGTAATTTTCTTACAAATGAAATGAAATTGAATAAATTCTTTAACAAATATCTTGACAGAGGCGTAATCTTGACAGAGACGTAACAACTGCCCAACAAGCCCAACCCAATGGTCGGGATTGTTTGGCAGTCGTCTAACGGGAGCCTTTTTGGTAAGAGGGCACCAAAAAGGGGTTTTGGGCTAAATTTGTTAATGCAAGTCAGTCCAAATATTTCTAAAAATGAGGTGCTTTATCATAATTTTAGGTGTATAATATGTTGCAAAACCGTTGTCAGATCTGGGCTCCTCCCCAGACCTTGTTGGAGGATCTTACAAAGCTACCCCATACCCTTAGCTGGGAAGGGAAGGGACTCTTAAGCCGCCCTTCTTCCTAGCAGGACCTCCATATGCGGCCCCTTTAGGGCCTTATCGCTAAAAGTCTCCCCATGGCATTTTTTTTTAGTCCGCAAGTCTGTTTCAGGAGGGAGGCGCCAAATTTCAGCGTTGCCCTGGGCACCAGAAACCCTAGCTACCCTACTGTATGTAGAGACAATATAAGTAAAAAAAAGTATTGGAATGGTAAATAAGAAATTTTTTTTTTGAATTTAAAAACCAACTTTTTGACTGAAACTTTTTTGTAAGATATAGTGTTTTACTTTTCGCTAATTTCTGTTGGTAGTTTAAAATACGATTTGCTTGAAAAATTAGGAATTGAGGATCTGGAGTTATGAGTAATTCTTATAATGCCATCACTGAAATTAAAGCCAGGTACTTTTTGTAAAGCCTCTGTTACAAACTTTACGCATCGTTCTACTGCTTGGGTGTGTGGAAACATTTCAAAGTTCCACTCAGCAGCTGTTTCACCTGATTGGACCTTTGACCAAATACCTTTATCTAAGACTCTTCGGGGCAAAGGTGGCAGCAAAAGTGTGGAAGTGTTCCAGTCAATCATCTCTGTATAGTCGGTCGCAAGGAAATTAATTTTGGGTGGTTGAAAACTCCTGATAAACTTTCTTTGAGAAGCTAGGCTTTTTGCTTTTATAGTTCTTTTAAAACCCAATTCCCTAAAATGAACCTATTTGTCTACTACCATTGTGAAAGGCAAGTTTTCTGAACGTGCAAAAAAAGCGTTTCTCTCAATTACTGGGTCTATTACTTTTAGGAAATCATTGGGCAGGAATCTTGACAACTTTATCATTTCAAATACATGTTCTGCTCCATTTGTATAATATTTACTTTTTTTTATGTGAAACCATAAATCTTATATGAACAGAAAAATCTTCTGAACAAATACCTGATTTAATAGCAGAACTTATATCCACAAAAATTCAAGCTGATCTTTGCTTGAATTTTTGCGGTCAATTTCTGGAGTTTTACAATAGACAATGACAAATTTTACCACTGGTAAATTTTCACACTTATTAGGCTGTGCGCCAATCGGACCGCTAAATGATTTTGGGCCTGTCGTTTCTCCGTCTAACGTTTGAAATAAATGCAGGAATGGCAATTTGTTAAAGTGTAAAGTACAAATCCGGTTTACATATTTTTCAGTTGTGGCAATAACTCTGGATTTCCATCCTGTGTTAGTAACAGTTCCATCGCATCCGATTACGTCCAGTTTATGAAATGAAAATCCAGCTTCATTTAAAAATGAAAAAATGCTACTGGCAATGTTTTCAGCAGACCCGAAGTTGGTGAAACATGACCAACGTACACGGACCTAGTTCTTGTAAAATTGATTAATGTTTCTCTTTCATGGTTTGTCGAAATCTTTTTGATTTAATTTTTTCAACTACTAGAGTTTTGTCCTTCCTCCCATCAAAATACAGTCCTTGAAGTGGGTTATATTTCTGCATTTGAAGCAGTGAACGGTTTGCCAGTTTTTCTATTCTAATTTTATTTCTGTCAACAACAAGACTGAGATCATAATTGCTTACAATACCATAATCTTTCAAAACACTTGAGGCAATAGCTGCCGTTGCTCTGTCTTATAATACATAGCGATCGCTAGTCAGAGCAGTATTCTTCATTGTAATGCGCATCTGCCATGATGGCTTAGTTAGCTTAAATTCTTCTAATTCATCATCGATGACTTTTGTAATGGTTATGGAGGCATCACTATTGAATTCTTTTTGCTTTAGTGTTTCATCTAAATGGTTTGAGGATAAATGTTGCGATAATAGATTATTATCGGCCATAGTTCTTTTAAGTTCAGCACATTTCCTATCGTGTCTTTGTGTAATTTTTTTTTATTTTTTTTTTACGTCAATGCTTCCAATTTTACCAATACCATGCATTCTTTGGAAGTACACAAATTTTAGTTCAATGATGGGGATTTTTGTTTTCTTTTCACACATACAGATAATTGAAACAGAACACTCGTATTTACAAATTTCAGTTACCATTATACATTTGCAGTCTAATGTTATTTTACACTAACACGCCAAAACAATAACAATGACTTTGTTTTAAAATCTTAAACTCTCTTTTTAAACTTTCCTTCTTGTTTAACACACTTGAAGGATTTCATAAGGTTGAGATAACTGTTATGGTATCCATTTATCAATTGGACAACTCTGTACATTGTTACTGTGGGCATTGAAGCTTTATCAAACACTGATTAAACTTGTTGTGCAACACAATTTGAAACATAGGAAAATTTAACTGGTTTGTTGTTTGATTTCAAGGCTAGTTTGCAATTTCATCAAAGCAACACTTGAGAACTTCTTCATAAGTTCGAACTTTATTTGCAGATATTTCTATTGGATGACCAAAAATCGGGCACTTAAATTCGCTACGAGTAATTTTTTTAAAAACAACCATCACAGATTGGTTAATATTATCAAATAATCAAAACAAAAATATATCAAAAAAGTTGTTATGGCATGAAAAGTACCAATTTTGCAGCGCATTTTGGGAATACTCTAAAGCGCACTGTTTTACTAAAATGATAAAAAGCAAACATTTATTTAAATATTCAAGTACGATGCACTAGCTCCAGATGTAAAATATTGGTATTATTTTATTTGTATTTTCTTTAGATACCCTTGAAGCATGTTTTCCGGTAAAGCGAAACAAAAATCAAAATTAAAAAATTTTTCGGCCCACACTAATACAAAGATTTGATTCATAACTATTTGACAATGGTGCTTTTCTGCAATTCATATTCAATTGTCAACATGGATCGTTATAAACTTCTGCTTCAACTTGTAACGTTATTGTCATCTTTAACGCTTGCATCCATTTTAACTTTATTAAAATAAAAACAAGCATAAGCATAACTTAAAAATAATTACATATATACTTATACAGTATAGTAACAAAAAGTATACAAAATGGTCACAATTTATAAACAACATGGCTATTATGTTACAATAGCAAGTATTTTTATTATTGACAAAAATGTTAAATCCTTTAACAACAAGCCATAGTTACATAGACTTGAGTTAAGGATCTTTTTATAACTTAGTGAACTAAAATGTAATGAGTATCACAATGAAATTTTAAAATTACAACCAAATGCAGGATACTTACAAATTTTTTTATTAAAACATATGGTACTTGAATTAATATGTACCAAAACTCCATTAAAAAATTCATGTCTTGAGATTTGACATTTCATGATATTTAATTTAATTCACAGCAGATTCTAAATAAAGTATATGACACGCAATTTAACATTTTATTATAAGTAGATAACTTTAAAGAGTTGCCACAGTATAATTGCAATTTAAAGCATTTTAAACATTTTTTTAAATAAAATCTGTATTGGTAGTTCTCGTTGACAAGATCTTATCACCTTCTGCAAGTATTTGCATTCATGTTTTAAAGTCAACAAAATTTGTAATTCCAATTGTATGTATTTAATTCATTCTTTTATTGTAAAAGTTATTTTAAATAAATAAAAAACAAATAAAAAATTTGGAAGTAAAAATTAAAATGACTCTCAATCTTTCTAAATATTTTTAGGAAGATTGACTTTTTCATCACTTAAACACTAAAAACAAAAATATTAATAATTTATTTGATAAAGTGTAAACTTACCAGATTTAGATGAACCATTTAACTTGAGATTTGGCATTTTTTTCTCAACATTTCGTTTATTGCCATAGCTTCATTAATATTTGCTACATTTATGTGGAGGCACATAAATCATCACATACAATTTCTAAAAACAAAACATCAGTACTATTAAAATTAATACCATCATTATTAGCAATTTTTTATTACTTTCAATGAAAGCATTTTAAAAATGAAATTATAGAGAAAAAATGAAATTGGAATTCGGACACTAAAGCAAATCAAACACTTCATGGAATTATTAGATAAAAGAAATATAACAATGATAGCACATTATTGTTTAGACCTCACCTTTAATATCGAACCTCATAAAGGAGTTTATATATACGCAAGTATGTAATTAAGATTGAACAACTCCAACATAGAGCAATTCACTTTTAGTTTGAAAAATTTATCATGTAAAAACTCACTAATAAACCTTTCTCTCCCCAATAAAAATTAGAAGATCAAGATGTTATGTGATAAAACTATACAGAACTATTAACGACTTGGATGTAATAAATTGAAATAATGTTCCAATATTTATAAATAATTTAATTACCAAAAACAACAACAAATGATATATAAACACCAATCTAAAAAATCAATCAATAATTTTTTTTTTCATAAATAGAATAGCTGACAAATAAAACCATTTATAACTAGAAGTTATAAAATCGAAAAACTTTTTTATATTTTTAACTCTGTATGATAAATATATACAAAACTGTAAAAAAGTCTGGCATCTACTAAAGTTAGACTTTACACAAATAATGTGTATCACAACTTTGTTGGTTTATTAACTGTATACAGTATCGAACAAAACAAGTGCAACCAAATAATGCTAAATTATTTTCGAAATATTAATTATTTAACCTTTAAGGCAAGATATAGAATATTCTAGGAATTAAAGTTCGGCACTTTTAGGTCAGTTCATTAAAACAAAATCTTTAAAAGAAAACTAAAATGGTGACTTGCCCAAACGAAACCCCCATTCGCGGCGTGCTCAGAAACCTGTAGTTACAACAGCCACTATAGAATGACAAAATCATACTCTTATTCTAGGCTATTTCTAGAAAACAAAAAAATATTTTTAAAATTAAAACGACAATAGAGACCTCCTCAAACCAAACCCCCATTCGCTGGATGTTTTAAATTCGGTAGCAAAAATAGCTATTAAAGTATGATATCACTAAATCACGTGACATTTTTTATGATTAAATACCAGGCAAGACTTTTACCCTTACAAATAATATATAATCCAGTCAAAATACCTTTTAGACAAGATATAGAATATTCTGAGAATTACAACTCTTTTAGGCTAGTTCATTACAACTCTTTGAGGCTAGTTCATTACAACAAAATCTTTAAACGAAAACAAAAAAGGGAGACCTGGCCAAACCAAGTTGCAGCATGCTCTAAAACTTGTATAACAACAGCTACTATAGAAAGACTTCACTAGGTCACGTGATCTCATGTTTGTTTAATAACAGTATAGTTGCCGAAACAAATTCTTATTCCAGGCAAAAATTTCATTAAGGCAAGATATAGAATATTCTAAGAATTAAAATTCTACACTTCTTTTAGGCTAGTTCATTACAACAAAATCTTTAAACGAAAACTAAAACGGAGATCTGCCAAAACCAAACCCCCATTCGCTGCATGCTTTGAAATCTGTAGTAACAACAGCTACTCTAAAATTACATCACTAAACACACGTTACCAATTTTTTACTGATTTCTAATGTAATCGCAGGAACTATATTTCATCTCATGAAAGATACAACAATTTAGAAATACTTATACTCTAAGGCAAAATAGAGAAATTTCCTAGTATCTAAGTTCTACACTTACTTAACGCCAGTTTAAAAAAAAAAAATTCTTCAAATTTAAATGACATTAAAGACCTGCCCAAACCAAACCCCCAGTTGCTCCATGTTTTGAAACATGTAGTAAAAACAGCCATTGTAGAATGATATTGCTAGGTCACGTGACACAATTTTGTATCACCAGTATAACCGCCGGAATAATGTCTTTTTCCAGGCTAGAACTTATAATTCAAATATACTTTTTAGTTAAATTACTTTTAAGAAATAGACAGGAAATGCTCAGATTTATAATTCCACATTTATATTAGGCTAGTTCAAGAAAAGAAAACCGTCAAGTAAAAACTTTGATGGAGACCTGTCTAACCGAAACCCCTAATATCTGCATGTTCTGTAGGACCCTCCATTAACAACAGCCATTATAAATTGATAAAATTCATTACAGAGCGATATCACAAAATCACGTGACATTTTCTTTATTATGTATTGCCAGTAATTACCGCCTGCACTTTTTCTTGATTCCTCCTCAGTTAATAATAACTTTAAGGCGTAAGACAAAATTTTCTCAGGATCTAAATTCATCACTTGTTTTAGATACTGAATACGATGTGACACAAATGGTAAATTGTAGCGTAGACAATCTCAAGACTCATTTGTACGTAATGAGAAACCTAGTTGATAAAGTACTCCAAGGCATGAGAGTTCTCTTCCAAAGATGTGAAATTAATTGTTTGCAATACCATTCATATTGCAAAGCAACTAAGTTACCTCAGCCAGGAAATGTACACCTTGGCGTTTTGAACACCTTAATACCAACTAAGTTCAATGGTTGTTCTTGTCCCAATTAATATGATGATACACCAATTGACCAGATTGGCCAACGCCGACTCTAACAAATCTTGTACAATTATTAACTATACAGCACACATTTACCTCGGACCTTACTGTTGAGCCCAAAAAATTATTGTCTCCTGTCGGCCACACGCACTTTCATTCATCCTTGCATACCAGTGTTTCCAATTAAATTCGAGTAGCTCTAATACTCACCGTTATCTCTTAGAACACCAACAACAAACTGTATCGTGCCAACAGCAACAAACGAGAAATCAAACTGTTCACTTTAAAACAACTTTTCTTGGCAAGTCAAAACACACAGTTGACCTCACGATGCAACATCTTACTCAAAAGAGAAATAGAAAAATTTAGATTCAGCCTTAGGCACAAAACTATCACCAACTTATCAAATTACATCTATCGGAAACATACCTAGACATGCTAGATAGAGGTCTGAAATTTATCACATCGCCACAAGCAACATCAGAGAAGACATACCTGGCGCAACTAATTTTTTTCGGCATAATCTACAGAAGTAAGACGTGTTTTTTCGGCATAATCTACGGGAGTAAGACGTGTTTTAAGTAAATAAAAAAGCAATGGAAATCACAATGAAAAACATTGAAATACTAATATCAAATAAATTAGATGAACATAGGAAAAGTATTTTAAAGGAAACAGAAAAGCTACTAAAGGAACAAGAGAAAACTTTTACTTTAATTGTAAGTGGCAACCTTAAAATCATATCAGATAAACTTAACGTGATGGAGAAAGAAATTTTAGAAAACAAATCAAAAATTAAAAATATAGAAAAGGATCTTAACGACGTTAAAGATAGTCTAAATTTCCAAGAACAAAAAACTTTAGAAAAACTTAAAAAAATTAAAAAATACTTCGACAATGAAATCAACGTATTGTATACAAGAACAACAGATTTGGAAAATCGATCACGTCGAAATAATCTCAGAATAGATGGACTAGTAGAAAAACCAGGAGAAAGTTGGAGCGAGTGTAAAATTGCAGTGAAAGAAATCTTTAAAAAAAATCTTAAAATATCAAGCGAAGTGGTTATTGAAAGAGCCCATCGAATAGGCCCAATTAACAATAAAAAACCTAGAATAATAGTATTAAAACTCTTAAATTTCCAGGATAAAAACAAAATCTTTAATACTGTAAAAAATCTTAAAGGAACTGGTGTGTATATTAACAAGGACTTTTCGCAAGAAACGATTGAACAACGAAGTAAACTTTGGGAAGAGGTAAAACGACTTCGAAGTGAAGGTAAATACGCCATTTAAATATATAATAAAATATTTAGTCGAGATTATAAAAAGTAGCGATGCGTATTTTTCTTAATTTTTTTTTTTTTTTAAAGCGCTATCAATTTCATTCGTCAACTCCAAAGGTGATATTAAAAAAACGTGGGACGTAATTAAAGAAATAATTGGGAACAGAAATTGCAAACCAAATAGTTTACCTACTAAAGTTGTTATAAATAATGTCAGTAGTGACGTAATCTAAAAAAAGTTTAACAATTTTTTCGTTAACATAGGCCCTAACCTGGCTACAAAAAATAATTGTCCAAACAACTCATTTGTGACATACTTAACTAATAACAACGACAAATTAGCATTTAGTGAACTAAAAATTGAAGAACTTGAAGTTGCGATAAAATCTCTTAAAATAAATAAATCTCCAGGTATAGATGATATTTGTAGCAATATCGTTATCGATGTCTTTTTGGAGATACGCAAACCGATCTTCGAAATATTTAAATCATCAATTAAAACAGGTACTGTACCAGATAAATTGAAAACAGCTAAAATTATACCAATTTTTAAAACCAGCGAAACATCTTTATTAAGTAATTACAGACCGATCTCTATACTGTCTACTTTCTCTAAAATACTTGAAAGAATAGTTTAAAATAGATTATACGAATATCTCCTTCAAAATAACCTCTTAAACAAAAAAAAATTCGGGTTTCAAACAAAACACTCAACCGAACATGCCATTTTAGATCTTTTATATAGCATGAGTAATTCTTTCGATAAAAAGCAATTTGTATTAGGGACTTTTATAGATTTATCTAAAGCGTTCGACACAGTAAATCACAATATCTTACTTAAAAAAATGGAAAGATATGGTGTTAAAAATATATCCCTTGACTGGTTCAAAAGTTACCTGAGTAGCAGAAAAAAATGCGTTGTTACAGATCATAATAAATAGTCAGACCTACTAGAAATAAAATGCGGAGTTCGCCAAGGTTTCATTCTGGGTTCCTTTTATTTCTAATATATATCAACGATCTTTCAAAAGCCCTAAAAAAAACTTGATGTAATAATGTTCGCTGATGATACAAATTTATTTTACTCATCGCCGTCTATAAGCGACCTTTACGAATCTATGAACACTGACCTCGAAAACCTCAACATCTGGTTTAAAGTTAATAAATTATCTTTGAATACAGAAAAAACAAAATATATCTTGTTTCACTCCAACCGTCTTAAAAACTTTATACCAGACACTCTACCTTCACTAAAAATTGATAACATAAACATCAAAAGAACTGAAATAACTAAGTTCGTTGGAATAGTTATTGACCAGAATAATAATTGGAAAGCTCATATTAATCCATTAAACACATTAAAATCAAATAGTATCGGCGTACTTTACAAAGCCAAATCTATGCTTTCCCAAGACAACTTAAAAATTCTCTTCTTTTCTTATATTCAATGTTACCTAATATACGCTAATATTGCTTGGGGAAGTACCCATAAAACTAAATTAAATTCACTCTACATACATCAGAAACATGCATCAAGATTAACTTATAATAAATATAAATTCACTCATGCCGACCCTTTACTTAAAAATTTGAATGCATTAAATATCTATCAAATAAATATTTACCAAAATATCTTATTCATGCTAAAATACAAACTCGGACTTGTTCCGATATACTTTACTGATAGCTTTTTTTATATTAACGCAAACAAATATATCACACGAGGAACAGGCAACTTCACTCTGCCTTTAAAAAAAAAAAATTCTCGCGATTTTCTTTAATATACCGTGGCCCATACTAACTTAATAAAATAATACTTCAAAATATGGAACTTAATAAAATGGACCTTTTTGCTCTGAAAAAAAAAACATTTCATAATTAACTTAACCAACTTCATCGAAATGTATTAAACAATTTGTGAAAAATAGTAATAATAAAAAGCCCTACTACTTTTACTAAATAGTAGATACCAAAATACTTTTGTGTATTTGTTGAACTAGTTCATTAAAGTTTATTTTATGTTTTGAAGGTTCTCGATGAAAAGACTATTTTAGTCTTCTGCGAGTTTCCTTACAACAAAGAAAAATATTTTTTTAAGAATAATTTTATTTACTAAGGAGGTTTAAGAGAAAAGTTCATTGCAAACTCTATTTCGAAAACAACAAAAGCCACAACAAAAAAAGAGAGAACAAAAATAACGTTTTCAAGCAACCGAATCCCCTATGGATGCCGTCAGAACTAAAAAAAGTTAAACTCAAGAGATACTTTCAAATTGTCGAAACAAAGGTAGCTCAACTGCTCAAAGAAAACAAAACAAACGACAAAGGTAACATCAGACAAACAAAAATTAGAGCCATCAAACGCCTAGAGAAGGAACAAAGCATAATCATCAAGGAAACGGACAAAGGCGGGGGAATTTGCATTCTTAACACGAACAACTATGTTTAAAAAGTGAACGAGCACCTGCCAGACGCTGTGACGTTTGAAGTGATCACGTTTGACCTGTCAACAAAAAACAACAACATAATCAACAATCTTATTGATCACTTACTAAAAAATTGCGTTATCAACGAAGGAATAGCGAACTACATGAGATCTGAGTTTCCAGGGCGTACACCACTCTTTTAAGGCCTACCAAAAATTCACAAAGAATATGTTCCTCTCCGATCGATTGTATCTGGATGCTCAGGCCCAACAGACAACATGTCCGAATACGTTACTAAATATCTGCAGCCAATAGCAGAAACCCTTCTGGCCTATCTAAAAGACTTAACACACTTAAAAGAACTCCTACAAGAATAAGAAATTCCTTCAAAAAAGTTCTTGCTAGTCACAGGAGACGTAACATCCATGTATACTAACATACTCCAACAGGAAGGCATTGAGGCAAAAAAACAATGCATCAACTGGAACCAAGACTTTCATTTACCCCCTAAATTACCACCAATGATAACCACTACACACTTTCTTCAACTCGTAGACTGTATCCTCTCAAAAAGCACCTTCAAGTTCGGTGATAAGCACTACCAGTAACAATACGGCCCCTCCATGGGTACGAGAATATCCCCTCCCTACGCCAGCATATTCATGGGCAATATTGACGAGAAAATTATGCTCAAATTCAAAAAGTCCGGCTTTTCCTATAAAACATATATAGACGACATTTTCTTACTATTCGATGGCACCATCGAAGAAGTTGACGCTACGGGACTACATGTCTACGAGACTACATGTCTAACAGTCTACACAACTTAATCAAATTCACACTCAACGTCTCCGAACATGGACGTCAAGCTAAGCAAGGACAAAAATGGCAGACTTTACTCAACACTACACTGAAAACCCACTGACACAACGGCCCTACTTAACTTTTTTTCTAACCATCTTAGGCATCAAAAACTAAGAATTGTATAGTGTCAGTCCCTTCGATACAATAAAATCATCTTGAACACAAGGGACCTGGAGGAGGAAAAAATCTGGCAAAAGATCTTATCACAAAAGGGTACCCTCTAACCGTGATTAACCACAAATTTCGAAAAGCCTTCGACAAAACTCAAGAGGAACTGCCCGGCAAACCAAAGGAAGTCATTAACGATAATACCCGCAACAACAACTCACACATCTTACCCATCATTCTATCTTTTGACTGCACAGGAAGAAAAATACAAGAGATTGTCGTAAAACATTGGAACATAATTGAAAACGACGAATACCTTCACTGCATCCTACCGCACAAACCAATGAGAGTCTGTATAAGCCACAAATCTATAAAAGACAAATTATTAAGAACAAGACACGGGCAAGCCCCGCAACACACTGTTGCCAGAAGAACGACGACGACGGCAAAATAACATGAAAACATTGTCCTTTGATGCTACATGTAATTAGAATTGTGTTTGTAAATAATAGAATTGTGTTTGTAAATAATAGAGTTGTGTTTGTATATAATACAATTGTGTTTGTTAACAAAAGACATGTTACACTTTTAATGATGTGGTTTTTACTCTGCTCTCCTCGACCTATGTCCTTCTCAGTTCCCCGCAAAACTTAACCAACACAAGACAACTAGATGTAAAACGTCACAGAAGATACCAAATGACGCAGGTTAAAATCCCTCCCACCTCCTTTTCCTTCTCTGCATAATCTTATCTTTCTCACTTGAACGTCTGTCCAATCTATATATATATATATATATATATATATATATATATATATATATATATATATATATATATATGTATATATATATATATATAAATATATATATATATATATATATATATATGTATATATATATATATATATATATATATATATATATATATATATATATATATATATATATATATATATATATATATATATCATATATCTTATATATCATATCATTAAAATAAATACAACTAACGTAAGAAACAACTAACATTGGAATAACTTTGTATTTATTTTGGAGAAATAATAGCCGACGTTCGCGATGTATTTACATACGTTGTCCCTACGTAAGCATGGTAGCTGGGTGCGCATGACTCTGGAAAATGAAATAAGTGCAATAATAAAACATAAGATATTTAAAATAGTAGAAAAAGCCAATAAGACCATAAAAATTTTACTAGATGATTGTCAAATTGCTTAACTAGAATTGTAACTCGAGTTTTTTTTTTTTTTTTTTTTAATTTATTTTGTTATCTTCATAATAAATTATTTTTTAATATTTTTTGTTAAGATGTGACAGCAGGCAGAAGGCAAAAACATTTATTATTTAGCTCAGTTTTGTCATTTACATATTTAACAGATAATAAGCTGTTATACAAAAAAGTATTACAGTATCAGCAAAATAATATGAAATGATTTTTAATAAAAAGTATATATATATGTATATATATATATATATATATATATATATATATATATATATATATATATATATATATATATATATGTATATATATATATATATATACATATATAAAATTATACAATCTACATTAGTTATACCAGGTTACGAACCATAAGCATCTAGTTCTCAACTAAGAACTCTAAATACTGCACCACGGCTGACGCGTCAAAAGTAAAATGCCTTTATCTCACAATATTATTCAGAAGTTTTAAACATTCTAAAGTGTTGACACTTTAGAATGTTTAAACCCTAAGAATTTAAGTTCTATAATATTTTTAGGTTATATTTTATTTTTTATTTTTTACATAACCGATCTATAATACTTACAGCGTAACCCATTTTTTATTTCCTATTATTGAGTTATAGCATTTTAATGTTAGTTATCTCTTAACCATTCTATACGAGCTAGAGATAACACAATCTGTTTTATCTATACCTTTACTTTAACATACAATGCGCAACAGCTGCAGCATTTGTAGTAATTACTACTTATTCTTATTACACAACATATATAATAACTTGTTATTATATATGCTTTTATGATATAGATGTTATTATATAAATGTCTTTAAATATAAAGTTATACTATAAATTACCGTTCATAGTTATTTAAAAGACATTAACTTTTTTTGTTTATGCGACACAAAGATCGCAAAAAGTAACCAACGGAGCCGTCTAGTTATATTGGCCAGGTAGATGTGAAAAAAAAACAGATTGTAGATTTTGTCGTTAAATAAAAAATAAAAATTATAAGAAAATATAAGATGAAAGGCCAGACTTTTGTAAAGTAGATAAGCAAAGAATGAACTCAAAAAGTTTATGTAGAACTAACATTCTAGTCACTCTGTGAGTAGGACATATGCAAGAAAGAACAATTATTTGATCCAATGATTTTAAAGACTGTTGATATCTGCAGGTGCAATGATGTAGCGCATTAGTATGTTCTGTTTAGTCGTCTAGTATGGTCTCGTTATGTTTTCGTTCGCTTTTAAATTGGGTGAAAAGAAAAGTAAACACACTCACTTCTCGCGCTTATGGGCTAGCACATCAGAGCGAGACGTAAGACCTATAGAGATTTCAACGGATCTAATGCACACATTAGTCACCGTAGGCCAAAAGTCATCACTCATAGCCAAAAGAACTACTGCTCTGTTTTGGTATGCACAATGATGTGTTATGAAGTGAGATTTTAGATCCGAGCACATAGTCAGCGAGTGCAGATTCGACGTGTATTGTTGAGCTTCCAAAAGCGGCATTGTCAGCTTAGTCATTAGATTATTGAGCACCGTAACCACATCCAGCTGGATGGTCTAATGTCCCTTTTGTTTTTCTGGTGTACATTGGAAAAATTCGGGCTCACCAGTCACAAAGAACAAGTTTTTTTGTTTGTACAACACAAAGGCTGAAGCAAGAACTCTTACACTACACTACGTCTCTGATATTAATATATAATAACTATTATTAACTATACAATAGCTTTTATAAATTTATCAGTCAGTTCTAACTTTGTCAGTATAAATTTTTATTGTGCCCTCTCTTCATCAACTTGAACTTTATTTTTGCGCAATTCTGGTATATCAGAGTATATCTGAAGCAAGAACTCTTACTATTACAATACGGCTCAAAAAATTAAAGAGCTTAACCTCACAATATTGTTTAGAAATTACACAGTCTATAGTGTCAAAAGCTTTTAAATTCTATAATATATCTATGTTATTCTTTATTCTTTTATTTTTTGCATAAACTATTAATAATACTTACTGCGTAACCCTTTTATGTTTTCTTTTATTGAGTTATAGCGTTTTAATGTTAGATATCTCTAAACAATTATATATGAGCTAAAGATAACACGATCTGTTTTATCTATACCTTAATTTTAACATACAAGCTAACATAAAGTTAGAACTTTAACATATCATAAATAATATATTTAATGCGCTGGAACCAGCGTCGAACTTTGGACCTTTTGGTTCTTAGTCAGAACCAATGTAATACGCATGCTGCGCCACAGCTGCAGCATGCGTAGAAGATACTATTTAATTTTATTACGCAGCGCATATAATAATTTGTTATTGTATTTGATTTTATAATATATATGTTATTAATTATATGTCGCTATAAATAAGTTATTGTATACAATACTTTTGATAATTATTCAAATGACTTTAACTTTTTTTAAAAACGCTATTTTTTATTTACTTAATATTTATGTTTATTTATGCACTTTAAGATGATTTAAAAGTTTTTCTTTAAAATGCTTTAATAAAAATCATAAGAATAATTAAAATGCTAAAGAGGGCAAAAAAAACATAGAATATGGACCATCAATAAATGTAAACGTGGACCGACGGGTCGAATTTTCAAATCTTTGGTTTCAAGACAAAATTATTTTTCTGGAAAAAAAATTGTTTAATGTTTGATAAAATAGTGTGTATTATCGTCTGTAAAACATGGTGGATGTAGGTTTAAGGTATTGGGCTGATTTAGTTGGAATGCCACAGGTAACTCTGTAAAAATAGAGGGAGTAATTGTAAAAGTAGTTTACTTGTACACTTAAAAATTTATGCTACCCTTTCGGAAAGGCAATTTATTGCCACCCATTTGTTCTTTTGTAAAAAAACAACTTTAAGCCTAAATCCAAAACATGTTTTTTTTTTAATTGTATAAGTTATTTTACTGACTTTGAGAACAATCAAATATTGAGTAGAATGGTTTAGCCACCTCAATCACAAGATTTCTCTTTTATCGGATTTTTATAGGAGTAATAAGGAGCAATGTCAAAAACAAATGCGCTATTGATGCATAAAATGTGGAAAAACTTGACTTCAACAAATTGGATGAGCCATTAAGTAGAATGCCAAGAATATGTTTGACGGTTATTGTTGCTAAGGTTAATTGAAAAGCAAGTAAGTTATAAACAAATCAAATGAAACTTTATATTTATTTTTATGTAAACTTAAGAAATAGAAAGATATGATACAAAAAAGTAGTCCTTGAAATCAATTTCTCTCCCATTTAAAAATTTTGATATCTTATATCGAAAAGAACGACCATTTACATAATTATGGACACAGTGCAAATACTGTTTTATATATAAGTTAATTTTTATATAGCAATTAAGTTTTTTCATTACATTATTAATATTATATATAATAACTATTATATATAATAATAAGTTACTTATTGCCTAATCTTTACATATAAGTTTAGCTCAACCAATTTATATTAGTGACTTATTACAAATTCAATCATGCTCATATATACATCTACAATAAAGCATATGAATATGTGTTTGCGTACTGATATTCTTTTTTTTTTACCTAAATTGAAATGATTTTTTTTGAAATAAAAAACAAAAAATAGTCAAAAAAAAACTTGATGTTTTTCCAATAACAGCAGAATTAAATATTACGTAGAAAAAAAAAAATTTGATAAGATAAATGTACAATATTTAAATCAAATCAAATATTTTCATAAAATTAAAAACTCAAAATTAACTCCGTCATATTCAAGAAAATAAAGACAGAAAAAACCACGTTTACAAGTTTCAAAGAAAAAGAATTTTGCTGTCTTAGATGCAGCTATGATGCAAAACGCCACTGTCTTTTCCGTATTTTATAACGGGCAAAATGTTTCAACCTAGATTTTTGAAATGTAAAAAAAAAAAAAAAAAAAATCATTTTAGCAAACAAGTGAATAATAAAATATAAATTAAAGAAACATAAATAATTTAATATGCAAATAAAATTATTTTTTTTAATTAAAATGTTTTTTTTAACCAAGTTAAATAATTTTTACTACTGCCTTTACTACATTTTTATTTATTTTTATTTTTTGTACATCACTTTTATTTATACACATTTAAAGGCTTCAAAACTGAAAGAAAAAGTTCCCAAAAGTTTATTATTAAAAAGTACCTATAAATTTATTGCCACACAATTTATTATTTGTAGTCATATTTTAAGAAAATTAAGGAAACATAATCAAAATCTAAAAATAATAGCATTCAATAAAGTCCGATGCATTCACCTACGCCTGATAAACATAGCAAAGCCTTAGTGAAATGTTTTTATTTGCTAAAACTTTAACAATAATAATAAATTATTCTAAAAACCATTGAATTATTTTGACTTTAGATTATTATTTGAGTTTTAGAGTTTTATACTGCTGGAATTGTATTTCTTCATTTGAAAAAAAACTGACTAAAGTAACGCTAACTATTATGTCTCAGCCATTTACTGTAACTAATGATTGACTGAGAAGACTTCTTTGTTTGTGCGTGTAAAACTCTGCAAAATTTTGTATAAATTTAAAAGTCTTTTAAGTATAGCTTGAACAATGGAAGTAAATATATTGAACAATGGAAGTAAATATATTGAACAATGGAAGTAAATATATTGAACAATGGAAGTAAATATATTGAACAATGGAAGTAAATCTTTTAAGCAATGGAATAAATATATTGAACAATGGAAGTAAATATATTGAACAATGGAAGTAAATATATTGAACAATGGAAGTAAATATATTGAACAATGGAAGTAAATATATTGAACAATGGAAGTAAATATATTGAACAATGGAAGTAAATATATTGAACAATGGAAGTAAATATATTGAACAATGGAAGTAAATATATTGAACAATGGAAGTAAATATATTGAACAATGGAAGTAAATATATTGAACAATGGAAGTAAATATGTTGAACAATGGAAGTGAATATATTGAACAATGGAAGTAAATATATTGAACAATGGAAGTAAATATATTGAACAATGGAAGTAAATATATTGAACAATGGAAGTAAATATATTGAACAATGGAAGTAAATATATTGAACAATGGAAGTAAATATATTGAACAATGGAAGTAAATATGTTGAACAATGGAAGTAAATATATTGAACAATGGAAGTAAATATATTGAACAATGGAAGTAAATATATTGAACAATGGAAGTAAATCTTTTAAGCAATGGAATAAATATATTGAACAATGGAAGTAAATATATTGAACAATGGAAGTAAATATATTGAACAATGGAAGTAAATCTTTTAAGCAATGGAATAAATATATTGAACAATGGAAGTAAATATATTGAACAATGGAAGTAAATATATTGAACAATGGAAGTAAATATATTGAACAATGGAAGTAAATATATTGAACAATGGAAGTAAATATATTGAACAATGGAAGTAAATATATTGAACAATGGAAGTAAATATATTGAACAATGGAAGTAAATATATTGAACAATGGAAGTAAATATATTGAACAATGGAAGTAAATATATTGAACAATGGAAGTAAATATATTGAACAATGGAAGTAAATATATTGAACAATGGAAGTAAATATATTGAACAATGGAAGTAAATATATTGAACAATGGAAGTAAATATATTGAACAATGGAAGTAAATATGTTGAACAATGGAAGTGAATATATTGAACAATGGAAGTAAATATATTGAACAATGGAAGTAAATATATTGAACAATGGAAGTAAATATATTGAACAATGGAAGTAAATATATTGAACAATGGAAGTAAATATATTGAACAATGGAAGTAAATATATTGAACAATGGAAGTAAATATGTTGAACAATGGAAGTAAATATATTGAACAATGGAAGTAAATATATTGAACAATGGAAGTAAATATATTGAACAATGGAAGTAAATCTTTTAAGCAATGGAATAAATATATTGAACAATGGAAGTAAATATATTGAACAATGGAAGTAAATATATTGAACAATGGAAGTAAATATATTGAACAATGGAAGTAAATATATTGAACAATGGAAGTAAATATATTGAACAATGGAAGTAAATATATTGAACAATGGAAGTAAATATATTGAACAATGGAAGTAAATATATTGAACAATGGAAGTAAATATATTGAACAATGGAAGTAAATATATTGAACAATGGAAGTAAATATATTGAACAATGGAAGTAAATATATTGAACAATGGAAGTAAATATATTGAACAATGGAAGTAAATATATTGAACAATGGAAGTAAATATATTGAACAATGGAAGTAAATATATTGAACAATAGAAGTAAATATATTGAACAATGGAAGTAAATATTTTTGCTTGAAAAGCTTTTGATAAAATCTTTACAACTAAAACAACGTTTTGGTTTTATCAAAAATGTTAATTGATATTACAAGTTTACTTCGTTCAGATACCTTGTAATTTGTAAAAATATAATAATTTTTTCTTTATCTTATTATTATTAAATTCTCTTTTAAGGTTCTAACGACAAGATCCTTGCGATCTTCTTTCATTTACCTTGTTTGTAAGTTTATGTTGATATTTTGATTACTAGTTATATAAACTTCTACAACAATCAAATGTAAACCAAAAAACCAAAAAACTAAAACAATATATATATATATATATATATATATATATATATATATATATATATATATATATATATATATATATATATTTATATATATATATATATATATATATATATATATATATATATTTATATATATATATATATATATATATATATATATATATATATATATATATATATATATATATAATGACGCAATATTGTTTACAATATTTAGTCAACATAACTACGGAAACTTAATCACAACTCTTCTCTTTATTTCTTTTAGCCTAAACACAGTTTAATAATAACAGTGCGACATAACATTAACAATTCTACTTAACGATAACTCGCTTTTTAAATACTGTATCTCATTGTAGAGACTAAAAAGTAGAAAGAAAAAAAATATAGTTTAAAAAATTTGCTAAAAAATATAATCTTTTTTGTAATAAAAAGCGGAAAGTAAACTTTTTAACTGAAATTTACTAATTAATTAAACTAAATATTGCCAGTATTGAAAAAAACAAAATACAGATGTAGATTTATTTGTCACCAATGAATTTGAATTACCATTTAACTGATAAATATTTTGGTTACTTTTTTAAAAAACTGCTGGCTTCTTTAGGCTTTTAGTCTTGTTTATAAATAAATATTTGCTGTTTTCAGCACTTTTTATTAATAAAAATCAGATTTTTATATATAAATACTCCACTATTTTTAATTTAGATATACCTCTTTGTTATTCATTAAAAGATCTTTATAGATAGCTACAATAATGTTTTTTTCCTGTGCAAGAGAGGTTATCCTTTAGACACAAATAAAGCATTTATTTGATATATGTTTATATATATATATATATATATATATATATATATATATATATATATATATATATATATATATATATATATATATATATATATATATATATATATGTATATATATATATATATGTATATAAGCATTTATTTGATATATGTTTATATATATATATATATATATATATATATATATATATATATATATATATATATATATATATATATATATATATATATGATATAGGTTGCTATACAATCTATAATCTATAAATATAAAATCTGTTTATAATCTAAAAATTTAAATTATCGTGTCTATTGAGATTATAACTAAAACTTATAAACAATAAACAACGCCTTAAAGATCTTTTCCTTAACTTTTTACTATATACATCAGTTGATGTCGTTTTTGATGGTAATATATTTCTTAATTTGTGATGTAACATTTATTACTTTTATTCCCTCAAGATATAATTTGAACATATACAACCACTTATGATATTATTTATAAGAATAAAAAAGAAATACCATTTACCTTACTC
This sequence comes from Hydra vulgaris, assembly GCF_022113875.1. Classification (NCBI taxonomy): domain Eukaryota; kingdom Metazoa; phylum Cnidaria; class Hydrozoa; order Anthoathecata; family Hydridae; genus Hydra; species Hydra vulgaris. The sequence continues at coordinate 41,332,678 of NC_061165.1, forward strand.
AAGTAGTTAAGTATTGAACATAAAGATCCATCAACTCCGTTTCTTCTATAATAAGGATCTGATCGCCAGTTCGCTTGCATCCACTTTCGAAAGAAATATTAAAATAAAAATTTTTTATTATTTTTATTTTTTTTTGTTTTGTTTTTTTTTTGTTGTTGTTTACTGCATTACATTAACACATTATTCTATATATTAAAAAATCGAAAATACTAAAACCTAACCATTAAAACAATATTTTAATGAAATTTGTAAAAATTTAAAATGTAGAAGTAACACAACTGCTATAATTTTACCATGGAGAGTCTTAATGTTTAGCATGCTTTATTTAGTTTAATTTTTTTGACAACAATTGGTATGAAATTGTTTACTATACTCAATAGCTATAAGGTTTGATTGAGCAACTCTGTGACATTCAATTTAATATCTACGTTTATATCCATCTACATTTAATATACATCTACATCCATCATCTTTAAATATTTTCTATAAAATAACGTTTTTTTAACTTAAAACATAGACACGACAAAATCGGAGAGAATAAAATTTCAACTTAATAAATTACCTAATATAAAATGAAACTATGCACAAAATACAAAGCAATACTTAATATAATTTTAAAAACCTGAAAAAAAATGCAGTAAATAAAATAGTTATACTTACCAAGGTGAACAAAGAAAAAATTAGGGTAGAAATAAATTAAATAAAAAGCATCACATATATGAACTTTTTAAAAAAGTTAACAAATAATTGAACGACATTCAACAGATTGAAACCTAAAAAAAATTTCTTTAACTGAGAAAATGACAAACAGAAATAAAATTTACAATTGAAAAGCATATTAGATCAACATTATAAAACTGCTTTACAATACATAAGCAGTTGATTTTGCAGTTGATTCCTAATTTTTAAGGATTAGACAAGTAGTAGGGAATTCAATGGCGATTAATATTTATTGTATGTTAATTTATCGATTGTTTCATTTTTGTTGAATGTCCTTTAACTAACATTGCAATAAATTGTTATTAAGACTTTAAAATAAATAAAGTATTTTTATGTGAGTTAAAAATGTTTAAAATATCTATTTTTGAGTTACTTACTTTGACTTTATTTAGGCAATGTGGGTATAAAGAGTGATTTGGTACAGCACAAGGACAAAATCTTTCAACCTATAAAAATAATTTTTTACATTTTTTATATGCATTTATGATAACATCATTAAATTAAAAAAAACTGCTATTTACCTTACTTAAGTACCTTATTATTGAACACACTGAACCATCAACTCCATTTCTTCTGTAATATGGATCTCCTCGCCAGTTTGCTTGCATCCACTTTTGAAGAAATAAATGTATAAAAATAAATCTTTGATTATGTATTGACAGCAATACATTGACAAACAGACTTAAAACAACAACTTCAAAAAAATTTGTTCAAATATATTTTGTCCTAATTAAAAATAATATGTTAAACTCTTGGTATAAGCACATTATATTATAGCTCAAGAAATAGCATTTAGGGGAGTTCAGGCCTCATTCTTTACCAATGATGCATATGTGACTAAAGTTGGCTTTGAACCAGGGACTTAAAAATCTGCAGTCAGAACAATAAACGTTACACCAAGGTTGCTATTCAAAAATACAGAAACACGTATGGGATCTTAGGGTCATGTCACCGAAAAATGTTAAACAATACAACAGTGATAAACCAATTGTTTCAAAAACATGTACAAAAATAAAATAAAGTCTACAAAAGCAATACAAATTTGATAGGGTATCTAAAATATAAAACACAGTTTATAAACGCAACGAAAATACTATCAAAGTTTGATGATTAACATGGATCTTGATATTTTCAATCTAGTTGACCTAAAAATGCCACTTATATAAGCTGATAGCGTAAACATCAAGGTACTCCACGATGCAAACATTAAAATCTCTAAATAACTCAATTAGAATGTTCTAATCAAATGAAATTTTGAGTTTTTAGTTTTTAATAAAAATCAATCAGTCGGATCGGTAAAGTGGTTTAAGATTTATGGCAGCTTTTAGTTTATATTTTGTTAGTTTTTTGCTACATGGGCCTTAAAACGTTACCGATAATTTGTTATTCGATTTATGATATTCCATCAGTTATTTCAAAATAGAGTTTACATAGTAGACTGTTTTACTATGTAAAATCAACAATTTTTACTATAGTTACTTTATTGCCACATGTTTTATAATTCATAGACAAAAATAATAATTTACAACTTTAAGATTTTTTTGAATTGGTTTACGAATAGCTTAAATATCTTACTATTTCCTATTAAAAAATTAAAAAAAAGTGCAAAACCTGGCTAAAAGGCTATTAGTTGGTATATGAAAAAAAGCGTTTCTATTTTAAAAAAATTTCATTTGCCTTTAAAACCTTCTATAATATATTAACTTTCAAAACTAAGTGAAAAAATACTTATATAAACCCGAGTTTTTGCAATTTATTACTATTATTTAACCTCTTGTTAAATTGTATGACATGAACTTTGTTTTTTTCCACAAAAAATTCATTCAAAAAAGGTTAATATAATTTTTTAGTCAAATGCAAATATTTTTACACGCAGTATTAAAAATAATATTTACTAGCAGCATTAAAGGATTAAAATGGTTAAAACCTTTAGTTTCTATTCAAGCACTTTTAAAGTATCTTGAAAAGAATATAAACAACTTCTATAAAGAGATCCAGTTTCATCGGTGGAACTATTTCAAAAATAAGATCATTCTCAGGGTCACTGATGACAGGCTTTCGAATGACATTTCCAAACAACTTTGCGCGGCAAAAACTACGCTAGATTACTGAAAAGAATCGAGGCTAGATTTAATTAATCCAAGTGTTTGCAAGTTTTCAGATTTAGGACTTGTATTCGTTTTCGCAGCATGTATAGGGCTGCATACTTGAATGGGTTTGACTACCATAAAGTATATTTGCAACTTTCATATCGCAATCCAAAGTTAGTTCAACTCCATTTGCATTATTCAATAATCAGATATGTTCAATCTAAGAATGGGTTTCTGGCAAACCTTATGATATTGCAATAGGAATGTGACTCTTAACTCTAGTGTCTCACCCGTCATTTGAGTCAGAGGTTTTTTTTAAAGCGGTAAGCTAGTATCAACCATGTTTCAACAAATTTGAGACGGAACCGTGTATCAACAAATTTGAGACGGAACTTGAGAAAACATTTACCACCATCAACCAGAGCCAACGACACCCGAGGTGCAAAAGGGCCATTATTTACAAATATTAAACATATTGAGAACTTTTTTTAAAAAATGTTGCTTGTGGCCCTTCACTTGGAAACACGAGTCGTCGACCGTACCCATTCCAAAACAAAATACTTATTATATAAAACAAGATAATACATAATTAAAAACATGCGATAAATTGCAACAACAATTTTTCTGAAAACAGTAAAGAACATGACGTTAAATAATGGTGTAGGGATGTGTTTGCTACATTTGTGCTGAATTTTAGCTTTTAATCAGATTTTCCATAATATTTGTACAAATTTTTTTTTAACGTCTTTTTCTTTTGTCATTTTTGAAACTTATTTTAAGGTAATTAAGAAAGCTAAAACATTTTTTTAAAATTTGCACATGTTGCCAACAAAATACGAACACAATTAGAAATAAATTAAATCAACTATTGAAAAAAAATGACATATTTATTATTTCACATTTATTTTGTGTACACGTCTTAGTTCCTTTAGGGAATGATTATTTATTTGAATTAATTTAAGATACAAACTGCTTAATTGCTGCTAAAGATTGAATGTTTTCCCTGAACTTCATTTGAGAGCATTGATAATGTAAATTTTTTCTTTAAGTGCAGAAGATTGTGCTGCAACGTTTATTTGGTTTGTTTTTGATAGCGCTTGCTTTTTAAGATGATGTTTTTCTTGCAGCTTTCAACGGCAAATTTGGCAGCTAAAGCAATAACACATCGTGCCTCTTGTTTCAGGTCTCACTTGTATTGACTTGAAATTAAAAAAAAGAGGGAGTACAACTTCCTCCCGCTCTTGTTTCCTCCGCAAGATTGTTCTTTAGGTTCGCTCTTGTGGTGCCCGAGAATCAATTTTGTCTAGTACAGTTGGCATATTCGATAAGCTTAAAAAGCAGTAAGCTGTCTTGGAGCAGTGAGCTGTATAAACTTTTTTCAGACAGAATAAGCACACAAACTTTCATTTTTTATCAAGAATCTTTGCTTTATTTTGCATAGTGGCTATTCACTAAGTTGAACTTTTTCAAATCAAACTATTTCTTTTTACAAAATCTAACCTGAATTTGTATTGGATAACAATACATTAATATACTTACAAATATTAACATATACCTAAAAAAAACTTAGCCGCCACATTTACCAAATAAAACTAGGAGAAAGATAATGATTACCCTTACGGAAATATTCCATGGATAACCCATGGAATTCCATGAGTAAACCATGGTTTTCCCATGGAAAACGGAATTTCCATGGGTGAATTTTATGAAAATTGAAATCCCATGGAATTTTCATGGGTGAACCATGGTATGATACATGTTTTATTTTCATTGCTATAATACATGTTTTTTTTTCATTGCTTATGCTGCGCCATTGTTGTTATGAATGCGCTTTTAAAGATGTCGTCATAGCTCGTAGAGTTACGATTACTTTTAACTTGAGTAAACAATACTTAATTAGGGATTGCAATCCCGGGCATGAATTACGATCAAGAGATTTCGGGATTGAAGTAAATAAAATCCCGGTATCCCGGTATCCCGGGATTTTATATAATGTGAGTTATCCAGTAAGCACAAGACGCATTTTAGACACTTATAGACGTCTAAAACTAGTCTAGGTAAAAACGCACTTTTATAGACGTTTTAAAGACATCTTTTAGACGTCTTTTATAAATGCGTTTTTAAAATGACGTTTAAAAGGCGTCTTTTTAAAAGATAATAAAACGTCTATAAGACGTCAATTTTTAAGACATCTTCTAGACGTCTTTTATAAAGGCGTTTGAATAAAATGACGTTTAAAATGCGTCTTTTTAAAGTTTAAAAAGACGTTTAAAAGACGCATAATAAATAGTCTAAAAGACGCATTAAAAGACGTCTAGATCAAGGCTAAAAGACGTCTTTTCTGTGACCTGTTTATAAATATGTCATTATGACTTCTTTTTGACGGCTTTGTCATTACGCGTTAAGAAGATGTCGTATATTCAAAGTAAAAACATAGTTTTTATTATTTTCAATAATTTGTTCAAGTTTTAAGTGTAAATTACTTTAAATTAAATTACTTTTTTACACAATTGCTAAAATTGTTGTCACAGGAATCACTAAAATAATTGCTATAATATTAATATATCTTTTTTTTATTAATAATTATTTTGCTTTTTTAATAGATAGTTGACTGATCATGATAATAAGTGAAAATGGCAAGAATAATATATAAGTTAAATATCAGCATTTTTAGTTTTTATACACCCACAAGCCATATAATAAGTCAAGTATGCGGTCAAAAATTAGCTATCATTACATATGTTAAATTTCATTATAACTAAAAATAAGTTATAAATGTTTTAAACACTGTTTTAATATATATATTTGTTGTTTTTTATTATTTTCATCTTTGATGCATCAACCGTTGGTGGTGACTACAGCAATATTATTTTGATTGCTGGTTCCTATGTATATCTTGTATATACGAAATTATAACAATATATGATTTTATAAATACAATGAATATATACCACATACTACGCGAAAATGTTACGTCATGTACTTAAATTTATTTTGAAAAAAACGTCTAAAATACGTCTAAAACGCGTTTTTATAAAGACGTCTTCATTTAGACGTCTTTTAGCCTTATGATCTAGACGTCTACAAGTGCGCCTTTTAGACCTTCTTAAAGACATCTTTAAAACGTCTTTTAAACGTCTTTGTGCTTACTGGGTATTTGCTAAAAAACAGAACTTAATACTGCATATATAAATATACTTTTTGATGTTATCAATTCTTTATTTAATTTCATTATGTTTTAATGACTTACATTAATTTTCTACGGCGCCTTAAATTGTTTTAGTTGTGTAACAGGCAGCAGGTGTATATAAAGATCTTAAAATAATGCAGAAATATATATACGGTACCTTCCATATTATGTTTTAAGATTACAGACTTTACAGAATAACCTTCATCAAATAATTGGATATGTAAATAACTTATGAACATTTAAAGTGTATATGACTAAAGTAACTAAACAATCAAAATTTCAAAATAAACTTGTAAACATAAATTTTCTTAAATTTGGGTACGATGTAGCTGCTGTAGCAACAAGCTACTTTGTAAAAAATAACATAATAAGTTGTTTGCTAATATTGAGAGACAAAAATTAAAGAAAATCTTTATTTTATATTTATAAATAAATGGTAGCTAAATAATAAATGTAAAACAAAAAAACAATTCATATTAAATGCATACTTTATTTACAAACTTTCTTTTTTTTGTCTGAAAATATGCCCGGAGCAATAGTAGAGCATTTATAGTTTGGTCATTTAGCCTACTCCTTATTTTACTTCCCAAATACCCAGCTGCAGAAAATGCCCGCTCAGGTTCGATGCTCGTCGGTGGAATAGATAACAAATATTGGTATACTAATTCCAATTTATGCCCCCGGTTTCCACCATTTTCAAACAGATGCATTTCTTTCTTTATGATTGACATTAAATTTGAAGTTTGTGTTTCTGGTTCAATGGCTTTCATGCTTCGTGCAATTTGTTTTTGTAACTTTTCTCTTAAAGACAGGGAGGCTCGAACTTGTGGTTCTTCATTTCTAACGACAGCCATTATATTTTCATCAACATCAATACTTGATTTTTCTAAATTATCATTTTTAAAAGCAGCTAGTCTCTCAATAAGTTTTTTTATCTGCTTCCTAATAAAGGTTTTAGGAGGAACTCCAAAAATTTTGCAGACATTTGTTTCATCATTCACAGCATCATATTTTGGATTTTGAAGGTATTTTAAAACAACAGAAATTTCTTCACATCGTCTTTTTTCCATTCTTGTTTTTATAGCTTAGAACATTTTATTAGCAAAGGGAAATTGTTTTTGAGCAATCTGCTGGAATAAAAGTATAAGTACTGCATCTGCAGTGCATAGATTAACATCTCGTCTGCATTACGCATCTACTGCTAATTTGACATGTGCAAGTACTTCTATTATTTCCAAAAGAACCACAAAATCACTTTCGTTAAGGAAACTGGGTGTTTTAAGTCAATTAAAGCTTTCTGTATACACGTTTTTAAAGCAAGGAAACGCTCTAGCATTGATAGAAGAGAGTTCCATCTTGTTTTGCAATCCAAAATGAGCGAAAGCTCGCTGCCTTTCTCTTCTTTGACATATTTTTGCAAGACTGCATCATTTTTTGTCGGGGATTGTTTAAAAAGAACAACTACCTTACGGGCTATTTCACTAGTTCATTGATATTTTGTTCATTGGTGAGTAAATCCATATTTGCTATCCCATCATTTGTTAGAGGAAGAAAGCCTAATCCCATTTCCTCGTCGATATTTTCTTCATCTTCGTGATCATCTGTTTCATCAACAATATCTTGAGTTTCCTTCAATGGTGCTTCGGTGTCGGACATTAGCGTAGAAATTTTTTTTTAAAGAACATCACAAACTGCAAGGTGAATTCCATGGACTAAACACAACTGGTGTTCAGCCTCAATAATTTTTCCCACACGACCCATTACATTTGGACCATCCGTAACAATAGCAACAATGTCTGTATCAATATTAACATTATGCTTCTTTAGTCGTGTTTTTAAAACATCAATACATTTCTCAGCATTCATAGAACCATATACACGAATAAGACCCAAATTCCAGTGCTTATTTGGGATATGTACATTAATAATCATGTATCTTTTATTTGTTGTAGAGGTCCATTCATCAAAGCTCAGAGAAAATCGTGTTCCCAAATCTTTATATTAATAAATTTATTTGGAAATTAATTGTCTAATATTTAAGCTGTAACTCACCACTATCCTTTTAATTGAGTTTGCTGACTTGGGCAAATTTTCGAAACCACTGGTAATCAGTAATTGCCTTAAATCTTTTGATGTTATAAATACATTAAATGTTAGCCCATCTAAAGCTGTCATTCGAGCCGTTGTTTAATCTAGGGTTTTTTTTTTCGGATGCAAAGTAACTCGTTATTCTTCGTTTCGTACGAGGCTTCTCGTCGGTTTTGGCATCATTCAACTGTTGACTCGAACTAGGTAAATTTTTGTCGGCTGAAGTTACTTTCAAATTATGCTTAGTTGATAAGTGCGTATGAAGGCCTTTTGTAGAACCACCCAATGTTTTCAAAATTACACCACATTTCTTACATTTTGCTGCCAAATTATCCGCAGACTTCAAATAATGTGACCACACTGAAGTTGGGTCTTTATCTTTTTTGTGTAGAAAAAATGATGTTCCCTTTTCACTGTTTTCATTCATGTTTAGAAGGATATTTTTTTAAGGTGCATTAGTAAACAACATATTATTGCGGTAAACAACAAAAGCATTAAAAAGGTTATCAGTTCAAAACGTTCAAAACGATTCATTACACAGTCAAATTTTGTATGTATTCACACTAGAATTCCTTCAAGCGGAATTAATTGTCAAGGGCATTATAATGTTGCAATAACTAATAATTGTACACAAATAATTATACAAATCGCTAGAAATATCCCAAAGGGAATTGTTATGTAGTAATCATTAATTTTTTTTAGATATAATTTTTTTTTTATTACTTGTTTATTTTTATTTTTTTCATTCTCTAAAAATATTTTTTGAAATGAACAAAACGACTTAATAAACTCAAGCAATCACTTAACCACAAATTCGCTCAACATTTTTAAAATTTATCTTTTTAACGCGAGAAGTCTTGCCAACAAACTTAACGATTGTTTTTTATACAATAGTCAAACAAACCTGCCTTAATTTGTGTCTGTGAAACTTTTTTCAATGATAAAATCCCGAACTCCATGGTCTATTCAAAAATTTGTTCCATTTATCGTAAGGATAAAGCATAAACAGAATAAACCTGCAAAGCAGCATTATATAACTCGTTATAATTCAGTATAGTTACCAACTTTGAACATTTTGTTTTACAAAATAATTTAATTAGTTCAATCCTGCTATAATCCTGAAAATTCTGGGATTTTGTGTTTAGAATCCTGGGATTTTTGGGACCCAAAAACGTCCGGGATCCCGGGATCTCGGGATCCGGGATCGCGGGATTGTAATCCCTATACTTAATGCATTTTTCTGTTTTTCTGTGTTTAATAAGACTATAAGTTATATGTTTTTTATAATGCATCACATTTATATTATTTAAACTAAACATACAGACATAAACAACTAGATATATTTATCATATTATAATGCATTATAAAATGGATTATTTTTAATAACATTTACTTATAGATCATTTATGCATATACTTATTTTAATTGTTTCCAATAGCTTTGCTTACTTTGCCTTACTTGCAATAGTATAGCAAGTATGTCAAGTAAACCAGTTTGAATTTAAATGCTTACTTGGCAAATTATTTGCCAAATAATTATTATTTGGTTTACAACAAATAAACATTTAGTTTTAATCTACATTAAATAACTAGTGTATTAATGCACATAGTGTAATCTAATGTATATTAAAACTAATATAATTATTATTATAATACTTATCTAACATATTAAACAAACTTATATAATATATTAATATATAAGCAGTATATCAGATAAGATTAGATAACTAAGATAAGATAAGATAATAAGATTTGATAACTAATGTACAAAAGATAACTAGTACGATCTTTTTTATTTATTTTTTTTTATAATAGGGTTAGATTACATAAAAATGCTTGAAGTTTATTTTATAGTATAAATGTTCATTAAGTATTAAAAAAACTTTTTCTTATGATAAATGTTCTATTCAATTTTAGTTCTGTTAAGTTGTTATTGTCTTTTTGTTGTTGTTTTTTCTTTAGAATTATTAGAATATGTAAATAATGTAGTATAAATATTGTTTAAAAATTCTTTTATATTTACTTTATTATCTTATTTAAATTACTACAATATAAGCTGACAGGTTTGACTGGCAATATAAATAATGTTGTTCATCGTTTATATTGTTTACAACATCATCAGTTTTTATATGCATTTAATATTTTTTTAAATAGTTCAAAAGCTGTCAAAATAAAATGGTGAATTGAGTTTAAATTAACCAGAAAAGATATAAACATAATCTTTGAGATTCAACTTGTAACGGATGTTCTAAGAACCACTTAGTTGGACAAGGAAAACTGTGGTAATGTTTTAAAAATATCGGAAAGGGAAGTTAATTAATGCACAAGATTTTACTTCATAGTTAAATATAAGCATAAAAAAGCAATGTTTAAAAATAATACACTATTATTTATTATAATACAATTATTTTTATTTGTTTATATTTCACTACCGTAAAGTGTTCGTCTTTAGTTAAAATAAATTAATTTATGCACACACTTTGATATTTATTATGCTTTTACATTACTATACTTTATAAATTACATATTTATTATATTTGTTATGTTTTAAATAGTAAAGTAAAAATATAATAAATTTTTGAATTTAATGGTGTATGCATAAGTTCTTTTAGTTTAATTTTATCATTTTATTTAAATTAATGCATTATAATCAGGTAAATTTTACTGACAGTATAAATAATGATGTACATCATGCAGACAGCTTAGACAAAGAAGTAAGTTTTTACTTAAAATTACAATTTATAAGTTATGCTATATTTGTTGCTGCCTTGTTCTATATAAATGTTGCTAACATGCAGGTAAAATTTATTTATGTGTATAAATCTTTTCATTTTAACCTTTTCATTTCATTTAAATTACTACATTATTAGGAGGCAGGTTTGACTGGCAATATAAATTTTTAATTTATTTGTTTAGGTGTTCATTAACAAATTCCGTGATTTATAATATATATAAAGATGGTAAGGACGTGAAGAAAACAGGTTTGTAAATGATGTTGTACATCATGCAGATAGCTCAGAAGAAGAAGTAAGTTTTTTTTTTAACAACAAAAATAAATAAGTAATATAATATTTGTTATGCCTTGTTCTACATGTTAGAAATGTTTCTAACATGCAGGTAACATTTATATATGTATTGGTTTGAATAAATCATTTTAATTAAGTTGCATTATAGACAGGAATGTTTGGCTGGAAATATAAACGATGTTGTACATAATGCAGAAAGCTTAGGCGAAAAAGAGGTAATAATCTACTAATTGTTATCTCTAAATAATAATATATTCATTGCTACTTTTTTCTATATAAATATTACCTAACATTTGGCAAAATTCATAATTGCGTATAATGCCTAATTATAAAGTAAGTTATAATAGATAATAATTATAAGTAAAATGAATTAGTAAATAAAGAAAACTAGTTAGAATGTATATAATAGTAGTATGATGTATTATCTAGATTGGTGAAATGGAGAATGAGACTAACTACGGTGAAAAAAATAATGAATATCAAATTGTAAATGGTACTTTGTTTTACATCTACCTATTTCTACAGATACAGTGCAGTCGCACTTATAAATGGGCTTGATGTTTTTTTGGATTGAATATGTTGTATTGATGGTTCTTTTTAACTTGATAAAACTTGAAGTTATTATCAAATTTATATATACTATTTCTATCAAATAGTTTTTTCTGTAAAAATTGTTTTTTTGATACATTTCAATTGTTTATCACTATGCATATCACTTATAGTATTATATTACTTGTAATTTTTTGTTTTATTTATTTTCACTATGTTATCCATATGCATACATTAAATATTGTGGGGAAGTCAAGTTTTGATGTTTTAGGCGCATTATAGCTATAATTTTTCAAAGATTTGTAGGATTTAACAAGATTAAAATTTTATTTTGTTTATTGATTTTATTCGGAGAAAGCGATCCCATAGATTAAGATAACTCAATAATATTATGTGAAAAAATTTGCTTTTATGATTTAATATGACAATTCAAATATCATTAGATCAATAAAACTTGAAAACAAATCAAGAAAGGTGTTCCTAATACCTATGGAAATTCCATGGTTTTTCCCATGGATGGAAAATCATTGAATATCCATGGTATTTGGAACACTTTTCCATGAAAAACTTATGGATTATTCATGGGAAACTCACGTGTTTTCCACAAAAACTCATAGATTTCCGATGGAAAACTAATGAGTTTTTATTGAAAACTAATAGGTTTCCCATAGAAAACTCATGGATTTCCCATGGAAAACTTATGGATTTCCCATGAAAACGTGTTATAACCATGGTTTTTCCATGGTTTTTTTTCATGGGTTTTTTCATGGAAATTTTCCATGATAGATAGGGTAGTTCTCACTTATAACTGAATTAATGCACATATTGATATAATAATGGCATACACACTGAAATAGCCATAGGCGCAGTGGAATATACATACATTGACAGAGAGTTTTGGTTTAAGCAAGCACTTTTAAAGTCAAAATAAAATTCTTTATAAAACACACATTACTTCCCGTAAAAAAAGTAAGATTCTTTATACAATATTGGATTAAATGCTTTATCAAATAGTTAATAAAAACTTCACTCAAAAGAGTTAGTAGATTATTAACAGCTTTAAGAAAATTAAAGCAATTTTCATAACTTATCTAAATAAATTAAAATGAGTATAGGTTGAAGTTCCAATAAAAACTTTAAAAAAAAAATTTATAAAAAAAAAGTATTATTTAAAAAACAAACACTGCATAATATTTAATATGATCAAGTCTTTAATTTGCAGATTAGAAAAATAACTAAAAAAAAACTTCATATTTTTAAGTAAACAAAAAGATTTTAATGTTACTAATATAAAAGTGTTTACTAGTTTATTCTTTTAGTTTAATTTGAAAGATCAACATGATCACCTTAATTGAATGATAAATGTATTGTTCTAATATTTTATTTCTTTGTAAGTTTTGCAACTTTATTATAACTTGTATCCACCGTCAAAAATATAAAATTTTGTAATCTTTATTATTAACTATAACAATATTCAACATAATATCTCTATTTTAAAGTAGTTTTTGAACTTACATTCTAAGAAGCATAAAAATTTATTATTTATCTAATGTAAAACTTACCATAACTTTTGATCTGCATGACGGATATAATGGATCATCTTGCACATTGCACCCAATTAAATCTCTTAGATATTCTACATGATTTGTAATATTTTTTATTGTTTCAGTTTTAATTGCTGGTTATCCCCAGCGGGCACTGAACGTCCCGTAGAAGTCTTAAGGATGTTCGACGGACCGAAGACATCAATCATACGTCGAAAAGACGTCTGGCAGACGCCTGTGCCCGCTGGTTTTTTTTAAATAAAAAGTATTTAAAATCTAAAAATTATAAAGCATTCATTTAAGTATAAACAAGGTGTCAAGTCCCGTAAAATAGGTTTATCTCATACCGACCATTTCTATACTTTCCATATATTTATCAAAATTACCATTTATCAAAAAATATTTTATCAATATTTTTTGATAAACGATAGAAAAATAGTTAGATATAAAATTATATATATATATATATATATATATATATATATATATATATATATATATATATATATATATATATATATATATATATATATATATATATATATATATATATATATATATATATATATATGGTAGATTAGGGTAATATGAGCACCTTAAGCGAAAATTGGAATATTTTCAAAAATAAATATGCTGGATCCAAAAGTTTTGCAAATAAACAATTTTTAGGGATCCCTATTCATAATCTATTTAGATATTTGGGCACTTGACATTTTTTCTTAAAAACACAGAAGTTTTAAAAAGGTAGCAAAGTGGCTCGTATTACCCTGACCCCTTGGTAATATGAGCACTTTAAATTAGCTCAAAAAAATAGCATTAATTAAGTAAAAAAAGACCAACCTGCTTAATAGAACTAATTGCTGGAATATAAGGATTCGTGATTAACAAAATATATCATTAAAAGATCAAATTTTTAGCTACATTTTGTTGAAACAATACTACTATGTTTTCCGCTTAAAAAAAAAAATTAATACATTGTTTTTTCAATTTTGTTAACTCAAACCTTTGAACAATAAAAATTAAAATTTTTTAGATTGAAGTTACAGAAAAATATTTAGTACTGTTAATATATTAAAATTTTTTACTATGTTTTGTTTTTATTCAAGAAGCAATTAAGAACCACTGCTATATTAGGACTTTAAACTAAGCAATTTCAATGAAAAGCACTGGGTAATTTGAGCATGCTCATATTACACTAAAATGGTATCTTTAAATGCACACACACATATATATGTGTGTGTGCATGTGTGTAAATATATAAAAAATACATATATATATATATATATATATATATATATATATATATATATATATATATTTATATATATATATATATATATATATATATATATATATATATATATATATATATATTTAATGAAACTCATAGATTTGTTAATTTTTTTGAAACCAATTTTTTTTAAATCTGGCTGAAGGATTTCAATAATTTTTTTTTAAACTTTAGATAAATATGGTCTATATTTTTGATATTTTTCTGCTCTTTGCTTCAATTTTTTTTTATTATAAAAATTAGTTTTTACTGTTATATATATATATATATATATATATATATATATATATATATATATATATATATATATATATATATATATATATATATAACAGTAAAAACTAATTTTTATATTAAAAAAAAATTGAAGCAAAGAGCAGAAAAATATCAAAAATATAGACCATATTTATCTAAAGTTTAAAAAAAAATTATTGAAATCCTTCAGCCAGATTTTAAAAAAATTGGTTTCAAAAAAACTAACAAATCTATGAGCTTCATTAAATATATATATATATATATATATATATATATATATATATATATATATATATATATATATATAATATATATATATATATATATATATATAGTCATAAAAATAATAAATAACAGTATAATCAATGCAATTGCACTTTGATATATTAGGAAATAGTCATAGCAGTATAAACTAATTTTTATATGGAAAAAAATTAAAACAATGACCAAAAAAACTATCATACTTATAGAACATATTAATCTGAAAATTTTTTTTGAAATCTTACAGTCAGATTTTTAGAAAATTGATTTTAAATAAATAAACAAATGTATGATTTACACTAAAAAAGTATTAAATAAAAATAAGTTCAGGCGCGCTAAGATTTTTATTACTTCTTTTTATTTATATTTTTGTGAAATTTTTGTAATGTTATATTAATTTACCTTAAAAATAAGACTACATCATTGGCTTTTTAGAAATTAATTAACAAATAATCTGTTGCCATATAAAATATTCTCTGTAGTTAAGAACCGTAATCGTTTTAAAAGTTCAAAAGTTTTTTGTGTTTTCTTACGCATGCGTACCTAAACATAGCGCATTTTACTAATATCTAAATGACCGTGGCCATTTTTTGAGTTATAGCCCACGTCGAATCTAGGACCTATTAGTTCTGAGCCAGAACTCTAATCACAGCGCCACGGCTGCTCGTTTAATTTGATGGTTGTGAACTTTAATTTGATGGTCGTAAACAACCTTTAATACACGATTCTCTGATTTGAGTTTAAGCGCTGCGCACGCATGTTAAATGACATGCGCAAACCTAGCAAAGGTAAACAAACCAAAAAGAATAAATCTAAAGGTAGTTTGGTTGTAAATGTCTGAAATGGATAACGAAGATACAGTTTTATCAAATCAAATGACTTTACAGGATTTCAAAATAATGTCTGTTATATATATATATATATATATATATATATATATATATATATATATATATATATATATATATATATATATATATATATAATATATATATATATACATATATATATATATATATATATATATATATATATATATATATATATATATATACATATATATATATATATATATATATATATATATATATATATATATATATATATATATATATATATATATATATATATATATATATATATATATATATATATATATGTATATATATATATATATATATATTTATATATACATATATATACATATATATATATATATATATATATATATATATATATATATATATATATATATATATATATATATATATATATATATATATAAATATATATATATAATATATATATATATATATATATATATATATATATATATATATATATATAATATATATATATATATATATATATATATATATATATATATATATATATATATATATATATATATATATATATATATAATTTACATATATTATATGTAAATTATTAGTATTAATAGTGTTATTATACACTATATATTAAATAAAATAATGCATATAAATAGTGTTATAATACACTATAATGTTATATAAAATAATGCATAATAATAGTGTTATAATACACTATAATTATAGTGTATTATAATAGTATTATAATACACTAGTTTATTATAACACTATTAATATTCATTATACCATAAAAAACTATATAGTGTTTTATAACACTATTAATACTAATAATTTACACAATATCCATATAATATTTTACTAATAATTTACACAATATCCATATAATACACTATAATTATAGTGTTATCTAACACTATTATTATGAAAGAATTAGTCTAGTTACATAAAATTAGTCTATACATAAAAGTTCTGTGCAATTACAGTTTTCTTCTTCTCTTCTTGTCCCGTGAACTTCGCAAATTTCCTGTCTCCATTTAATAAGTCTATATTGACCATTTTTACAACCTTTATCAGCACAATGAGTAGACATTTATATTTCTTTTATGACCTTCTCGCAGTATAACTCAAGTCAAATTATAAAAATAAATGTTTGTTTACCTCCGCTAGGTTTGCGCATGACATTTAACATGTGTGCGCAGCGCCTAAACTCAAATCAGAGAATCGTGTATTTGATGATTATAAAAAAACCGTTTTTATAGAAACTTTTTTTTAATGTTATTACTAAACAGTTTAATGTTAAAAGAAAAACTTTAGAAAAGTTCTGATTCTCTTAATACAAAATGAATATCGCTTTTAAAAAAAATTTTAAAAAACATAAATTTCTTAAAAAGTTGTTATTGATGCTATACATTTCTCTTTTGATGCAATTTTTTTTCACTTTATTTTGATGTTGAAAAACAATTATGGTTTTTTTGATATTCTTTAATTTATTGCGTTACATTTCATCACGTGTACAAAAAACTTTAAACACGGTAATCTTTAGAGATTTTTGTTAAGTACTTTATTATTTTTTAGTATCAATTTGATTTAAAACTGACCATTTAAAAATGTATGCCGGGTTTGTTCATAAGATAGTTAACATCATTTTGTGCATACGTCTTTACACACGTCTACACTTTGTTACACGTCTTTTTGTCTTTAGCATCTCAAGGATCTTAAAAGTTTTTAGAAATTACAAGTCCGAATTAGGTTTTAATATTTCAATACAGTTTTAATTGTGATAGCAAAAGATAAGTAATACTTTAACAAAAAATAATTTATTTGTTACCTAATTACGCAATAATTGCGCATTACGCATTCTATGCAAAATAATCTCCTTCTGAAAAAGCTATTGTTGCTCTGAATTAAAATCTCTATAAATAGATAATTTTTGAGTGATAAGAATAGTGTCAAAAAATAAACTTCAGAATAGTGTCTAAAATATTTAAAAAAAATTTTATGTCGCCACAAAAATAATAGTGTCGCAAATGAGTTTAATGAATTTTGCCAATGAGTTTAATGAATTGTGCAAATAAGTTTAATGAATTGTGAGTTTAATGAATTGACCAAAAAGAAAGAATAGTGTCGAAAATAGTAGAAACGAAATAATGAGGCAAATAGTTAATTTTAGCAGTTATTAACTCGTTATAATTATTAGCAATTATTAACTCGTTATAATATATATATATATATATATATATATATATATATATATATATATATATATATATATATATATATATATATATATATATATATATATATATATATATATATATATATATATATATATATATATTGATAATATATATATATATATATATATATATATATATATATTGATAATATATATATATATATATATATATATATATATATATATATATATATATATATATATATATATATATATATATATATATTTATTGATAATATATATTTATAAAATATATATATATATATATATATATATATATATATATATATATATATATATATGCTTATATATATATGCTTATATATACGCTTCACTATTGTTAATTTTCTTTCAAATAATGAACTCTTTATGCTTTATGACTTTTATTGCTTAAAAGGATAATATTTCTATTTAGGTCGTGCATAAAGGGCAATGCTAAGATTTTTTTTGCAAATTTAATCATTGCCTCGCTTGTTAAACATCAACTCGTCATGTTAAAAAAGACCTCTTTGCATATCAAATTAGGGGGGGGGGGAATGTTCACGTTTTTTTTTACAATTTTGTTTAACATATCTTTTATTCTGCTTATTATTTACTGCACAAAATATTAATGGAAAAAAAGTGTTAAAAAAAAGTTTCATACAAAAATATTTAGTTTTAGTATAAAACCAAAATTTTTAATTTTTAGTAAAAGCGTTTCAAGCCAAGAGTTATTAAATACTTATTTGCTTAACTTTCCGTAAAAGCTGTTTCTAAAAGCTTATAAACTAGTTGTTCTTAGTATAAAATAAACTTCAAAAGGAAGATAATTTTATTTTTAGTCACTTTAGTTTAAAAAACATAAAAAAAAACGAGAAAAACTAGTTACAGAAAACGCTTAAAAACTTACTCGTAAAGAAAAATAAATCTTATTTAGTAATTGAAAAGAAACTATTAGTTTAGTATCATTATTATTTAAAACATAATAAAAATATACAAAATTTTCAAAAGTTTATTATACAATGATGCAATTTAATTAAATAATAACAACGAAATAATATTTTCTAAAACACGTATCGCTTATTGTTACTACTATTATTATTGTTATTATTATTATTATTTTAAATTTGTTTTATTTTAAATATTTTAAAATTGTTGATGTATTATTTTAATTAGGGTACTACAATAGTCTGCTACTTTTAGATAATTGTGTCCTATAGAACATTTGTTAAATGTTCTAATAAAATGAATAATTTATTGTATAATATTGCTTATATTAAAGTTTTTTATTTATGAACTATAAAAAAATTTTGCTTACGTGTTCCAGCAACAAAAGTTATTAGAGTGCAAATGATGAAAAGCCTCATTTTTGAAAATAAAGCTTCAAGCCTTTTTAATTTTTAGCTAAAAGATTTTAAAAGTTCACCTTCAGTTTACGTGTATTGTGAAACAAATGCAGATTTAACGACACCTTTTAAAGAATTACGCTTTGAATTGTGGGATCGGCTTTAATAAATGTCGTATGATGAGACTTTAATCCCTTTATGATTTGTGCTACATAAAATTAAATAGTTTTACTACTAAAAGGTCTGAGTATTTCCATATAATGGAAATAAAACAACTATGCGCAGACCAGGTATATTAGTCTCCAATATACTTAGCCTGCGCATAGTTAGCTTTCGCACTCGCAAACAAATTTTCAAAAACGCATACGATAAGGGACCAAAAAAAAAACATTTAAAAAAAATGTTTTTAGCTAAAGTAAAACGTAAATGTAAAATCTTTATTACATACTAGATTAAATAAAACTTAAGATAGTAAGAGCTTATCGGTGTTTATCTGGGTGTTAAACTGGGTGTAATACAGATCCTGATCTAAAATCTAAAACCTAACTCTCTTTTTCTCCTGATAGCAACGTTTATAAGAAAAAAAAAACAGTTACGTTTACTACATACACTATAAAAAAACATTTTTAAAATGCATGTTTGTAACAGAAGTCGTATGAAAATAAGATAGCAACCAAAACCAGTTTCCATCTTATCTTTTTTGTTGCAAATGATATTGTAAGCTATTTAGTCTTCAGGTAACTGAAACTGGAACAACTGTCAAATTATCTATTATCATATATACCAAATATCTGTTGTCATATATACCAAAATTTTAGTTTTTTTTTTCTCTAAACTAAGTTGTTGTTATTTATAAATGAAATTTTTTAGTATGTAATGGCAAACATAACGAAAATTTCCAGTTAATCAGATTTAGAGGGTTTGCTGAGCTAAATACATTAATAAAAAGAATAATCAAATTTTACCTATATATGCATATATTCAATTTTTATAAAATATAAAAAACTGAATAAAATCGTAATAAAACCTTCGCTTTACATGAGATAAGCTTCACATAAGATAAGCTTCACATAAGATAAGCTTCACATAAGATAAGCTTCACATAAGATAAGCTTCACATAAGATAAGCTTCACATAAGATAAGCTTCACATAAGATAAGCTTCTTTTATTAAAAAAGTTAAGCTAAAGATACAACATATATTCGAATGTTACTTGTTTGCTATGATACGCAAGTAGTAAAAGATAAAATGAGATGATTTTCCATAATAACAACTTTATTTTGCCATCAAGTTCTAATTATATATTTGTATCTACTACATCAAGTTCTTATTTTATATTTGTATAGAATGAATAACAAAAACAAGTTTATTCTTGAAATAATTAGACAATTGTTGATCAATAAAAAAAAAGTTGTAAATAAAATATTTAAAGATATTTTAATTAATCAAGAAGTTGAATTCGCAGATGAATGGTTTTTGGGTATTGTAGATTAAATATATAAGCTAACAAAAACTGTTTTAGTATTTATTTCTTCAGTTGCTGAAAAATTTATAAATACTTTTTAATTTTTTCCTTTTTTTAATTTTTTTTAAATTTTTTTTCTTTTTCTAAAATAAACGTTCCCATTTTAATGAATTAGTACAGGTCCTGTAAATGCATAGTAATATTGGATTTTATATAATAATTACAACATATGACAATCTTGTTGTCAATCGTAATTTTTTTATGAATCAATTGTATTCAGGAAAATGAACTTATTTAAATAAACTTTCGACATTAAACAAGCTCTTTATTTTGAGAATTTCTTTACTTTGATTGATCCTACTTACATATTTACTTTGATTGATCCTACTTACATGTTTACTTTGATTGATCCTACTTACAAATTCAAAAACGTTTTAAACAACTTTAAATTTCATATGTTTCTTTCTCTAATATATACCAAGAGATCGGTTATATTTCTTTTTAAGTAATCAGTTATTTGCTAATCATTTTTGAGTTTCACCTTCTGATTTAAAATATATCAATGCAAATTTTAATTGCATTTTACAAATTCTATAGTACAAAAGGAAACACTCTTCAAAAGTTTCCCGTCCTTTGTCTAAATAATGCTTTGAGTCTACAAATATCCAAAGAATATCACTAAAAATGTTGCAAAACTCTCCATGAAAAAACTGCATGTGTCTTTAAGTACTAAACTTTAAGTACAAAAATAGATATTTGCAAAGTTCTACTTGGGGCACTGATAACACTTTAATAGAAAAATTTATGAAAGGTTGGAAAGTAGTAAATGTGAAACCTTCAGTTGTTGTTTTACACAAAGAGTTATACTTATGAAACTAATTCGATTACCGTTTGACCAAAATTGATTGATTTGATTAACGTTGCTGACTTTTTTTATCGATACAATTGTTCAAAAGTTCCAAATAAAGGCTTAAATTAAACAACCAACACTTTGAGAGGTAGACTTTAAGTGTTTTAGGAAAACAATATGTGTTATTTTATTTATATAAGTAGTTAACCATTTAAGGAGCATATCTTTTATCTCACAATATTAACTTTTTTTAAATATGCAAAATAAAGTGATCTACTGTGTTATATTCAATTTTTAAATCAACAAGTACACCACAAGCAAAGTATTTATCCTCAAAGCCTTCAGTCATTTTAATTAGAGTACAAGTTGTAGAGTGATAAGCACGAAATCCATACACAATAGCGTGCAAAAGTAACCGGACAAGAGCTTAACTTGAGAAATGTTTCTATTGGAAAGTCCAATTTCTTTCAAATTTTTTTTTTTTTCAAAATTTGTATTAAGTCTAAGCAATCTAACCTTAAAAGTGCATTTAATTAAAATATGCGTGTGTCAATATATCCGCTCAAAATAAAAAAAAACTTGAATTAGATTTTATTTTAAACAATTTTAAAATTTGATTATAATAAAATCTAATTCAGGTTTTGCTTTATTTTAAAGTATTTTTCTTTTGTACTTTGTCGGGAAGCCCAATACTGTTTGACAGTGACTAGGCATTGAGTCCACCAGCTTCTTAATCAATGAGTCAAATTTTCTTGTTGGTTTTCAACCTGAAATTTGTCAATCAGTGTGTTTCATAGATGTTTAATGGAAATAAGTTCAGGACTTTAATATGGCCATTTCATTAATTGAATTTTTTTTGTTTTTGAAAAAGTCTTTAACAAGGGTTTAAGTTTTTTTTAGATCATTATCCTGTTGAAATATCCATCTTCGAGCCATGAAAAATGATCCATGCAAAATGCTGTCTTGGCAAAGGCTGAAATTAAAGAACTTCATAATTTAAAATGTAGTGTTGACACAATCAAACGTCTTTTGAGGTCTGCAAATCTATTTGGAAGAGGTCCTACAGAGAAACTTTTTATTTATATAAAGAATAGAAAAGCACTCTTAAAATTCGCTAATGAATTTACATGCACTAAAGTAATTTTTAGTGATGAATTTAAGTTTATGTTAATTGGATCTGATAATATAAGATATGTTTGTCGACCAAAAGGCCGTACAACAGTCTTAAAGACCAGCTATCAGCAGTAAAGCACAGAGGTTGAAACGTTATGAACTGGGCTAACCTAAATAGGGGTAGTATTAGTCATATCCATTTTATTGATGACAGCATGGACACAAATATGTACAAAAGAAGTTAGGCTACCACATGATAAAGACAAAATGCCTCGAGGAAGAATGTTTTAGCAGGACGATGACCCAAAACTCACTTCAAACATTGTAAAATATATTTTTTAAATCTAAGAAATTTGAATTATCAAATAGCCTTAGCAAAGTTTTGACCTTTCTATTAAATATCTATGTATGCTCATTAATTGATAAATTTCGATTCGAAAACTAAGAAGTAAACGTAATTTATTGAATATTCTAAAACAAGAATGGGGAAAAATCAAATTTTTTTTGCGTATGAAGCTGGTGGGCTCAATGCCTTGTCAGTGTCAAGCAGTAATCAATGCCAAGGGCTTTCCGACGAAGTACTAAAGCAATTTACTTTAAAATAAAACATTTTTAATTTAGAAATTTTAAAAAGATAACAATCTAATTCAATTTTTTTTTTATAAACCTTATGACATTTTAAGGCGGATTATGATACTAATCGCCAATATAAACAGATATAAGTTTTCATTGGTTAAAATCATTAAAAATGGCACCCATAGAGCATATTACAAATAATGTCACTGTATGATTAGGCCTAAAATGGCTAATCTTGTCAAACATAACAATTCTTTAAAACACAATAAAAGTATCATAAATCTGGGTTACTTTGAATAGTGGGGTAACTTTGAAAACAAATCTTATTAATTTTCAAGTTTTATGTATAGCAAGTATTTATATAAAACTATTTAAACCTCAAACATCAAAGGATTGAAAATAGTTTATACTTTGACTATTTAAAGTTTTACTTTGTTTATTGATTCTTTTTGTTCCTCAAAAAACGAACTAAATATTTTGGATATTTTTCTCCAAAAAATTAGCCAGAATAATTGGTACACTGCCTCAGCTAATATAGGAGCTTGTTGCCTAAATTGCATAATTTTTGTTTATAAATTGATTAAGCATATAAGGTAAACACGCCAATTACTGGCCATTAACCATTTACTGGCTACTTTTAAAAACTTTTTTCACAAGAATTTATTACGCAAGTTGTACTAAATTATTATTTAAACTCAATGACTTTATTAAAACTTTCTAAATTTTGCAATTTCAGGGAATTTCTTGAAGGTTTTAGTTGCTAGAATTTAATGTGAAAAACATCATATTAAATGTTACTATTTTACGCTTTATTTTCGTAAATTCATATTTTATTCTCATTTTTTATGCGCGACAAATATTTGTGGCAGTCTTTTCAGGAACGAAAAAAATGATAAATATCTTATGTAGACTTTGAAACAAAATTATTTAGTTGATGCCGCACATATAATGTTTCAGCTGAGCTAGATTAAACCTTTAGTAATGCACCATTTACTGGCCGGTT
>NC_061165.1:41362109-41451544 GCF_022113875.1 Hydra vulgaris
CCCAATATCAAATATCATTATAATAGCAATAAAAATTATTAAAGGAAAATAAATCAACATAAACTACTTATAACTGAGCATTTAAAATATAAACATACTGGATAAAATATATGAAACGAATGAACAAATTGCAAGAAAAAAGATTTTCTGCTGAAAAGATAACTTCTTTTAATTTTCGATTGAAAGAATTTAAGTTCATTTCAAAGACAAATTCAAATTTGGCAAAACTATTTTATTTCATAAATAAGGACATTGATAAAAAGTAATTAGTTGCTCAAATTTAGTTTAGCAGAGTTCTTGTAGATTATTTACATTGCGAATGTTATGTTTGTTTATGGGTTTTACATTACAAAGGTTTATAAATACATCAGGATATAAATTATTTTTACATTCAAAGCTGCAAGAAAAACATCCTATTATAGAGCAAACCACTATTGAGAAAAAACCAAAGGTACGTTGCAGCAAATGCCTCAGCTCTTTAGGAAAAGGTTTGCTCCACCAATGCTCTCAAATAATGTTAAGGGAAAACATTCAATCTTAAGCAGCAAAAGATGTCAAATCATCTGAACAAATCGCATCTCGACTTTAAATTATCTCCGGGAGGATTTACTCTACTGGCTAAAGCATTTGGCGAGCCTCCACTTACAGTTACCCATGGTAAATATTTATACTTAAATAATTTTAACATATATATTGAAATAAAGTGTTGACTATTAAGAAATAAAACTAGATAGATTTCAAGAAGTACATTTTTAAGAAGTTTCTAATTTCATTGAAAACGAATAATATGAAAGTTTTACACAAACTTACTAAACAAAGTTTATTGTAACAACAAAACATGTATGTTTTGGTTTTAGGTCAAAGTAATGCGCAGACACCATCAAGTGCTCCAAAACTGACCACTGTACCCTTTGTAAATGTGCAATTAAAAACGGGCCTATCAAACAACGGATTAAAGGAACTTGTTAGAACTGTAAACAAAACATCAAGCAGCAAGATGGTAGAGTGAAATTTCCACATGATTTTTCTAAGACTAGATCAACAATTGAGCGATTTCATCACCTGCAGCCACTTAATAATCACAGACGAAAAAAAAGATTCTTGTACAATTAATGTTGTTGCTCACTGCAATGAATTATCAAGTCTTGTGAATCATGTTATTCAGTGCCGCACTATTTTTGGTGGCTATTTTGTTAAGCTCTAGCCCAACAAGCGATATTGTCTAGCCCAACAAGCAACGCCAGCTCTAGCCCAACAAGCGACATTTGTACGGAAGGAGGCGTGAACTTCCTGTTAAATGCTCTCCCGTGGTGCTCTATGATAAGACCGTTCTGGGAGTCCCTAAGAACATACAAAATAAAAAAATAAAACAAAAAACTCAGAATCGATGGTGGAAAAAGTTTTCTCAAGATTTGCCTAAGCATTTTTGATACTGCGTTTTAGGATAAAACTAGCTCACCAACAACAACCTCTCAATCAAAGGACTGAGATTAACATGGTTCCCAATATTTTGTCCATATTTGAAGCATTCAAAAGCTTTAATTTAGTTGTCAAGGTTTGCTTTGGATACGTCCTTCAGCCGAATTTTGCTAAAAAAATTGAAAATTTCAAAAAGTGTTACCTAATGATAACTGGTGCAAGCGTAACACCCAAAACTAACGCCGTCTTCTACGACATTAAGAATCAGTCACAAAGTATCCCCCTTGGGGTCCAATAGTGAACAACTGTCGAAACTTCTTATCAAGATTTTTATCAACATTGGTCGAGGTATAAGCGAATTAATAATCATCCAGAGTACAAAAAAAGATTGTTGCGCTGCATAATTGATCTAAACAGAAAGCATCTTTAAAGAACACCATTTTATTTATTTATTATTATTAGAAATGAGTTATTAGAAAGTAGGCTGCTGAAATTCATATTTTTCGGGCGTATAATAAATATTTTCACCGTCTTAAAAAGTAGTATTATAGAGAATTTGTATTAAAAGAATTTCAAGCATTTTTGGTGGAGAAAATCAAAAAAATATTTCTTAAAATGTAAATAAGTATTTGATGGTAGTAAAATGTAAAAAATAGGGTTTAAATAGTTTTCATTTTATTTAAAAAGTAAATGTATTTAAGGAGGTCATTACATATTATTTTAGGAGATCAGCTTTTTTTTTATTTTACTAACAAAAGCAGTCCTTAATAGAATAATTTACCAGTTAAAGAACCTTATAATGTTCTTTAAAAGATAATTGCTAAATATTTATGACATTTATTGGAAAAAGTTCATGCAATAAATAATTTATAAGCAAAAAAATAAAAATTATAATTTTATTGTAATACTTTAAATAATTTTTTGTTTTAACTGAAATGGTAGGCCAAAGTTGTTAAAGTTAGAGAGTTTGAATGGGAGGTCAGACTTTAACGATTGAGTCTGAGCTCCTGGAGTTTGGATTAGAGCTCGAAAAAAGTTTTTACGGTTGCTCTGTACTTGCTCTTGAAACTGTTTTTGTAAGAAATAAGCTTCGGATAAACAACCATTAAACCTTTTTTATTTTATTTTATTTTTTTTTTTAAATAATCTGACAAACTTTTCAATTGGTAACCAATTGTCAACTCAGCATGTTGCTCAACATACATTTTATCGCGTTATTGTTTCTATGATCAATAGATAATATCAACATTTTGAAGTGAGCTTAATATCATGCTAAACTAACTGATTTATTCCATGTTTTTGGCATACTTTGCCAGTCAAATTGCATAGAATTTGCTGGAGAACATGATTGCTGTTCTGGTTATTCTTTAGCACATAATGATTTCTTACTGAAAAGACCCATTTTACAAACTCAAATTATTTGTTGCCATATAAAAAACAAATTTTTCCATGTCTATCCTAGCAGCATACTTCATATTTAGATAAATGGCTTCTACGGTCGAGATTTTTTTGAGTACTTCGTACGTATAATTGATTTCAAGCATCGTTTTGTTATTTCCTTTTAAGATAGCCGCAGTGACCTAAGATCTAAAGCGCATAATCAAAATCTCCTTAGTGTGTTACACATTTATTTAGGATTAGAATACTGTGATTAAGGTTACAGCCTAAAATTGCATTTCGGGCTTGGGGTAATGGCAACCCTCCTTCTGAGTTTACTATTAAATTTATAAAATATCTCAAGGACTTCTTGAACACCAAAACTGCCTATTCCTGGTTAGTGGTACTATGGAAAATGTTTTTATTGCAGTCATAAAATAATTTCGAGTATTTCTGATTAAATTGTAACGTGGGGCAAGAACGAAGACATTTGAAATGCGGATTGACATGTGTTGTAATAGCTTATTTTTCCAGAGCTGGTGCAGTCAACTTATAGAAGATGGTCTTTAACCGAATAAAAAGATGATAAATAACTTAATAAAAATAGCCCTCACATATGGATATATTTTTGGAGATATTTTTGTTTCCAAATCACTTTTTTTCTTTCAACTCAAATTTTTTTTAGAGTACTTTATTTATTTTAAGCATGAACAAAGAAAACTTCTTTTCACACATTATAAATCTACTAGATTTACACAATATAAACTTATCTAAAGTTAAAAAATAAAAAATCAGGAATTTTTTATTTTTTTTTATATCTTGGCATAATATGCGTTGCAAATTAAAAATTGGCTCTTATAAATTCTAGTGAACTCGCTACACATAAAATATTAAAGAACTGCAAAGTCAGACCTGCCTTGTCACCTGCTGAAATGGAACTTGAACATCAACTGCGCAAAGAATGCAACACTCGCAATGATAAACTTCATTTTGATAACCTTAATGCACCCTTTTACTGCAAGATTCGTGATAAAGTAATCTTCAATATCCGCAGTCATTCAAGATCATGCATGGAATCGATAACATGTTTCTTTAACTTTATTAGTCGTATTGATGTATGATCGTATAATGCTTGAAAGTTTATTTTTCTAGAAAAACTAATAACAGTCCATAATGTTTGTTTAGGAAAAGATTGTGCTTTACCAGCACGAACATTATTGTGTACATGATAGAGATTACAACTTTTACTTGCAACATTATTTCTCAAGTGCTGGTATACAAATTTGTTCATATTATTATCTAAATGAGTGCTAGAGCTTTTTTTAGAGTGTTTTGAGCATGTTCTGAATCAGAAGGTTGCTTTACAAAAAAAGTTTGAACTACTTTTACATTCTATCTTCATCTGCTATCTTCAAAAAGATTACAACTACTATCATTTAACAGTTCATTGAAGAACTATTTATTAATTCGATAGCTGCTACTTTAGGATTTTTTGTCTTATTTGATAAATACACAAATGTTTTCACAGGTCTAACACTAATTGTAGATTTTGTTTCATGATTCTAATTATTTGATGATAAAAATTAACGTTTACAATACTTTGACAAAAAAGTTACAAACTAAGCATAAATTGAGACAAGTATTCACAAATAAAAATGTGAACATCTATTTTGTCTTTTTCATTAGATACATTTAGACACTTGAGAATATAAAAGCAATTCATTATTATGAATTAATAAACTTGATATCTTGTACACGTTAGTAATAACACTATTAAACTAAATTATATACAAATACACACACACGCACACGCACACACACACACAGACACACTCACACACACTTACACACACACACATAGACTCACACACACACACACACACACACACACACACACACACACACACACCTATATATATATATATATATATATATATATATATATATATATATATATATATATATATATATATATATATATATATATATATATATATATATATATATATATATATATATATATATATATATGTATATATATACGTATATATATATATATATATATATATATATATATATATATATATACATATATACATATATATATATATATATATATATATATATATATATATATATATATATATATATATATATATATATATATATGTATATATCACTAGAATAATAGGTGACTATAATCACATAGATGCTGCAGAATCGTCTGTATGTACTAGCTAGCAACAAACCTTAGAAAAGGTAAGGTTGCCAAAAATGTACCCTCTAAGAATAAAAAACGATAAAACGTTATTTTATTTAAATATTTGGGTATAAACTGTTCTAAAAAAGTTAAAATATTTAAAAATTTAAACGTATTTGATAAGGAATTAAAATACATGCTATCGGTGCAATTATGGAAACTAGATTCTTCATTTTACCATTATAATCTTCTACTGTATCTATATTTTCACTTAACAAATGCTGTATTCATTTACAGATCGTTTTGATACTAAACGGCATGTAAACGTATTGTATCAAGTTACTTGATACAATATCTCTAAATGCTATTTGGTTTGCTTACTGATATTGAGTTAACATTATCATTTAAGAGTCTAAAAACTGCGTCCTCAAATTTTTTGCGTCCTCAAATCTCCAATTCATTTAAGAAAGATACCTAAAGAACTTAATATAATATCTGGTTCTGCTATAAATTGTAAATTTTATGATGCTATTGACTTTGATAAAACTATTAAACCTATATCAGATATAAATCATCATTTTAACATTAAAAAAATTAAGTTTAACTGTTAGTTTTAAATTTTATAGGTAACACATATATTATTTTTAATTTGCTATAAAACTCGTACGATTTCTCCCAACACTCGTCAGATAAAAAATATTATTTCACCATCGAAGGTAGAAAAACATAACTTTTAATTTTATAATCGACGTTTGTTTCAACGTTTTAAAATGTACTTGTAATAGATAAGCACAAACTTATGATTCATATAATAAACTGATGACACTCCTTTAATTACTAATAAATAAATTATATAAAATTATTAAATAAATATATTTTTTTATTTATAGTGTATATAATTTGATATGTTTTTTATATACCTTAAAAACTTAATATAATATCTGGTTCTGCAATAAATTGTTAATTCTATGATGTTATAGACTTTGATAAAACTATCAAACCTATATCAGATATAAATCATCATTTTAACATTATATCATTTTCCTATCACATTGATGACCTGTGCAGATTTATCAGCACATTTAATATCATTCCAATGGCAATAAGAATTACTGAATCTAACTTATACCCTAATGATACCAATATAACAGAAATAGTTGTTAATGGATTTAGCATTTAGCATTTCTCCCCTAAGTTCAAAAAATGTGGTGTTCTTTTTTATCTGCAGTCTAAATTAAACTATAAAATTTGTTGTGACTTTAAGACTTACTTACCAAAATAACTTGAGTCTGATTTTGTTAAAAGTGTTAAGGCCCACAAAACAAATGTCCTAATTGGTTGTAGATATTGTCATACATCAGTGAATTAAAATAAGTTTAATACAACAATTTAACTCGACTTCTTGAAATGTTAAGCAAAAACAAAAATTGATCTTTTTTGTGGTTGATTTTAATGCAGATCAACTGAGCTATACTAAATCAAATCCTATTTCTAACTATCTAGGTACATTTTGCTCTTACTCGTTTAATCCTTTCATAATCCAACCTACTTGTATAAAAGCTAAACCTCAAATACTCATTTGTAACATTTTTATGAAATTTTACTCTTATAATTGTTTCTCACTTTCTTAACTAATTCCAGAGTTATTAGTCCTTGGCTTAGTCTTTGCCTTAAGGCTAAAAGTTAAGGCCTTGCGTTGGTCTTGGCCTTGAAACTGTTAGCCTTGGCCTTGGTCTTGGCCTTGAAACTTATGGCATTGATTTTAAAAAAAAATACATAAAGTTAAAGAGGTAAAAGTTTTCATTCTTAACATTTGATGTATTTTTGTTTTCAGCTTTCTACAAGTATATTTTATAGACTTTATTGAACTCTGCGCATAACCTTTGTTTGTATTTACAACATGTGGTTTACAACATGTTATTTTATTGTCAAAGCAAATGTTACCTACATTATTGCTAATAATTGGCCTTAAAGTAAGGCAAAATTTTAGGTTTTTGGTCTTATTAACGTGGGCCTTGACCTTGAAACTCTTATTCTTGGTCTTTGATCTTAAAACTGTTAAACTTGCATAGCACAATAAGATGTCCAGACAGTGGAGCACTTCATCGCTAGTCTAAGGGTTGAGTTAGATAAAATAAATAATGTCTTTGCAAACCCGGCAAAAATGGTTACTACAAAAGATGACCATTTATCTATCGCATGTAAATCAGATTGCTATATCTGTAGTTTACCTTTTGGTGAAAATAAAGTGCGTGATAACTGTCATAATACGGGCAAATACCTGGGCGCAGCCCATAGTAGTTGCAATTTAAAGCTGCGCATTTTCCGACAAAAAACTAAAATCCTGATTGTCTTCCACAATCTAAGAAGATATGATAGCCACCCATAATGCAAGCTCTTGGTAAATCTGAGAATGGTAAAACTGGCTGCATGTCTAACATGATGGAAAAGTATGTGACTTTCTCTGTTGGCCAGCTCACATTGATTGATAGCATGCACTTTATGACATCTTCGCTAAACAGTTTATCTCAAAATCTGAAAATTAAAGACTTAAAAATAATAAAAAAGGGTTTGACAAACACTGAACTGGAGCGTCTGCGTTGTAAGGGAGTCTACCCTTATGAGAATGTTGATAGCTTTGCAAAGTTTGATGAAACTAAGCTTTCACCAAAATAAGCTTTCTACAGCAAACTTTCAAGAATTGAAATAGCTGAAAAAGAATAAGAGTATACACAAAAAGTTTGAGAGACTTTTGGATGCATTACCTTTTGGTGATAATCATGACATCTACCTTAGAAGTGATGTAGTACTCCTTGCTTATGTATTTGAAAGAAAAGACATATCTATGGAAAATTATGGAATCGATCCAGCTAACTACTTCAGCTCTCCGAGTATGTCTTGGGACGCTTTGCTAAAAAAGACAGGTGTAAGCATTGAGCTGCTAACAGATATCAACCGGCATCTTCTTTGAAAAAAAGTTAAGAGGGGGTATCAGTATGGTATCAAAACGCTTTGCCAAGGCAAACAATCCAGAGTGTTCCAACTATGTCTGCTCCAAGCCATATTTCTATATTTCTTATCTAAAAACTAATAAATTGTATGGTTGGGCAATGATGCAATTATTGTCTATTAGCGAATTTCAATGGTGTGAGCCATCAATCAATGATGTTCTACCAATCCTGACAATGTACCAGAAGGCTATATACTTGATTGTGCCATTGAGTATCCTTAGCACTAGTATGATACTCACAACGACTACCCACTTGCTGAAACCCTTGTTTTATCTGAAGAGTGGTTGAGCGAGTAGGAGCAAAAAATAATAACGTCAATTTCGCTGACTACAAAAAACTAGTTCCTAATCTTCAACAAAATAAAAATTACATTGTACATTACCGCAATTTGAAATTATATCAATCGCTCGGAATGTAACCAACATCCATCGAGCAATAAAGTTCAGATAAGAACTGTGGATGGCTCCGTATACTGAGCTTAATACCAACTTAAGGAAAAAAGTTTTCTCTTAAATTTGAAAAAGTCTTCTTCAAACTTATAAAAAACAGTGTGTTTGATAAAACCATAGAGAATCTTAGAAAGCGTATTCGTGTTGAGCTAGTGCGTGGTAACAAAATGGATTGGGTGCGAAAGCTTGTAGCCAATCTAACATACTTGAGCCACAAAATATTCAATAGTAATCTAGCTGTTATACATAGCACTAAACCGAAATTAAATCTAAACCGCCCAATACATGTCGGGCAGGTTTTCCTTGATAACAGTAAGCACTTCATGTATGACTTTTGGTACAACCAAATTAAGACTAAATATGGTGAGAGAACTCAGCTGCTATACACTGATATGGATTTTCTTCTCTTTGAGGTAGAAACTTAAGACATCTATAAAGATATGCGTAATAACCCAAATCTTTATGACTTTAGTGGGTACCCTAAAGATCACCCATGCTTCGACCGACTAAATAAAAAGGTTGTCGGGCAAATTTAAGGATGAGTGTAATGGGTGCCTCATCGCAGAATTGAAGTGTTGTCAAAAAAAACCTTAAGCATGAGTCCTACAAGCAGCGTCTCGAAAATCAAAAAGAAATGAAGCATACACAGATTCGAATAAATAGTAAAGAACATCAAATAGAAGTTTATGAGCAAATCAAAACATCTTTATCCCCACTCGACACGAAAAAATGGATCCATCCAGATGCTATTACTACCCTAGCTTACGGCCACTACGCAGCAGCTTGATTACTTAGTGGTTCTATCTGCTGGTAACTCAGTTCCATCTGAAACAATAAATAGCTCCTCGTGAACAATACGTTGTTCAGGACCGTCCATAAGATGATAAAGAGTTCTGTCGCATTACAGAATCGATAGTGTGCGTAGTCATTGACCATATTGGATCTGTAGCTTGTCGACGTCCACCTTTCAACTCGCCTGGCGCATACAGGTATCAAACAAGAGCACCGGTAGATAATAATGGCTCTTTAAAACCGATAACTCTCCCGGCTGGCTATGATGGGATGTGAAGAAATTTTGCAGATATGATAGCGTCTTTAGGTTTTTACTTATCAGCCGTGTTGTCTTATTATTGAGAGCTACTAAACACTGATGGTAATGACTTTACCCATTTAACTTATCTCTCAGAAGAACCATGTGGTGTCATAAACATTTCTTAAGAATATTGTGCGTTGAATAGCCTTTCTGCTAAAGTACGATTAAAACGCTCAACGATTCTTTTCTTACTATGGTTTGCAGTTGCGCCTCTTCGCACCTAAATATTATTCTTTGTTAGAATTTGAGTCGTTGCTCCCATAAATTCGCGGCCGGGATCCACCTAAAGTAATTGCAGCCAAGTTAGTGGACCGCGATTGTATATTCGAGTTAAGAAATCTGCAACTTCAGCTGCCGTCTTGCTTGTGAGAGGCTTAGCTTCCCTATAGCGACTCGCTACGTTGACAACATATAGAG
The DNA here is from genome assembly GCF_022113875.1 of Hydra vulgaris. Classification (NCBI taxonomy): domain Eukaryota; kingdom Metazoa; phylum Cnidaria; class Hydrozoa; order Anthoathecata; family Hydridae; genus Hydra; species Hydra vulgaris. The sequence goes on from NC_061165.1 coordinate 41,372,076, forward strand.
CATATTTGTAAGTTCGTTGGTCAACTTTGTCATATGGCAAATAAAATAAGTATGCCTGATGGATCGTATTAGGACTGCTTTCAATTATAGTTGGTCTTGGTATGTAGCTTGAAGCTGCTAAATAATTTTGTCACACAGCCTGTTTTCTTAACCATTCTCCAGCGGCCTTTTCAGAAACCTTGGCGGTTGTTGCGAGTTTTTTAATAGCAGAAACTCATGCCAGTATTCATTGGGTCTTCAGTACACTGATTATAATTTCTTGTCCATTTTAAGTATGTTCAAAGTCAAACAAAACTCTAAAACATTCTTTGGAATGGGCGCTTGATAAAACGGTTCAAAGAAATATTTTTAGGACTATAGTAAAAAACAGTGCGCAACTATTACGTTGAGCACTAAACTCCATAGTAGCCACTTTTTTGACTTGTGCACGCCTGCAACCTAGAGTAAAAAACATGTCAATAGTAGTCGCTTTTTACTTTGCGCAAGCTTATTACACAAAGTAAAAAATGTTGATAGTAGTTGCTGTTTAGGTTGCACACACTTGTAGCCCAAGGTGGACTTAAACCCCCAATATTAGTCGCTGTTTACTTTGAGCACAATTGTAGCCCAAGGTGGTCTCAAACCCCCGATAGTAGTCGCTGTTTATTTTGCGCATTCTTGTAACCCAAGCTGAGTTCAAACTCCAATTATACATCTATTAAAAGCAGTATTCACTAGACCGAAGTACGTTACACTTCACTGGTACGGGAAAATTGTGCTTGGAGACTTGTCGTTCTCCTAGTAGGGCTGCCAGCTTACAGAGAAAATGAGTGCATGATCTCTTAAAACTTTTTTTATCCATCCAACCGTGGTACAAAAGGCTCTGAAAGCACAAAGCAGACACTTGTGACATCTCACTGAATAGATGGCACTGTTTGCCTTACATCGCAGAAGCTCCAATTCAGTATTTCTCCACACTCTTGTTAGACTTTAAAAAGAAGTAAATCATTCAGCAGTTTCTAAAGCTTAAATACAATGCTACTAGTTGTCTTCTAAAGGAAATTTAAATATTTCCACAACTGACGACTTCTTCAGCAACACAGCTGTCATTTTTGATTTGTGCAAGGTCTTTGCAGCTGTTTAGGCTCTTTCATGTCAACAACAGTTGGATAAACATGCCAGCAACAAAATAGGTGCATGATGCCGTTTGTTATAAAGCTGCCATATCAGTTCATAATTGCAGAGTCGTTGAATAAATGGCTGAAAGAGCAGTAAATGTCATCACAGACTTTGCTATAACAAATACAAAGGACCCAATACAGAGACAATACCTATTGCAAACAGTTCAAAAGCATTGACATAAAATCTTAAATTTTAAAGAGATACTCTTGCGTGGTTCTCTAGCCTAATTTTAGCTTATTGGTATGTTTTTATGGAGCACTTTAATGTTGTATGTTCAGGTAAATACTTTATATTTGTACTTATACAATTGTAAATTTTAAAGTAATAGTAATTGTAAATTTTAAAGTAATATGTATGATTTTATATCTTTACCTTTTATCTTTTTCTGTGCCATAGCAATATTTTAAAATTATTTTTAAGCAATGTTTTAATAATTGTTTTTAAAAACCTTCAAAACTTATTTGTTGAATAAAATCAAAAAAATTTGAATTTAAAAAACTACGCAACTATAAACCTTTCTTGGAGTAGAGTGAAGACAGGTATCATCAAATAAAGTATAACTTTTATATTAAGGGTTTATCTTGCTAATGTTGTAACTAGAGTTTTTTTAAGAAAAGGATGGGTTTTAATGCTAACTATATTAATAACAAAACATTATTTATACACAAAATCTTTATTTTTACTAAATATTGCAAATTGTTTTCGATTAAAACCTGCACTTTTATTCTAAACATACAAGATTACAGTTTCAAAACATGTTCAACTAACCCTTTCTCAACTTCAGGAGGTTAGTTACTTCCTTACCAGAAGATAACTTCACCTACCTAACAAACATTTTTGATTCTTTTGCAAACGTATTTTGATGAATTAAATGTTTTTTTATTGTTGATTTAGGAATTCCATATTTTGCACATAAGCAATTGGTCAAATGTTACTATTTCAATAAGAAAAAATAGCCTCGTTCTTAACCTTAGCATTAAACTCCAAAAATAGAAAACTTTATTAACATATCAACTCAGGATAACTGTTGCTAGAATCCAGTTTCATCACAAAAAAAACAATTGATCTCTTAGTTCAATATAGCAAAAACAAAATTTGGTAAAAATGTTTTATATTTTAACTAAAATTAGCATAAGTAAAATTTTTGTAGTATTAGTTACTAATACAACAAAACTTCAATTTAAGCGCCGGTAAAACAATGGCAACCTTATTATAGCTGGCAACCTTACCGTAGCTATTGATTTACGTAACAATACTGCTATCTAAAAAGTTACAATATGAATTTATTGCTTAGCTTTAAATTTGTCGTTATGTTGTAGCTGGCAACATACCTATAATCTGTATATACCATAAAATCGTCATTTACAAAGACGCGGTTTGTAGCAATCGACTAGCTACAGATTTAGCTTTATGTTGTTGCCAGCTAAATTGCTTCTAAATGTTGTTAACAATATACTGTAGCAATAATGATAGCTGCAAGCTGCGGTACTTAAATAGCTATGTGTCAAATTAAAATCAGAATGTATAAATTCAATTAGAATGATAAATATATTGCATCCAATACTAAAAATTGATTGATTCAAAGACATAAAAACAAAATGAAACAATAAGATAAGAGAAAAAAGTGTTCAAAATATTCAATAAAGCTCATTTTTCACAAAGATTGCGTGTTAACTAAAAACCTAACGTGAAAATGTTTTTCATGTTAGGTTTTTAGGTAAGGAGAAAAATTTCATAAAGAGGCAGCCACTTAAGGCTTCTGTTTTAATTAGGCGTGGGCCTCCAAAAAACTCTCGCTGCGGCATCAATTGGGAGAAGAAAACTACTGAAGGCAGAAATCAGAACAATTTGCTTTAAAAATTCTTTTGGCAGACAGTCACTAATTGCTGCATAAGAAGAAAGAAGACGAGAGATTTCCGCTGTTTTAATAACACTGGTTTTCTTCATTGTAACTTTTTTATTATATTTTATTTTAAATTTAATTTTTGTAAAAAATAGTTAACAAAAATCTTCATTCTGTGAAAGAAGTACATTTTAAGTTTTGCTTTAGGGTTTCCTGGAAATGGGACAGGTAGAGCTGTTGATCGGGCTCCGCCCTTAAAAAGATCCTTCCAATTAAAAGACCAAGTAATTTGTGCTCCGCTAACATACTATATGGAGATGATGTATTTTTTATATTAATTAACTAACCTCAATTTGTCTGCACTGACAGATGTTAAAACTCATCTAAAAAATTTACTGTTCAAACGTTATTGCCATGCAGTCGCAATCATCTTCACAACGAGGAAATTTTAATAGAGTTTACGGCAATAAATTTTAAACACTAAAATATTAGACAAAATTTTCATTTTCATCTAGTTAATTTTTAGAAACTTAAAAGTGCACTAAATAAGTACAAGCGCATATTAAAGAAAATTAAAAAGTATTTTTCGTTGAATGTTAATAGCATACCCTAAAAATACTTTTCAATTTTGTAATCTACAACATATTGTTAGAGCTTACGCATTTCATTTTACCGAACTTTACCACTTCACATTAGTAATAGATTACACATTCTAATTAAGATATAGTTTTACCGTTCCAAATAAGCGACAAATAACATTTGAAAATCAGCTGCAGACTTTATATTACACGTTTCGTATTAGTTAAAAAATAATACTTTAGTATTGGTTACACATTAACTATTGAGTATTCGTTGCAGACTACCAGTTTAGTTTTTTTTATAAATTACTGGACAAGCATTACATTAAAACAACTTATTAATCATAACTTTAGAGATCAAGTTAAACAACGTAACAAGTTCACTTTTAACAATATAAAGAAAGAAATTTAATTTTTTAAAGTTTTTTTCATAAAGAGTAAAATTAAAAATGTAGTTTCTCATTATTCATAAAAATAAATCAAACAAAAAACAATGTAAATAAATGCAAAAATATATAGGTTATCTTTCGAGTAAATGGCAATGAAAAATACGCATTAAAAATAACGTTTCTTTTAGTTCTCCATTTTATAACGGACACCATTTTTCAGCCTAGAATTTATCAAACATATGTATTAAGAAAATATAACAAAAAAAACACATTAGAAAAAAGAAAAAATACACAACAATAAATAAATTTAAACGAAAATTTAAAACTTCGATGAAGCTAGATATTCCTAGAACACTGAACCAACTGTCGTAACGTACTGTTAAGTTGTTAGTATTTAATTCTAAAAACTTTGAGTTCAATGATACTTTGACAGGTCTTTATATAATAAGTAACTGTTTTTAACATATTTTATTTAATCAGAATTTCATTTAGTTGTTTGTAAAAAAATAATATGTTAATAACTCAAATCTCTAAGGATTTCTTTTATTACTGTTTGTATTTCGATAAGTTAAATTAAATTATTTGACGGGTGTTTTGAGCGAAAGTTTATAAATGATCTTTAAAAAGCAAAAAATTCTAAAATATATTAAAAAGATTCAGAATATTTAATGACAGTATGATCCAGAACCAAGTAAAATGATAATTTACAGCTAAATAATGCCTACATTTAACGACTTAAATAAGAGCTTGAAAAAAGAAACTAAAGAAAAAAGTTAAAATTATTGACTCTGAAATAGAACCTCTGAACAAATAATGATTTTTGTGCATTACCCGAATAATCAGATTAGATGAAGAAATTCAAAAACATTGCCAAAAAATCTTGCAAAACGCAACGAAGCGCTGGTCACGTTGCTTATCAAGTCAGTCTCAAAAAAAATACTCGATTAATTAAACATTTTTTAATTGAAGAAAAATTAAAGTCTAGAAAAAATTCTCAAAAATATGAAGGTCATGACTCCAGTAAATACAAACAAAAAAAAATTGTGTCTTTTTCTTTTATTATATAGAGAAGCTCACAAGGTTTTCAAACATGATCATTACAAGATAAAGTAAATTTACCGTGACATGATAAAGTAAATTTACCATTACAAGATAAAGTAAATTTACCATTACATGATAAAGAAATTTTACCTTACGTGATAAAGTAAATTTACCATTATATGATAAAGTAAATTTACAATTACATGATAAAGTAAGTTCACCATTACAACTCTGTTACAGAAAATTTATTTTATTTTAGTTCTTTTCGGATTATATAGAAGTTATCAAAATCTACTCAAAGAAAAGATTTTTCACCTATGAAAATCTCAATAACGTTTATCTAGGTGATTAGTTTTACCTGTTATTCATCTAAAAAATGGAAGAAAATAATGTATGTGTTAAAGCAAATGTGAAATGATATATAAATGTGTTTCTTGTAAAATTTTACCTGTTATTAAATAGGTGCAAGGTCCGTACATAAATTCACTGATTTAAATGTAGTCGCATCATTTTTATGATGACTTATATGTTTATCATTTTTATGAAGACTTACATGTTGATCATTTTTATGAGGACTTACATGTTTTTCAATCGATAAAAAAATCGCTGTTAGATTTTTAACCATTAGACTCAAAATGTCAAAAATATTACCTCGAACCTATTCAAGGAATAAAAAAACCAAAAAAATTTGTTAAAAGTATTTTAAAATTTACTGGTTTCAATTCATGTATACTTTTCAATATTTTTAAATCTACCTTTTATTACTATACTAATACTTCTATTGTTTTGTTTTAGGTTTTTATTGTTAAAATATGATTTTAATTTTGTAAATTTTCATGATTTGAAATTTGCTTTATTAGTCATTTAAGGTGCCTTAAACATTTAACGGATCCCCAATATCATCAATATTTCAAACATAATAATGAAATTTTTTTGTAAACAATTTTTATTGCACATTTGTTTATAAGAGTTTTGAATATAATAGTTTAAATTTTTAAATTTGAAACTAGAACCTTATAAAAACCAAAGAAGTTATAACAAATCTATTTAATTTCTGAATAACTTTAAAGTTATAACAAATCTTATTCTAATTTCTGAGTGTCATCTCTCAAAGGTAATAGCTACTCTAGATTAACAACCTGGACATAATAATAATAATAATAATAATAATAATAATAAAATCAAATAAAAAAGTTTAATAAAAACAATTAGCAACAAATTTATATCATTAATAGTAATCCCTGATGCATAAGTTCTGTGTATAAGTTCAATATTCCTTATCCCTGATCCCTCTGTGTTTAAAAAAAATAAAAATTTAATAAATACAATGAGAAAAAAATTTAAGTTTAATGATATTGATTTAGATTTAAACTAACAAAAGTAACAATAATTAAAATATTTAAATAGTTATAGTTTTTGAACTATTATTTGAATATTTTCATTATTTTTAACTTTATTTTTTAAACAATATCTAGCAAGTTGGTAACCATGTTCTAACAATAGGTGGAATTGCAATGAAAAAGTAAAGCACTATAGTTATTATTGTTTTAAAGGTAAGATTATATTCCAAATGAACTTTCCTATTTACACAACAATTTAATATTATGTACATAGTTTAAAATTTCTAAACTTTTAGAACTTAAAGTAGTAAGAAAAGGCTACAAACTTTTATCTAAATGTAAGTAAAACTGCACCAATAATATTTATTTGGTCTATTTATTTTTAAAGTATTCCAGTATAAATACTCATATATTCTCAATAAATACTCAGAAGTTCAACAAAAACTAATTAATAGTTAGGTCTTAAGATAAATATAGTTTAATTATGTCTAAGATAAATATAGTTTAATTATGTCTTACTCTAAGGTAAATTCTAATAAAAATACAATGTATATCTAAAAACAATATACAATTAGTATTATGTTTTGTCCTTGATTTAAATTTTGAAGCTGATTGATTTTAATCTTACAATGCTAATGCTCTTTTTGCTAATGCAAAGATAGTCAAAGAACTTGGTTTTCCGAATTATTAAAGCTGTGTGATGCCTAAAATACTAAATACTGTTTGTTCAGTATTCTTGTCAAATAAATAAGGTCAAACTATATTTACAATTTTTGGCATTGTCTAGAAAAGAAAGAGGATCTTTCTCTTCTAGACAGTGGCTAGGCTGATTTATCATAGATAAATCAGTCTAAATATGAAAACAATATTCCATACAGGGTTTAATGAAATGTTTATAATTAAATCGGGAGAAAGAAAAGGCAAGCACCCTAAAGATAACCTAAACAACAAAAACAACAACAACAACAACAACAACAACAACAACAACAACAACAACAACAACAACAACAATAATAATAATAATAATATGATCGTTAATAAGACAAACAGTATAGTTATAATAAAATATAACTAATAAAAATAAATATAAATAATTGTTTGAAAAGGAAGGTGTCACTCAAACAGAAGCCTGATCAATGGAGTGACACCAAATAACTATAACAATAATAATTAAAAAATAATAATAATATTTATAATAATACAAATAATATGATGACATAAATGTCACTTATGATCAAAATGAGTGACACCAATTAATTATAACAACTAGTATAATAATAAAATAATAATAAAAAAAACAAATATGAACCAAAAATCGCTAAAAAAAAATAATAATAATGATAACAACGAATAACAGCTAAAATAAGTTAAATAATAAGACAAAAAATATAAAAACACTCAATAACAACAGCAAACAAACATAAAAATAATTAGCAAAACAGAACAAATAAAAAACAAAACTTATACAAACGAAAAGGCAAAATACAAAAACTACAAGATGAAACACAAAAACTACAAAACAAAAAGGCAAACACAAATATTTCTACAAAATTAAATTAAATTAAAAAATAAGGACAAACTTAAGTTATTTTTTGCGAAATAAAGGTGTTGAAAATTTGGTAAAATAGTAAAACAGAAAACAACAATAAAAATAATTAGCACAAATAATAACAAACTTAACGCAAACGAAAAGTGAAACACAAAAACTACAAAACTATATGCATGCACAAAATGGTTATATATTTAACAAATACAATATTTAATAAAAATAATTAATGGTAATATAATGTTAAATAATAATTAACATAATAATAAAAAATAATAATACAACAAATATCACATTCTTGCCACAAAAAAAAAGGTGTAGAAAAATTTGGTTGCGATTTTTTACGTTTTAATTATTCTTTTAATTATTATTTTGCACGTTTTTCGAAATATTTTTTTTTAAATTGGTACTTTGCTGCTAATTGATTTTTTTTTTTTTTTTGATTAAATCTGTTAGTTGTTTTTTACTTTCTATCCATTTTCTTGTTTTATTTTTTCTTCAATCTTTTAATTTATACCCTTCAATTTTTTTTTTTTTTTTACATTATTTCTAACTAATTTTTTTTATAATTAAAAAGTTTTCTTCACTTTTCCCTTACTCTTTTTTTCCTGTTCACCGTTAGTTAAATGCTTCAGCCATTTGCGATGTCTTTGCATTGCATATCTACCTTAGCAGGTGTTAACTTTGCAGTATATTGTATATATATGTCAGTAGTAAATGATAATCCAAAAAGATGAGAAATGATAATCCCAGAAGTAAATGATAATCCAAGAAGTAAAGAAATTAATAAGAGGGTTGTTATTTAACTTGTTATAAATAATTTTATAACATGAACTGTCAGCTCTGTTATATCAGTGAAAATTGGAATTGACCCGCTTTGATGGACACTATATTTACACTGTATTTGCTTAGCGATCACAAGCTAGTTAGTGTTTTTTCAATGCAAACTTTATCCTGCAAGTCACATAAACTGTTTTTGCTAAACGTTGATATAAATTATCTTTTAAACCAACTTTGATTTTGTGTTTCTCTTCAAGTTCAAAACTTTTCTAAGTATTGGTAATATTAAAATAAATACAATTTCAAAAAGACTAAAAAAAAAGTTAATAATATTACATAAAAAAAAACAAATGAAGCTGCAGTGTTTATGTGATTTATAAATGTTTTTAAATGAGGAACTTGTTTACTTTTAAACGGTGTCTATTTCAGAAGATGCATTTTTAATTTTTTTTAGATTTTAAGATATGCTTAAAATAATTCTTTGTATTTTTTTAGACATAAATGCTATGATTCTCATTCACACTAAAACGTACTTTTTTAGAAAAAAATAAAGGTTTTTCGAAGCATAAACTTTCATTTAATATCCAGTATTTATTTATTAATTTTTATATCTATCCATTTTTAGTATCTATTTCTCATGATATGCAAAGACTTTACACTATTTGTTTCAAAGAAAAACCGACTTATGTAAGAAATCATAACAGAACTATTTTTTAAAGGTTTAAATCAACATTTTAATATAAATTTCTTCGATGCGCACATATTTGGTATAAGAAATAACAAAGGTATTTTTTCGACCTTATTTCTTTTTTTGGTTGAAAAAAAATTTAGAAATTTAATACTGTTTAATATCAATTTCGATTCACAAGTGGAAATTTAGAAATTCTGACAAGTTCCGCTAGGAATGGCTTAATAGGAATTACTTATTTGTTTATACTTTTAAGCATTAAACAAGTGCTATTCCATCTTGTTTAGACATCTACATTAAGACAAAGAGTTTTAAGAGACTTATTTTTAAAATTTTGCTTGAAAACTTAACATGCTAGGGATGAAAGGTTTTAACCTTTCATCCCTAGCATAATAAATCAACAACCAATTTAAAACAACATTATTTAAAATACTTTAAGTCAATGTTAAACCTAAAAAAACATATTCATAAATGAACATAGCAAACTGCAATGCTCATTTATCAAAAATCTATAGATTGAGAAAATTTTAGCCTAATTAAATCCCTTTCAAGCATAATGTTAGCGCCATCATCTTTTTTATTTCAACCTAATTTTTCTAGCTATTCAACATTCTAGATATGTTTTTCTAACATTCTATATAAGACGCTTTCTAATATTCTAAATATGTTTAATTTAGAATGGCTTTTCAGAACAATCAAAAGCATGTAATACAAATTAATTCTGTAACAATGTTATAAATGTGGTATGAGAAATCAGCGATATATCTAAGGAAAAGCATTTATTTTACTAAAAAAAAGGCTTTCATTTGACTAATGAAAAGCTTTTATTTGACTAAAGAAAAGCTTTTATTTAAAATTTGGCTTGTAATTTTTGAAGATTTATAAAAAATTTTGTTTTTCAAATCCAATATATGTTAAGGAAATATTTTGTTAGAAAATGTTTCCGCATCTTCTAAAAATCGGTAAAAAATACTTTATTTCTAAACGGTGCATAAAGTTATTAAAACCTTTAAGTAAAGTAGATGTTTTGATTACAATGGTAATTTTAATACTTAATGTTTTTAATGTTCCATTTTGTGACCTAAAAAACTTTATTGATTTAAACCTGGTTTGAAATTTTTAACAATAATTTCTTATTATCAGTATCATTCGACAAAATAGATGAAGAGAACTTATTAGCGATGCTGTTCTTTTCTGATCAATTTTTTTTTTTTTTTGCTTTTGATTATCTTTTTTTAAATGATTTATTTTATTTGGTTATGCTTATGTGCTGTAATAAAACAATACCGGCCTTTTGGCTTCTCTCAGTATTTATTAAAAATTTGCTCTCCTTTCGCTTTATATAGCCGTACGATTAAATATGTACTTCCTCTTTAATGACGACGATAAAATCAAAAATTCTTATGATGCAATTTTTGAAACAGGGTCAGTTTTTTTATTGAATCAACCCAATAGAGTAACAATAAACAATAAATCTGAACTTTAATACATATATTATTATAGCAACTGATATTTTTAATAAAATATCTTATGTATCATTAAAACTGATATATAAGATCATTTTCCTCTGTTCCTGAGACCTAATAAGACAAACCCAAAAAGAAACATTTATACGAATAGAGTAATAAGAAAACAAAAACAGTAACAAGCAAAAAAAAATTTAAGAACTACAAAAATTGATTTAAAAATAATTTTAAAAAACCTAAGGAAACCTTTTAAATAATCGGGAGTAATATGTTTATTAATCCCCTTTATTTAATACATTTAATATTGAAAGAAATTTTCGGCAAAAAAAAATCACGCTCCGGTTTTCTATCACAAAGTGTTAGAATTGATTAAAAAATTTGAATGAACCAAGAGCTATAGCTCCAAAATTTAGCAAACTTTTCACTGATCTATATCAGTGAAAAATTTGTTATATTCTTTACAACACTAGACCATATATTCCTTTAAACCAAATCTTTATTAACTAATTATTTAGAACCCATGGATAAATGCAATTGTTTAGATGAGTTGTCTTCTGAATTAATGTTTAATGAGTTTGAAAGAACCTTTAAATCTGTTTAAAAAAATAAAGCAAATAGAGAAGATCAAATTACTGAAAACGTAGTTAAAGATTGCTTTGACCATCTTAAAGAGGTTCTTTTTATAATCTTTAGTACATCTATCATTCATATAGTATTCCCACAACAGTTAAAACCCCTAAAAATATTTCTATTTTTAAAGAGGGGATATATCACAAATTAATCATAATTAGTAATTGTTACCCCATCTCTGTTCTTTCCACATTTTTTCAACTTTTAGAAAAATTGTTTTCAACAGAATATACAAATGTTTTCATGATAACTATCTACTTTACATCAATCGATTCGGTTTCAAAAAGGATAACTCGACTGAACATGCAATTCTTCAACTATAACGTGAAATTTCAAACTTATTTAAAAAACTGCAATATACAATAGAAAATTTTATTGTCTTATCAAAAGCATCTGATAAACTCAAATCCTACGGAATAAAAGATAAAATTTTAAAATGGTTTAAAATATATCTATCTAACCGAAAACAACTTTTATCTATTAACTATAATTATCAAATCACTTTTCTCATTATAACCTGGGGAATCACACAAGGTTTAATTCTTCAACCTCTCCTGTTTTTTATTTTATACAAAAGACTTGAATAAAGCCTCAAAACTAACGAGCATTATGAATGCAGATGATACGAACTTATTCTTTACTAACAATAATATCGTTGAACTTTCAAAAACATTAAACGAAGAAATTAGACACTTATCTAAGTGGTTCAAGTGTAATAAGTTAACCCTGAACACTGATAAAACAAAATGGGTTTTAATTCATTCGATTACAAAAAAGTGATTTCTGCAATCAAAATTACCTCAAATCGTTATCAATCGAAAGAAGAAAAAAAAATTTTGTTAAATTTTGTTTGGGTGTTTATCTTGATAAAAATATTACTTATAATCTTTATATAAGCACAAATATTTATAAAAATATGAGGGTCTTATATAAATTTACAAATCTACCTCAATAAAAAATCTAACTTTATCATTTATTTATACATAGTTATTTAAATTATGCTAATATTGCTTGGAAAAGTGCAAATAAATGTAAGTTGCAAAGTCTTTATTTACGTCAGAAACGCGCAATCCGTTTAATCAGTGCAATGCAATCATAATCAATGCAAATCGCTTCTTTCATTCGAAGCATCATTTTATTGAAATGAGAATTTAAAATATATGCGATTTAAATGTATTTACCATTTTATGTTTTTTATATATATGGATAAATAACTTATCATGTTTTCATAGATCTTTTTACTTTTAAACCAATCAGTTAATATATTTTAAGAAACAGCTATTTTTTGAATAAAACTTTTTTTAAATTTTTATTTCTAGTTTTATAAAGTTTTACAACTACCAACAAATGTAAACCAAAAAAACAAAAAAAACAACTCTATGTATATATATATATATGTATGTATATATATATATATATATATATATATATATATATATATATATATATATATATATATATATATATATATATATATATATATATATATATATATATATATATATATATATATATATATATATATATATGTATATATGGCGGAAAATAAACTTTCAAATTTAATAATTAATTAAACTAAATATTGAAATAATTTGTTTAGATTTAGATTTATTTGTCGCCTACGATATTGAATTACAATTTAACTGATAATAAATTTGTGATGTAACATATATGACTTTCACTCCCTCAAAACAAAATTTGAACATATGGGTCCAACCACTGATGATAACATTTATAAGAATAAAAAATAAATGTCACTTACCCTACTCAAGTAGTTAAGTATTGAACACACAGATCCATCAATTCCTTGTTTTTTGTAAAAAGGATCTGCTTTCCAGTTCGCTTTCATCCACTTACGAAAGAAAAATTAAAACAAAAATTATAATTTTTTTTGTTTTTGTTTTGTTTTGTTTTTGTTTGTTTACTGTAATTAATACATATATTAAATGAGTGATAATATTAAAACCAAAAAGTTAAAACAATGGTTTAATGAATTTTGTAAAAATAAAATACTTAAGGTAACGCAACTACAATTATTTTAAACTGCAAATTTTTTTAGCAAGCTTTATTTAGTCACAGCAACTGGTATTAAATTATTTACAACTTTCAATAGCTGTAAGGTTTGATTAAGCAACTCTGTGTACTTGTTATAATTCACTTTTTACACTTACATCCACCTACATTTACTATTTATCTATATATCTTTATCTATAATCTTTAAATTTTTTCGATGAAATAACATTTTTTTAATTATAACATAAAAACTACAATATAGAAGAGAATAAAAATTTAACCTGATTAATTTCCTAATGTAAAATAAAACTACTAGTATTGCTTTGTAATTGCACAACACAAATACAAAGCAATACTAAATATAATTAAAAAAAACTCCAAAAATAATGCAGTAAATAAAATAGTTTAAGTTACTGAGGTAATGCAAATAAAACACATCACATAAATGAACTTCATACAAAAGTGTTACAAATAATTGGAGGACATACAACAGAAAGGAACCTACAACAAAAATGTCTAACTGAGAAAATGACAAATAAAACTAAAATTTACAAATGAAAGGCATAAAATAAACATTATAAAACTGCTTTACAACATATAAACAGTTGATTTTGCAGTTGGTTCTTTTTTAATAAACATTAGACAAGTAGCAGTGAATTTAATGGCGATAATTTTTATGGTAAGCTAAATTATTGGTTGGATCGTTTCTGTTGAATGTCGTTCAATTAACATAGCAATATATCTTTACTAAGACTTTGAAATAAAAAAAAAAATTAAATGTAAGTTTAAAATGTTTAAAATATCTATTTTTGAGTTACTTACTTTTACTTTATTTAGGCAATTTGGGTATAAAGAATTGTTTGGTACAGCACAAGGGCAAAATCTTTCCACCTATAAAAATAATATTCTTGAGTACTTTTTTTATATGCATTTACGAAAAAATTATTAAATTAAAAAATTGCTAATTACCTTACTCAAGTAGTTTATAATTGAACATACAGATCCATCAACTCCGTTTTTTTTATAATCCGGATTATCTCGCCAATTTGCTTGTATCGACTTTTGAAAAAATAAATATAAAAAATTAAATCTTCTATTGTTTTGACAGCTATACATTAATACACAGAACTAACACAACAACTTGAAAAAATTTTGTTAAAATATATTTTGCCCTAAATGAAAATAGTTTGTTAAACTTTTGGTATAAGCACATCATTTACTTAAAAAGCAGCATTTAACTGGGAAGTTTACGCTTCCTTCTTTAACAATAATGGTTTTGAATCAGGGACTACGGTTTCAGAAATCAGAATACCAAGCGCTACACCAAAGTTGCTAATTAAGAACGCGGAAACTCGAAGAGGATTTTAGCATCATGTCACCAAGAAACGTTAAACAATACAATAGTAATAAAACAATTATTTCAAATAAATATACAAAAATAAAATAAAGTTAATAAAAGCAATATATATTTTATAAGGTATTTGAAATGTAAAACACAGTTTATCAACGTAATGAAAATATCATCAAGAAAAAATGATTAGCGCGGATCCTGATATTGCCAACCTAGTTGACCCAAAAAGCCACTTGTGTAAGGTGATAGCGTACACATCAAGGTACTCCGTGATGCAAGTTTTGAAATCTTTTAATTTTATTCGCAGTAAATAACTCAATTTGAATGTTCTAATTAAATGAAATTTTGATTTTGTTGTGTGACAATAAAAAACACCAGTAGAATGAGATTCCACTTTACAGTTTAACAAAACACAATTTAATAAAAAAGCTAGATTTTTTTAAACTTTAAGTAGTGGTATATATAGTACACTACATATAATGTGATGAAAACGTATGGTGTGGCCACATGTAAACGTAGCATATGACTACACCATACTATGGATAAAACTCAATCAGTCAGATTGGTTAAGATTTATGGCAGTTTTAGTTTATATTGTGTAAGTTTTTTGCTACATAGGCCTCAAAACTTTACTAATAATTTGATATTGGATTTGTAATAATTAATCACTATTTTCAAAATAAATGTTACATATAGTTTTACTATGTAATATCAATTATTACTATAGTTGCTTTA
Source organism: Hydra vulgaris (assembly GCF_022113875.1). Taxonomy (NCBI): domain Eukaryota; kingdom Metazoa; phylum Cnidaria; class Hydrozoa; order Anthoathecata; family Hydridae; genus Hydra; species Hydra vulgaris. The sequence continues at coordinate 41,387,637 of NC_061165.1, forward strand.
TTTCTACATATTTCATTATTCTATAGACAAAAATATTGATTTGATATTTTAAGATTGTTTTGAATTGGTTTATGCATACCGTAAAATATCTTATTTTTTCCTGCAGTAAAATCCAAAAAAACCTCGCAAAAAGAATATCAGTTGGAAAAAGAAAAAAAGTGTTTTTGTCTAAAGAATTTATTGGCCCTTAAAACCTTCTTAAATATATTAACTTTCAAAACTAAGTGAAAAAATACCAATGTAAGCCCAATCTTTTACAAAAATGTTTAGCATTATATAGCATAAAATTTAATTGTAAGGCATGAAACTTGATTTTCTCCACAAGAATATCATTTAAAAAAGCTTATTATAATTTTTAACTTTAATACTTTTAAATAATTTTTCAATAATAAAAATAATAATTACTAACAGCATGTAAGGATTAAAATGGTTAAAATCTTTAGCTTCTAACTAACCAGCTTTAAGTATGTTGAAAATATGATTGACAACTCCTAAAAAAAATTCCATTTTTATTGGTGAAACTACTCAAAAATCGGAACAATGTCAGGCCCACTGATGACAGGCTTTCGTATGACATTACCAAACAACTTTGTGAGGGCAACAACCCCATTAGATTGTTGAAAAGACTCGATGCTAAATTCGATTGATCACAGTGTTTGCGAGTTTCAAGATATGGCACTTGGATTTAACGTCACAAAATGCTAAGGGTGCATACTTGAATGAGTTTAAATACCACAGAGTATATTTGCTACTATCACATCGCAATCCAAAATTAGTTCAACTACATTTGCATTAATCAGTAATCAGATTTGTTTAATCTAAAAATGAATTTCTAGCAAATCTTCTGATACAGCAACTAGAATGTAACTTTTAATTCCAGCGTCTTAGCCCGTCATTTGAATGAGAGGTTGCTTTTTTTGACGCGGTAAGCTAGCATCAACCCATAACGGAGTATCAACAACGCAAACTTGAGAAAATTTTTACCACTATTAACCAGTTCCAATAACATTGGGGATGCCGAAGGGCCCTTTTTTATAAAAACTCAACATATAGAGGACTTTTTTTAGAAAGTGACAATAGTGCCTCTTCACTTTGAAACCCGTGTCGTCGGCCGTGCAAATTCCGAACTTAAGAAAGTATCCACTAAAATTTTCAGGGATTGAATAGCATGATTTACAAGGCTTCATTTTAAAACTATACTTTTTTTTTTCATTTACAAACATTTTACAATGTTCTTTTTTTACGAGTTTCATCAATAAAATTTAAATAAAAAATAAAGACATAAAGGAGCAAGTAAAAGACAGAAATCTTTTCTTCAAGTCCCTATAGTAAGCGTAAAGAATTTTTTTAAAGTTTCTTATTAAATAAATTTACAAAATACTTATTATAGAAATCAAGTTAATACTTAATTTAAAAAAATACAATAAATTGTAGCAACAAATTAAATTGATAAAGTAAGAAATATTACAAGTTTTTAAAAAACAAAAATATGTTTATGTCTGTTTTTGTTATTATTATTCAATTTACTACTGTTTAACTGTATTGTTAAAACTAAAGTTACAATTTTCATTATTTCATTAAGACCTTTGTTCCAACGACAAGATCCTCCATTTTGAAATTGAGTTTTAAGAGTTGACTTAAGTAAATAAAAGTTACGGACATTATACCTCTTCAAATATTTACGATCAGTTTTTTAAAAATGGTTTTTAGACGATTTCGGAAACATGTCATTTTGGTATTTAAACATGAGTAATATATTTTGGAACAGGTTTATCTCATAGACTTTGAAAGCTTTGATTTTCCGTATTTGATAAATAATTGCACTGAGCAACAACCCTAACTGTATCAGAATCTACTTTTCCGTAGATAATTTTTAAGTTACTGCAGGTCAAGAAATCAGTCAAGTGATGACCTGCTCTTAAAAAATTCTTATAAAAATTTGGCTAAACCATCTTCCTGCCTAATGTTTGGGTTACGTTCTGACTAGTTTCTATAATTTGCTGTTTTCGTCCCGTATAAAATTGTACATTTAAAAGAGCTAGATGATCAATTTCGGAGCGGTTGCTAGTGGGTGGGCACTACTTAAGCCTAAAACCTAAAACATACATATTTTATCTTTATGTTAAACTTTTTTCAGTTTGCAAGTTTTTCTTTTAAAAAAAAAAAATTTAAAAATTTGTGTAAAAGTTTTAAACTATTTGCTTTTAAAAACTTGTTTAAAATATACTTCCAGAAGTCTTGTGTCGTTTTTTAAATTATTTTTTTTGAATATATATGTAAAAGTTATTTAAGTATAAATATTTACCTGGGTTATTTATAAGTGGAGGCCTCCCAAATCTTTAGTAAGTCGAAACTTTTTGCATGTACTCGAAATAAGTGTTAAAGTAGAAAACGGAAACAACTTAAAAAAGGTACTCACCAACTTTATTTAGAACTAAGTATTAATTTTAATTCATTATCAAAGAAATAAAATATTTCCAAGAAATTAATTTGTTACTGCCGGCATCTAATGGAATTTTGAACTTTTGCTTTGGTGGTACACAAAAGCTTGCGCCCAGAATAACAACCAAAACTTGATGCATCTTGAATGAAATATTTAAATCTTTGATATTTCTTTATAGTTTTAAGTTTTTTCATTTTTTGTTTAACAATTACCAAGTACTTTGCAATAATTTTGAATTATCTGCGGTTTGCTTTTTGAAACAAGCCAGTTTGCTATAATAACTTGATGATAAATAAGGCCATAACACATATCTTATCATGTGATTTAGTAAGAGGTAAAAGACATATTTGTAAACACTCTTTAACATATACTTAACCAGAAAGTGAGTACTCATAAAACATAGGTGCTGATTTTTGTCATACTTTCAAAAAGCCTGCCATATAAATGTTTTTTTTAACAAACTTTTCATGCTTTGCGTATTTAATTTTCTACTTCTCCTATCTACTTTCGATTTGCATGTATCTACTTTTCCTTTATTATAATGGACAGCACCAGAATTTTGCTGATAATCGCACATTATATAAATTTCATTATCTTCAACAATTGAGAAATATTAAAATTTTTTTTTTTTTTTTTTTTAATCTGTTATTTAGGTGCCCCAAAAAGTCCTTACGGTCTTGTCACTGAGTACCGCGGAAGTGCATTTAACCAGGAAGTTCTCGCCTCCTTTCTTACCGTGACGCAAAATATGTCCAAAGCTCGTTTCAAACCTGGATCTTCTGTTTATAAAGCAAGCGCTCCAACCACTATGCCACGGCCGCAAATTTAATAATGGTTAAGCACTTTTTGTGATTTGAAAGCTTAAAAAACAAGTTTATTTTATATAAGAAAATCCTTATTTGTTTTTTTGTTTTTTTTTGCGTTCTCATAATGAGAGACTTAGATGATTCATAAAAACGTTAACCAGTTTATACCTTAAAAAACCTCCCTTCCTTCATTACCAGATTTTCATTGGATTTTGTTTAAGAAAATTTTTAATAACACGACGTTAAATAATGGTGTAGAATTGTATTTGCAACTGAATTGCAGCTTTTAATTAGATTTTGCATAATATTTGTGCTTAGTACTTTTTAACAACTTTTTCTTTTGTCATTTTTAAAGCTTATTTTAAGTTAAATAAGAAAGCTAAAACATTTTTGTAAAATTGGAAAAGTTGCCAACAAAATACGAACACAATTAGAAATGTATTAAAATAACCATTGAAAAATAATGACGTATTTACTCTTTTACATTTGTTTTGGGTAAACGCTTTAGTTCATTTAGGGGATAATTTTTTAATTGAAATAACTTAAAGATACAAGTTGCTTATTTGCTGCAAAAGATTGGATGTTTTTCTTAAACTTTGCAGATTAAAAAAATAACTAAAAAAAACTTCATATTATTAAGTAAACACAAGAAAGTAATGCTACTGATATAAAAGTGTTTACTAGTTTATTTTTTTAATTTGATTTCAAAGATCAACATGACCAACTTAAATGAATGATAAATGTATTGCTCTTATATTTTATTTCTTAGTATGTTTTGCAACGTATTAATAAAACTCTTGTATCCACCATCAAAATAATAAAACTTTGTAATCGTTATTATAAACTTTTACAATATTAAACATAATATCTGTATATCAAAGTAGTTTTTGAACTTATATTCATAAGAAGCATAAAAGGTTAATTTTTACCAAATGTAAAGCTTACCATAACTTTTGTTTTGCATGCCGGATATAATGGATCCTCTTGTATATTGCATCCAACTTCTTCTCTGAGATATTCTAAATAAATTGTAATATTTTTTATTGTTTCAGTTTTAATTGCTGGTTATCCCTAACTGGAAAAAAACGTCCTTTCGAAGTCTTAAGGATGTCCTACGGACCTAAGACGTCAATAATACGTTGTATAGATGTTCGGCGGACGTCTGTGCCCGCTGATTTTTTATATCAAAAGTATTTAAAATTTAAAAGTTATACAGCAGTCATTTTATTATATACAAGCTGTCCGACCGTTTCTCATAGCGATATTATCTCATATAAATATTTTTTAACAAACTGTAAAAACATATTTATAAAGTAATATATATATATATATATATATATATATATATATATATATATATATATATATATATATATATATATATATACATATATATATATATATATATATATATATATATATATACATATATATATGTATATATATATATATATGTATATATATATATATATATATATATATAACGCTAATTGATCGCAAAGCAGACAGTATTAAAAAGTTGACCTAAAGCAGACACTTGAAATCTTGGTCCTAAAGACAAAATAGCAATGAAGTTCCTAGTAAAAACTTAATATTTTTGCTTTAGAAAACAAATTCTGTAATTAAACTCACCTTAGATACAAAAAAACTAAATAAAAAATTTAATGTCTGCTTTACGTAATATGAAGAATAATTTTCATACTATAAGTCTGCTTAACGTAAAATTTTACGCTATCTTAACGTAAAACATACTTTTCTTCAGCGTAGCGTTTTCTTATATTTTAGATCTCATTAATGGTATCTCACTTGTGATTTTAAAGTAATTGTAAATTTTTTTAATCGAATTACGAAGTTTTATAACTACATATAAATAAACAGTTTAAAATAAGTGTTTTAGCGACATTTCTTGTAGTATTTCTAGTAGTAAAATAAGTTGTAAAACATCAAAAACGGCATCGTACTAACTAATTTTTCTTTTTTATGATTTAGACCGAAATTTCACAAAAAAGAAATATTAGTTAATACGATGCTGTTTTTGATGTTTTACAACTTTATGTTAAAAATAAGTCACTTTAAATAACTTGCACTTTTCGTGCAAAGATTTTTTTAAAGTTTTATAACTCTTATATAAATTCATAATTTAAAGTTAAAAGTTAAAAAGTTTTTATTTCTATATTTTATAATATTTTAATTTACAAAAGCCTTATAAAACAGAGATTCATTTAAGATGGTAGACTGCTAAAAAAGTTTTAAAAAAGCAATTTTTCAAAAATCATATTACTTTAAACAGTAATTATTGTATAGTCTTAAAATATATTGTTCTTCATATGAGAAAAAAAATTTAGAGCTGATAAAAGTGATTTATTTTAGCAAGTTAATTGTTTTTCTTCTAGCAACGCTCATAGCAGCAGCTAATTAAAGTTAGAAATAAAAAAAATTAAATAAAAAGCAAAGAAAAAATCTTAAAGCAACGAGGAAATGGTTCAATAATTAATACAATGATGAAGAGATACAGTATATAAAAAAGTGAAAATTTAACCTGTTTTTATACGTTTGTGTACTCAATATTTAATATTTTATGTGCATTTTTCTCTATTTTATACTTCTAATTTTCTGGCAAAGATTGCAATATATGTAGTTGTTGAATTTACTTCAAATTTTGAAAGTTTATTCAATATAATGAGCTTTATGTCCTAAGATAAAAAAAAACAAAAAACAACAAATTTTTGATCCATGATACAAGAAATTTGAATTTTAATTGTGTGAATTGAAAAACCGAACGGCGCTTTCAACAAAATTTTTAAACCAATAATGAAATTTTCAGGAATTTTTTACAAAATTTTAAAAAAATTTTCATCAAAAATATTTATCTCAAGACATTTATCTACATAAAAGGAATAAAACTGCAAAAAATTAGAACTTAATACGGTGTTCTTTCTGAAATATTTTTGCCAAGATTTTAGCATGTTTTTGGCCTAAAACCACCTGTTTTCCCCAAAATTTATGGAAAAAAGAAAAAAAAAATTAGAAATAACAATTTTTCAATGTATATATCATGTTTAAAGTAAAAAATTAACTGAAATATTGTTAAATACAAAAATAATTTTTTTAGCAGTCTACCACCTTAAAAGTGTGATATTTAAGAACATAAAATACAGCTCACGTTCAAAATTTATAAAGTTTAAACCCTTCGATTTGAGGGGATTACAAGTTGTACATGGTCATGATTTTAGAACGCTGTGAGATAATACTATGAAATTTGAAATTAATCGATGAATATATATCTAATTGAGAATAGTACAAAAATAATTTTATCAACTTGTTGCCCCTCGTATAAGGAAGGGGGTGAGGAGGGTAAAGAAGTCATAGGGATTTTTCGTTCCCGGCTTTTAATAACAGCAATTTTTTGCACAGCCTCATTATTTTTCATATGTTATATTTATGTGTAAACATAAAATGTTTGTAGTTTGCTCCATATCTGAAAGTAATCTCAATCACTAAAAAACAATGGATTTGTCGCTGTCGGACTCTCTCAAACTTTTCTGTGATTTCTAAATGATTTGCAAAATAAATGCAGTTGATATTTTTCTTGTTGTTGATATTTTTTTACTTTACAGTTACAACAGTTTGCATCTAACTAATAAATTATTTGGTATCAAATCTGTATATTAGATTAATATCAGAAAGCAACGTTTTTAGCAGAATTTGTACTAATATTTTGCGTTTTTAAATTATTATTTTGTTTTATTTTACAGTTGCTATCAGAAAACGTTGATTTATTATAACTATTGTTACTTAATGTTAATAGTATTTTATCAAATAGTCTTAGGTTATTTATTTTATCAAATAGTCTTAGGTTATTTAAGAGGTAAAAAAAAATGATTTTATCTCACACTTCAGAAAAACACAAATGTTTCCATATAATATCAAGACTTAAATTTTTTTCCTCTTAAAAGGTACTACCACCTTAACGAAAAGCCCCGTAAGCTTACTATACATTTTTTTTTTATATAAACTAATTTTAGCTTAATGATTTTTTATTTTTTTTTATTTCATTTAGGTGATGTTCTTACGGTTATATCACAGATTCTCAAGATGTTCTTACGGTCTTATCACAGAGCACCGCAGATAAGCACTAAATTGGAATTTCACGCCTCCTTTTTAACCGATGTCGCAAAATTTGTCCAGAGGTGTGGTTTTAACCACGGATCCTTAGTTTCTGTGGCAAGTGCCTCTCAGAGGCTGCTTAGTGTTTTTAGCAATCGCATAGTTCAAACTTTTTTTTTTTTTTTAGTTTATTTAGGTGCTCCCAGAAGTCCTTACGGTCTTATCACGGAGCACCGCGGGTGAGCATTTAACTAGAAGTTCACGCCTCCTTCCGTACCAATGTCGCTTGTTGGACTAGAGCTGGCTTCGAACCTCGTACCTTAGGCTTCTTAGTCAGAACCCTAACCTCTGCGCCACGGCTGCAAACGAACATGTTATTATAAAATATATTCTAATAAAGACTGAATATAGTAATTAGCTAAAAAATCGCCGAAAAAGTTACAAACAATACAAATCATATAATCATGGATCATAAAATGCTCAGACCATGGTTTACGCACAGGTTTTAAAATTGTTTTTGACTTACCAAAATAAAGTTTACGGTACCATATTAGGCCCACCCGTTGTAAAAACTGTTTGCACTCCGGCACTCCGGAGTAAAAACTGTTTGCACTCCGGCACTCCGGCACTCCGGATTTTTTAAAATTTATATCAGCTAATAACGTTGCCAAACGAGCCCCTTAAAACTTCTATAAGATTATCATTTTATTATTATTGCCAATAGTTACGTTTTTTAGCCAAAGCACGAATGTTTGAATTTTGTTATGTATGAATTTGTATAATTTTAAATTTGAATTTGTTAATGTATGAATTTTGTTATGCGATCCCTTTCGCATATAAATTGTTCAAAAATCTGTATCGTGTCTATGGCATATATTGTCTATATAATACATTGGTTTTAAAGAATATAAGAGGCGAATCACAGCATATGAGATGTTCAAAATCTTTGGTGTACACTGATAGTTAGATGCCGAGTTATGCATTCAAACCTGCGTTGATGCCAATAAAAAAGAAGTATTTTTTTTTGCGCTTATCTAATGATATTGTGTACTAAAGATTGTGATAAAGAAAAAAAAACTTTGTTTAAACTCTTCCTTTATCAATGATATTATAACGTTTAAGCATGTATCCTACTACATCATTGAAAAAGGTAATCTATTATGACTTAGAGTAAATGTTTTTGGTACTTCTGTATCATGAACAGAAGAATGTTAGTAAATCTTTTTAAACACAGTTAGGAAGTATCATTTTACAAGCGAAGCAATTGACGTCTATTAAATGCGTATTTAGAATAAGGTTCGCATTGTTTTTATAAGTTTTTATAGTTTATCATTTATATAATATATAAAAAATTTTTAAATAAAAATCAATAGTACTTCACATCACATAATATGAATCAATGCAATTATATATATCGTATTATAAGTGTTTATAAGTTTTTTAAATGTCGCTTTTGGTAATTATTTCTTTCAAAAAACTGTTAAATAAGGGAAATTTAAAAGTTATAAAAACTTAATGAACATGTTGATATGCTGATTTATGATTTGAGGGATTATATAATAAGCAGGTATATGACATGAGGAAAAAATAATAAAAGTACTGATCAGTAACTTTGTCAATAAAAAATGTTATTTGAATGAAACTTTGACAATGTATATAATTGAAACCTTGTATCAAACAAAATTATTTTTTTGTTTAAACCGTTTTTCATAAAAGCTTTTGCATTTTTTAAAATTTCAGCTAATCATACTCATTTTTACTTCTTTTATCCTTCAGCGAACTAAGCTGAAAAAAACAGTTTCTTGCACTGCTTGTCGGCTTCAAAATTATTACACAAAAGCAATTTATTTTTTTTGCCTTAGGTTTGATCATTTTTACCCCTATTCCTATCTTATTCTATATTCACCAGTTGCTACTCAAGACTGTAATTAGAAAAGAAAGATCTTGGTTAAACTTTAAAAGATTTATACACTGATGATAGGAGAGTTTAAACTACATGACAGGCAATAATACTAGAATTTAATCATGGCGGCAAACGTAAAAATTAAGAACTAAATTTATTTGGCATCAAGGAGCAAAATCATATCTTAGGGCGCTAAAATCATATTTTTTATATGTCTAGTAACCCTACTTTTAAAGGTTTGATTTCGTAATAATCTTTGTAAAATTGATAAAGTTGGATAAGGGGTCGTACATAAAGGACGTCATTCAGAATATAGAAGAAGTTTATTAACTCTCTTCCGCAGAGATTTTTATTAAACATAAGACGCTATAATACTCTAAAAGTCTCTGCGCACAAAAGTAACTCTCTCCTACATCTTGCCATTAGTTGAATTTAACGTCCTTTATGGATGACCCCCAAGCTTTAATTCATTTTTGATCCATCTTTAATTGCGTCAAAAAACGACGGTAATGAGGCATTATAAATGAATCGTACCATCGTCATTTCCAAACAGATTTACATTTCTGCTTTAGTTTTTCAGTTAGATAGATGTTTTTGTAAATTTTAGAACCGCGTTTAAGTACGGTAATCAACTTTTAATATTTCTAGTTATTACAAAATGATTTTTGTTAATAGTATTTTAAAAACTATAATAAAACTTTATATAAATTAATTTTTTCTAAACTTACTTAAGTGCACTCTGGCTAAGAGTTTTACTTGCTATTGTTTCTTTTACTTACAAGTCTGTAAAAGAAGCAATATCAAGTAAATAGTTTAACTAAGTTTTTTCAAAAAATCGAGTTTGAATTCATTTTGTACTATACAATTTTAAATAAAAAAACTATTTTAAATAAAATAGTTAACTATTTAATTAAATAGTTTTAATTTTATTGGTTTATTTAATACTGATTTTTTTTAAATATTATTAACAAAAACTAGATAAGTAAAATAAGCAAGGAGTATTAATTTACTCAAGCATGTTAAACAGAGCCATGGCTAGGCCTAGCTATTTTAAACAAGTTAAACAAAACCTATAGGTTTTGTTTAACCTACCTACAAAATAAAAAGGTTAAATTTTTAAATTCAACATTTTATAAATAACAATAAAATACACAATGTAATCGTTTGCAATTTAAAAAAATTTAAAGTTTGTTTCAAACAATTATATTTTAACATCTTATACACACACACACACACACACACACACACACACACACACACACACACACACACACACACACACACACACATATCTTTGTTTATTTATTTATTATTATATAAAATACTATTTATCATGTTTGTTTATTGCACTATACTAATCGTATTTATTATAGTATGATTAGATTTAAAATTAAAAAAATTTCAAAAAGATATTTTTAATTATATAGTATGTATAATATTAAAACATTGTAGATAGATAAATTTAATGAGGTATAATGTTTCTAATTTGATATTATGGAACTATAGGTTAATAATATAATAAAAAAAATGATTAAGCAGTGCAAAAATGTATAAAGTCTTTAATTTCTACATGTTCATAATTTTTTCTCGATGTTTTACTAGGTTGCACCATTTCTTCCTCTCATTGTTTATTTTTGTTCGTATAGTTTTATACGAAAATGGAACAAGTTCTTGAAACTTTTCTATATATTTGCGATCTAAATACATAAATCATAATATTTAAAGGGGTTCCAAAGCTCTGAGACAAATTGTGTTCTTATTAAAGAGAATGATTAAAAAAAAAATGTTTAGGCTAAATTTTTTTTGATTATAACAAAAGAATCAATGCATACCAAGAAAAACTAGTTTATTTTTATTTTATTCAAAGCTTGTTTTCTCCATTTTGCTATAGGCCAAAAAGTCAGCATAATGTATGCAATCTACAGACTTGATAATTTATTCAAGCAATTTTTATTTCTAAGAGTTTTAGTACTGAGGTCATTGATTTTTTTTGTTTGTGTAAAAGATCGATTATGTGAACAAACAAAAAAGTCAATGACACAATGTACTGAAACGCTTAGAAATAAAAGGTGCTTGAATAAATTATCAAGTCTGTATAGTTTTTTTATGAACTAAATATTTATAAGTTTCAAAATATTTGCAAAGCAAAATTACAATACTTATAAAGTATTGTAATTTTGCTTTGCAAAATAAAGCAAAATAAAGCCTCAAACAGCAATAAATCTCATTAATTAAACTCAAAAGGATATAGTTTTACCAATGAAATAAATGTAATTTTAATAAAATAAGTTCTAGTTTTGTTTTGATATACTTTTTAAAAATTGATTTTTAAGATGAGTTGAGCTTCTTGGTTTCATGTTTAACAGCGTAAAAAGTTAAAAAAGGTTGTGTCTTCTATATATATTTAATATCTTTATTTTAGATGCAAATGGTTTTTTTTATTGTTGTTAATTACATATGCATTTTAATCCACAACTATGTTACAAAGAAAGTTATTTTGTATTAAAAATATGACATTTTTTAAAGATTAAGTATTCAAGTATTCTTTAAAAATAACATTTGTTAAGATATTTTTAAAGAATACTTGACATCATAAACCTTCATAAATATTATTTGTAAATAGTATTCATATTTTTATATAGTTAAAACTTGAAAAATACTGATATTTATTTATATATAATACAAAAAAAACTTGAACTTAGCTAATCCTAATATTTTGGAGGCAGTTGTAAATGGCATGAACTTAACTGCAAATTTGTAATTGATAATAAGGAAATTCTAACTGAGAAAACTCTGCTCTTATCTAACTGTAGTATCTGGCAGGCCTTAGGTTAATTTTGATACTTCAAGTAGTAAAACAAAGAAAAGAAGATTGGCGCCATTAGTTGCATCATATTCATCTTAAGAACTATTGTTATCATGAGGTTAGTGCTTGGGCCAAGATGGTAAAGAAAAAGAAGCTAAAGCTGTTTGACAATTATCACTGGCCATTTTTTAACACCTATTACTTTAAAACTCGCCACACTACTTCTCTTAGTAGAGTACCAAATCAAATCAAATGCTTTTTCAAAGTCTTCAAATTACATTCACAGATTTTTTTTGCTTTTCGTAAGACATTCTTGCCTTAACTTGTCTAATAAGAAATATAGTTTCTTTAATTTTTTATTCTTTAATATCTTTTAATTAGTTTTTTTTTTAATGGTATATTTACTGCCTTCATGATTGCTTGCAGGATTTTTTGATGTTTCAGATAGGACACTTTCACACATTGTGCAAACTCTAAACTTTAATATGTTTATACCTATGCCAAATGAGAGCCTATCAAAACTTTGGGTTGGTGGAGGCCTGGGAATAAAAAAAACCCTAAAGCATTTGTCCCCCCCCCCCTCCTCTGCTCTCTGTAATAGTAAAGTGAAAAGTTTACTACATTAGTACCCTCACTTTTGCGCAGGTGGGGAGGGGGAGGACAAATGTTTAAAGGCTTTTTTTGTTCCCAGGCCTCCACCAGCCCAAGTTTTTGCAAAGCTTCTTCATTTGCCATAGGCATAAACATAATGAAGTTTAGAGTTTGCGCATTGTGTGAAAGTGTTCTTTCTGAAACATCAAAAAATCCTGCAGGCGCCCATGACTGCTTCCTATTTAGTCAGTAATATTTCTTTTTTAAAATTTCAATACTTTTTCAAGCAATTTTGTTTTTCTGTTTAAACCATTTTCTTTACCTCCTTTGCAAATTTTTACTCTTCATCTTCTTTTCCGATCATTTGGAATAAATTTATAAGTGCTTCAATTGTAAGTTTTTTAAACTTTTTTATCCAGCTCTTTAACAATCCAAACATTTTCAATCTCTTTAACAATTCTTATATACTTTTTCACCAACATCTCTTTTTTTTATAAACATTTAATTTCCACCTTTGAGCAATTTTTTCCTCTAAACTTTTTTTGTATATAGTTTGTTTTTTGTTTTGTAAAACTGAGTATTTTTTTTGTGACGAAGATTACAATCCTAGGTTAATAAGCTCCACTTGCCCTTATTTCACTAAAGTGAGGTTTTTATTTCAAAATATTCCATTATTCAGATGAGTTGCTTTCGCCATTACTAATGAGCCTCGTTTGCCCTAAAATATTTTTCTTTTAAGATCAATTATAATCACGACATTATATCAGCAGACATCTTTTTAGGGAGCATTGTAGTGCTCACTAAAAGGAAATGTCACAAAAAAAATTTTCAAGTTTTTTAAGTGGTTAATAAGTGCTTATTTTGTTTTGTAACAATGCATTTGTTTCATACCAAAATGAACCCAACCAAGCATGATTTTGTCTCAACAAAAATTTATTAAAAAATATTAAAATAATAACAAATTTTAATATCAGACCTGGCCATCCTGCATCTTTGTCTAAGTATTTTTCAAACCATTCAACAAACATGGTTTCATAATCAACTGTCCAGCGACAATATAGCCTATTTTTTTCTTTACTTTCTAAAACAAAAGTAAAGAATTAGAACTTTGAATAATTTTATAGTACAAAAGTTTAAATGAAATAATTTTCAATCTCTAAAAAAATGCAATTGAAGTTTTCCTATTACTAAACCTAAATTTTGATTAAATTTTAATTGAATTTGCTCAAAATAGAGAAAACTAAAAATTACCAAAATTTGAATTGGATTGCACTAGTTCATTTTTAGCATTTTTATCTGAAGTTGAAAACTGAAAACCTAAAATGTTAGTAAAATTTATTTAGATTTTAGAAATTTAATATTTTCATTTTTAAAAATTTAAGATGATTGTTGTGAGAGGTAGTTACTTCTAAGTTCTTTTAAGTTTATTAGCTTTTGAGTTACCTTTCTTGTTTTCAGCCTCACATTTTGAGTTATCTGACTCATATAACAATTCATCCCTGTAATCATTTTCTAAATAAAAAATATATTAGCTGTTTATTTTTAGTTTATTTTTATTTATTTTTTCATTTCATTTTATATTTTGCTGTTAAAATAAATTGAAGATGAGTTTTACATGGTAAATAGAAAAAAATAAAATATTTTAAAAACAGACGGGGACTCAAAGAAGATATGGATGATGTAATATCACCTCCATCTTATTATAGAGCCCCATAGAGAATCTTTTCATGGAGCTTTTTGAGTGTAAATATTTAATATGGGTAAGCCAAGATAAATTGTTATCAACAAGTATTCCTAAAAACTTTATATAGTCTTGCTTTTTTATTTGTGTGTTATTTAGGAATAGGGCTGGTAGTTTAAGGGGAAGATTTTCTTTTTGCATTTTTTGATGAAATAAGGTATACTTCGTTTTTTGAGACGTTTAATGAAAGTTTATTTGCCATAAACCAGTCATTTATGTTATTTAATTCAAGATTCATTTCTGCATTAAATTGTTTAATACTATTGTTGGAAAGAAATTGGGTTTAACTTTACTGATGCATTATTTAGATCAATTTAAAGTTATCATTTCTGTAAAATTCTTTTCAATTTACTATTACTACTTAACAACTTAAATTTTGAATAAAATATCTTTCAGTAGCCCGGCGGGATGATCAGACAGTTTTTTAGTTACAAAAAAGTGTTTATTATTAAAACCCCATTTTAAACTATGGAGTTTTTATTCCTTGTGATTATTTAAAAGAAACCTTCAAAAACCAATTATTGTACACTATGTTTAAAAATGTACTTAACTTATACACAACATGTATAAATTATTACACTGCGGTGCATTTTACATAGTTCATATTTTGAAAATTATGTTTAATTAATGTTTCAAAGTGCGACTTAAAAATGTTTTAAAGGTGATTTTTTAAATATTGTTGTTGCATTTTAAAGCAATTTTTTTTTTAATTCAAAAGGCAAATATATTCCACAAAATGTAAACGTTGCAGTTGCATTTTGAATTAGGTTTTTTTCATAATTCAAAATGAATTTCAAAATTACATTTCTTCCAATTTGGAATACTAACTTATCATTTTTTTTAATGTATTAGTTACATTCAACTAATTTAAATCTGATTGAAGATCGATAATAATTTTATTTATTTAATAAAATTATTCTTATTGTAGAATTATTTTTTTTATGAAACTATTTATAAAATGAATTAAAGAAAGTTTTATAAAAAAGTTCATAAAAAGTAGAAAAAATATATTTTTTTAAAAGGTTTCTTTTCGTTTATGGCTTGTAACTTTTTTACTCCACTATTTTATATTCCTCTTATAATTTTTTTTTAATAACAATTTATTTTTAATTATATAGTTCATATTAGTGATAAAAATAACTGTTGATATTAGAAGTTTTAGCAGTAAGTCATTTAAATTTTTTTTCTTCAGTTTGTTTACCAAGGAAAAAATACCCAAAAAATAAAACTACTGATTAAATAAAACTACAGAACTACTGATTATCATAGCGGATGACTCAACTAGGAAAAAGGTTCCACACCAGTTGATATATAAAAATATGTAAAAAGATTCTTAAATTACACAAACATTTCACTTTTTTAAATCATTTTAAGAACTTTTTCATACTTAACATCACTCTACTTTCCCTAGGTTAAGTCTTGCTGGTACCATATATTTTGTAAAAAGTTTATTATTTGTTTAAAATAATTTTTGTATTAAATCATGTTAATAAGCGTTGTCGGTAAAATGCGAACTGCGAACCGGTAAAATGCAAACTTTTTTTGCGAACCAAAACATTGTATTTTAAAGACCATTATTATGATAAAAATAATAATAAAAAAGCTCTGCAATTCCTAATTGTCTATTTTAAAGCTTTATTTAAAATAAATTTTTCTTTTTTTACTGTAAAACATGCGCAGAGTGTTGCTACATTGACAATCTTATAGCCTGACTCGCAATGGAGTGCTGCTACATCAACTGAGGGTTTGGTTTGGGCAGGCAGTCTATCAAATAATAATAAAAAAATTTTTTTTTATTGTATTTGTCTAGTTTCACTTAATTACCTTTTGTTTGTTTTTTAATAATTTTTTTGCTTAAAAGTCCTTAAAATACACCGCTAAATAAACTATTTAACGGAAATAAAAAGTTTGCATTTTACTGGTTCACAGTTCGCACTTTACGTAGTACCATTAATAAGTTACTGATTTTTTTATAAAATCAACAAAACATAAATTTGTCAAATTACTTATTTTATTACATTTATATAAAAGCAATGGTAAAATATCTATTGCGAAAAAGTACGAAATATTTTCGTACTTTTAAGAAATATTTATTTTAAAATTATTTTCTGAAAAGAACATCCAAAATAACACTGATTACAAATTGTTTAAACAATTTGTGATGCATGTTAATTTTGATTTTGAAATTAAAAGAATAATTAAATTAATTAAAAAAAAAAGCTAAACATTTTTAACATTACCATAGTTGTTAATAGGTTGCATATGATCTATTTTAGCAAATTTAGCTGGGCTTGCACATAGTTGACCTAAAATATTTTTAAATCTAACATAAACATCTAACCTTTAAAAGTAAAAAATTTGTTATAATAAATGTATTAAGAGTAAAATTATAATATTAGACTTAATACCTTTATCAAGGTTCGACAATCTTAATCCAGTTTTTGCAAGCTGCATTATTGCAGGTGGTGCTTGATATATGTGTTTGTTTATGGCTTCACTATGACCCATATGGTCATAAAACAAGTTTCTTTCACTATCTGTCATAGAAACAGAAGCCAATAAAGTACTAATTCTGTGTCTGTTTGTGGTTGCAGTAAGCCTTTTTTTGTTTTCAAGGGGTAGATTTTGACAAACACTAGTAAGTGCATGCCATCCAGAGCAATGGCTATCCGAATTTTTCCCACTTGCAAAAACGTATGGGTTTTCAAGATTTATTCCAACATTCCCTCGAATTTTAATGTCAGATAAAATTCGCATTGCCTCTATTGTGTCTAGAGGAATAAAAATTGAAACATCCCTGTTTCCCTTTCCAATTTGATAAGCAATTTTGGTCTTGCTAGTGCTATCACAATTGTTCCTTTGTTGATCTAACCACACCTCTTCATCAGCATCCTTCCAATCACTTAGAAGCAATCTTGCAGGCTCACCACCCCTTCTTGCATTAAATATTGTCAACCTTGTAACTGTGCAATTTCTTAACAACACAAAGTAATGCAAATCCCACAATATAGTTTTGTTGTTAACAATTTTTTTAATTGTTTCTATTGTGTAATTTCTCAGAAGTTCTATGTCACTTTCAACTGGCAGGTTAACTGGTTTTTTAAGTTTTCTATTTCTTCTTGAAACTAGATCATAATTTGCATCTGCAAATATGTTGTCTTTTTCTAGTTTAAAAAGTTTTAAAAAATTGCAAATATCATCTGCTACTTTGTCATTATCTTGAGCTAAGAAATGTCCAACAAGTTTTTCAGCTGCATTTAATATCAAGTAGCATAAAGCATGTTTTAGTCCTGATTTTTGTTCTTCATTTTCAGATGAAGTATAATTTGAAATAGCTGAAGATAGATGTCTAAAATTTAACCTCAAAAACATGTCTGTTGCGTTGTTGTATACAGATTTAATTTCAAATTTCTTAAAGTTTGTATACAAATGGGCCAATCTCCTCATATCTGCTCTTACTGATCTTCTGACTTCATTTTGTTTATCTTTTTTTCTTTTTATTTTATTATAAAGACAGGATCCAATCATTAAAATAGTTTGATCGTTTTTTACAACTTTTCCTATTTCATCATCTCGTAGTTTTTCAATTATACTTTTTTTAAAATCTTCACTTAAGTCTTTTATACAATTATTATCCATAGATGTAATTGGTAAATGGATTACAGAGGTACAAGAATTTTCACTGCACTGATTTTGGTGTCTTTTAAAATATGTGCGAGCATAAAACCCATAACACCCTGTGCACATTACAGGTTCAGCATTTGTTTTAGAAACTCTCTCTCTTAGATAAGTTGGATTTTTCTCTGATAGCTGTTTTCGGTTGTAATACATAATACCAGTTTTTTTGAATTGCTGGAAAAGTTTTTTCTTTGTAATTTTGTTATTTAATTTTATATTAATAACTTTTTCATTTTTTTGGTGTTTATTTAAAATGTGTCTGTTCAACTTGGTATGCAGCTCACCACAAAAAGGGCAGACTCTTGTTGGTGGTTTTCTTCGTATCTTTTTAATAAATTATAATAGGTTATACAAAAAGTTTTGAAAAAATCATTAAAAAATAAATAGTTTGTTGTATTTTTTTAATAAATTTACTTTTATTTCAAAATTCTATTTATCTATTTATAAATGTTTGACTTGAAATAACATATTTTATTATGAAATTATCCATTTTGCATTAGTTCATTTTTTGTTTTTTATTTTTATGATTTGTTCTTAATATTTATTTAAAAGGTATGTCTTTTTCCAACTTAAAAAAAATTTATTTGTTGGTTGGATATTTTTTTTTTTTTTAAGTTACATAAATATGTAATAAAAATATATACTAAATTTTCATCCTTTCTAGAAGTCTTTACATGTAAAATATGTAAATACCTCAAACTATTTATTAGCAGTGTTTTATAGATATTAACTCCTGATTTAAAAGTATTTAAAAAAAATTTTTTTAAGTATAATTACTTTCGTTATTTAAAAAAATTATAATAACATCTTGCATTTAAATGTAATTACAACTTTTGTTAATAGGTAACTGCATAAAAAACGTATTTTGAATATTTAAAATTTAAAAAAATTAAATATTTAAAAAATTAAAAATAACATTAATGTTATAAAAAAAATTTTAAACTTTAGTTTGCAACATTCTTTCTGTTTGCTTTCTATTTTTTCTTTTTAAATATTTAACTATTTTAAATTATAGTTCTTATTATTTAAGTTATAGTTACCTTTAAGCTCAAATTTATTTATTAGTTGTAACAATAATCTTAAAGTTTTTACCCCAAATCATTTTAATTTGAATTAAAAGTGAAAAGAAATTATATTTCATTAACCTATATAAAACGTAAGTTTTAAGAAAAATAACAAAAAAGTCAGTTAAAAATTATTACCTTTTTCAGTTGTGAGCATTTTAAAATAGTTTTCTCAACAGGATCAACTTCTAATTCTAAGTTGTAATTTTAGTTTAAGAAAACTTATATTTACTTTGTTTTTCAAACCTTTTCTAAATTAAGTTGATTAATAACTACCTTTATTGTCTAGATTGTTACATATTAAAGGGACATCTTTCGTTACAACTACTTCCATATGTTTTTTAGTCTAAACAAAATATAAGCAGTTTAATTTACATATGTTAAATTCAAATACATTTTTTTACTATACCTCTTATCACCTTTACTATACCTCTTATAATCTTACCTATTAACTCCAAGCAATTAAAAAAAAAATGCAAACTAAATGCAACCATAAAAAATTTAAAGAAAGTTGTTAATTTTTGATTAATGGACATTTTTATTTATCAGAAGCATATACATAGTACAGCAAGTTGAAAAATGAACAAAATTGATTATGTAAGTTTTTTTCTCCCTGTGCACTCAGTGGTAGTGTGTTTACTAATTTCTTTTGTCTTTATTTCTTTAATCTTGTGATCTATTTTATAATTAAGGTGATAAAAGTGTTGTCTTTTTTTCTATTATAAAAAGGTCTAATGTGTCACTTTTGATATATTATTCAGTATGTTTATATCGCATATATAGTATATTTACATATAGTATATTTTAAGAACTAAACTAAAACAGGCCGTATCATGTTAAGTTAATTTAGTTTAATTAGTTACAAATCTATATATCAAAGTAAAATTACAAATGATAAAAAGATTTTTTTTTTAAAAAAAAGTATTTGTTAATGATGTTAATTATAAACAAATTTCTGTTGTCAAAGTTAATAAATAATATCTGTATTTGACTCAATTAATATAAGTTCAAGTTTAGACCAGGTTAATAAGATACAGGTTATGCTGGCCCCCATACTCTCCTTATTTGGTTTACATAACCAAAATTATTATCTACTGCTAAAAAAATACTAAGAACTTATATAAAATCCATTTAATTTATTGGAGGTTATAAACTTGGGCAAGAATAATTTTCAAACACCTCTTTTAATTTTTTAAGTAGCTGAAACAATTTTTTTAACAATAATGGTTCATTTTTTAACAATAATGGTAAAAAAAAAATTTTACTTTGTTAATACTTGATTTTTTTTTGTCATTTTTATATTTAAAAACATATTGGAATTTTTATTTATATAATTTTCATTGTTAAAATTTGTATTATTAATACAATACAATATACAATAATAATTATATTGTGTAAAGTTTAATCGATTTATTATGTTTTATGAAGAAAAAAAAAAGAAGATAGAGACTAATTAGATTTAATTTGCGACTAAGGAAAACTATGATATCTTATAATTATATTATGCATGCTCTTTATGATTGTGTTTGTTTTATATATGTGATATGTATATTTTAGATATATAACAATAACCTTACTATTAACATACAACTTAAATTTGTCATGATTTGGTATACAACAATATTTTTATATATCTTATTAAATCAATGGATAATAAAATATTTCAAAAAATTCTTTTGTTGGAGGAAGAATATTTATATTGGAAAAGAATGTTACAAAGGTATATCAAAAATTTTGTATAATTTAGATTTTTTTAAATAAGCATTATTTCTTTTTGAACCTATGATTTTTGTATAAGTATTATAGAATAAAGTATTTACTTATTATAGAATCCTATATTTCAGGTGATCAATGTTCATCTGAAATAAAAGATTCTATAAAATTCATCTGTTTTAAGCAGGAGCTAAATAAAATTAAAACTTTTATTGAATTCCTAAATATAAAGAAAAGGCGTAATGTATTCTGAGACTTTCTTATTTCTGTTTAACAATGACCTTTTTTTTTAATTTTATGCAAACTGTTAATCTCTTATAATTTTTGACAACAAGCAATTAAAAACACATTAATAAAAAAATTAAGTTAAATTAAATTAAGGAGTTATCAATAGTTAGGTTAAAATGTTTAAAAATTACTAGAAAACAATGTTAAATGCAAAAAAGTTCAAGAAAACTAGAAAACAACTAGAAAAAATCATTTAGAGAAAGAAAGAAAAGTGTTAGTTAGGCAAACTAGTATTTTTGACTGTAAAAAGTAAGTTTTAAAATAAAATTTGAAATCTTCAAGTAGATAAAATAAATAATACTAATTTTAAAAAATTTGATATAACATATTCTTACATGGACAAATAATATATGTTTTGTTAAGTTTTCAATTTAGTTTAAACAATTTTTTTAATTGCATTATTGATTTTTTTAATTGTATTATTAATTGTATTCTCCCATAAAAAGCAAACCAGACCTTCTCGTAAGAGGCGTGCGATCTCACGCCTTATATGACCACACATAAAGTTCTTTGTTTTAACAACTTGACCACGGGTCATTGATAATTAGCGCGTTTAAAAAATGCGCTATAGCAAATTAAAATTAGAATAAACAATCCATTGGCTGAAAAGTGAAGAAAATCTTTAAAATAATATATAATACAAAAATTAACCTAAAAAAATAAAAATTTTAAAAAATAATAAACTAAACAAAGAAAAAAAAAACGTGTAAAAAAAAGGTTTCAGAAAAAATAAATAAATTTACCAAACATCTTTGATATATTTAATAACTTATTAACTAGAATAAAATTATTTGAATTTTATTTGACATAAATCTCTTAAATTAGACTTTCGTCAATAAATAAAAATACGCTAGTCGACGTTCATTAAAAAAAAAAAAACGATATGTCATGCCCTGGGATAAATTATAGTTGGCAGATGCGATTATTTCAAGATTATTGTAATTCTTTATTTTAGTAAATAATTTCTTAATTAGAAATTATATTTCTATGATAAAATGGTTTGCAATTATATTTTGATAGCTTCTGTATTCATTTTGCCTTAAACTCTAATCTGAATATTTTGTAAACTCTAATCTGAATATGTTCAATGATTCCCTTTAATTAAGTTGTATTAAAGTACTCACGAAATGATGTGGCAGTTTATTTGTAATTATGGAATCAATTAAATTAAAAATCGCATTTAAATTTGGTTTTTTTTTTTTTTTAGCGCATTTTTTAAACACGCTAATTATCAAAACATGCAAAGAGCCGTGGTCAAGTTGTTAAAACAAAGAACTATATGCATGGTCATATAAGGTGTGCGATCCCACGCCTCTTACAAGAAGGCCTGCAAACTATATAGCAAGTTTGAGTAAATTCAACTCCTGTTTAATACATTTTCTATAAATTAGATGCCAAATTTTATCAAAGGGCTTTTAGGTCAAACTTGATAGACTCCAGAATTTTCTTTTTTTAATCTTTAATTAAAAACTTAACTAAACCTAAGAGAAATAAAAAAAAAACAACCAAGAACTAAAAAAAAAACATTACAAAAAAATTTTTTTTTTTTTAATTACATGTAATTTTTATTTTTTAAAATATTTTGTATAAATATTTCAAAATTGTTTCTATGGTTAATTTTAAGAACAACAACAACTTTAAGCAATCTTAAAACAAAATTAGTGCTAAACTAATGTCGTGTAACTTCAAATTTTCCTGTCTACAATGTAATAAAAAGAAACTGGTTAAAATGAAAAACACTGGTTTCTATCAGCATTAAAATAACTTTTCAAATGGTGGCCACAGGATTTTTTTTCTAAATATGGTTTAAAAATTACTAATAATACTGCAGTAAAATTATTTTTATAATATAAAAAATTAATATTTGTGCAACAAGAGTTTTTTTTCAAGTTTCTTGTTTAAAATTTTGCATACTCAAACATGAACAAAATGTTGTTCTACTAATGTCAAGCCTTATCAGGAAACACGTGTGGTTTTTTGTCTTGTTTTTCCACGAATAAGTATTTTAATTTAGACATTGGTCATGGCCTTTTGTAATTTTTATCACATGCGTTGCTGAAAAAAGTTTTTAAAGCAAAGAAAGCAAAATATGAAATTAAAATAAACTTAAATAGAAAATAATAATAAAAATACTTAAAATAATTTGTGTACTGTTTTTGTTTTTGTTTCTTCATAGTGGTTATTATTTTGGCAAAAAAATTTAAAGCAAAAAAAAAAAAACAAGCTTTTAAACATTAAAAATAATAATTGTAACAAGTATATATCAAGAGTTGAAAATTCAGTGATTGCGATTGGCTAACTCTAGAAAAATATCTGGTTTTCAAAATTTTAGTTTATGCAATGTTGTGTACTTTGTATTCAAGGAGCAAATTATTATAAGTTTGTTAGCTAGAAAGTTATAAAAAGCAAAACAAAACAATAAACCTACAACCTCAAAAGTAATACCACTCTAGTCTAACTGCATTATAAAAGTAATAAAACTATAATAGTTTTATTACTTTTATTAGGCGCTTATTACTATTAAAGTTCATTCTTTGTTCAAACAACATTAGTAATTCCAAACTTTAATTAAAGTAGAAAAGCATCTAATAAAATTAAAGTGGATATATAAATATTATTAAAAACTTCAGGAACAAATCACTTAAATAACTTTATAAAAACGTATTAAAAAAAAAGTTCAGCATTAAAGAAAATGTTACTAATAATAAAAGATCTTTATTGGTTAATTTTAAAATTAACGCACATTTTTACAGACCGATAGTAACGCTTTTTTAAATGCTAAACTTTTTATACATTACGTTCTTATGTAGTTGTTTGTTACATTTTTATAATTTACTGTAGTTTTCAAAATTATCCACTCTATTTTCTAGATGCTTTTCTACTACAATTAAAATTTGGAATTACTTATGTTGTTTCAACAAAGAATAAATTATAAAAGTTATATTTATAATTTATTTATTTTATTTTATTTAAGTTTTATGCTATATTTTTCTGTACAATGTTCTTATATCCGAAGATAATGTTGGCTTAGCATAGGAACAGCCACAAATAGTCATTAAGACTAATCCAAAGTAGCGTCCGCTATTGACCAACATTTTTGTAATACTCAAGCGCTGAGTTGGCGGTGGCGGGATTTGAACTTGTATTGTTCAACAATCCATGTTTTTAACTTTTAACGACGCTCTAACCAGCTGAGCTATCCTGCCACATTATAAGTGCAATATAAAAATAATAACACTATTATAGTGTTATTACTTTTATAATGCAGTTAGTTACTAAAGCGTTATTATCTTTTGCAGTCGTAAGTTTATTGTTTTATTTTTCATAATTTTTTTGCTAACAAATTTAAGTTGATTTGCCTCTTGAAAACAAAGAAAACGGTTTTGCAAAAACTAAAATTTTGAAGAACTGATGTATTTCCAGAATTTGCATTTCAAGATCGCCTAATTTAACCCTTGTTGTTAACCTTGTTACATTAATCCAGTCAGATTTTGAATCTCAAAGTATAACATGCTTCTTGTAGTTTGTTAAGAAGGCTTTATACCATATTTTTGATTTATACCATACATTTCAAGCTTTTTCAGCAATCTTACAAGCAAAACCTTATTAAATGCGTTTGCAAAGTCAAGAAAAGTTAGGTTGACTGGTTTTTTCTTTGATTTGCTAAAAGTAAAAAATCCATTGTTTCTAAAAGATTAAAAAGTTAAGACTGATATTTGATTGCTTTAAATTTGCATTAAATTTATACAAATATATTTTACAAACACATTGCAATTTATATTTTTGCTTTCCTCTTTTAAAAAAAAAGTTAAATAAAGAAAAATCATTATTTTTATTGTAAACTTGGAACTTTTTTTTTTTTTTTTTTTTTGCTTTGCCTTATTCAACTTGTTGCTGAATGTAACAACCACTCTAAAGAAACAAAAATAAAAACAGTTTGCAAATTGTTTAAATTATTAATTTCTTTTTATTTTTTTCTACTTAAATTCCTTTTTATTTCTTATTTTTTTAGGTTCACTTTTTTGGTTTTTCCAACTTTTTCTGCACAAATTTTTTTTGTCCAAGTTGTTTTTTTTTTGTCCAAGTTTGTCCAAGTTTTTTTGTCCAAAACTAAAATACTCATGTGTGGTCTGACTAGACAAAAAACCCCATACAAACCCCATACATTCCCTGGGAAGGCTTGCAAGTGATAAAAAAAAATTAATGTAAATAAATAAAACAGTTTTATTATTTTGTTATCTATATTATAATATACACAAACCTCTGTAATTGGCAATACTGATAATTCTTCTTCAAATGGAATCTTTTTTTCGATACCTAAAACTGTTTAATTGAATAAAAAAGAATAATACATATATTGAAAATAGATCTTTTTTTTTCAAACTCTTTTTTAATATTCAGTTTCATTTGTCCACATTAGTTCAAACTCATTTTATTGATTCAGTTTCAATCTTCCTCAAATCAACCTCATTTGTTTAACACAAGTTTTTGTTAAAATATTTTAGTGTTAATTTGCAATATAATACTTAATATTATTTGTGTGTGGGATAGTACTAATAATAATAATATGAAAAAATTAAAACTATACCTTCTTTGATTTCTTCAACCAAAGTTATGTTTTTTGAAGAACAATCTTGATCCTAATTTATTACAAAAAATTGTTTTCGAGACAAAAATTTATCAACAATTTTATCTTGGTTAATTAAGAATACAAAATCTAAAAATCACATCATTTTTTGTTTTTGTTTTTAAACTAAATCTTAAACTGATTTCATATATTATACAGTAGTAGTGTAGTGGTAGAGAACATACTTTGTATACCAGTAGTGCTGAGTTTCCCAATTCTTTCTATAAATTTTTTTTTTAGGTTAAGTTTTTTTTATTTTTTTATTCTGTTACAACCCTCTCTCAGCTCTTTAACTTCAAAACACAGCTGTTGGCCAATTAGGCCCGGGGCTCGAATTAAGCGTACGAATTGCAACTGCTTTTCACACTTTCGCCATTAGTTTTTTCTTAAAAAAAATATTTTTGCGATTTGTTTTTTTGTTTGTTTATTTACTTTTTTTTCTAGCTTAGCATTTTTTTTAGCAAGTTTTAAAAGTAATGTTTTTGTCATAAAGAACATCACGCTAAATTTATCTTCTGAATAGATAGATAAATAGATGATAATTTGCTCTTTCGCATGGAGAATTTCTTTTAACATAAAACATTTTTGAACTTAAATTACTTTAAATCTTTGCATGGAAGTCAATAATATTCAAAAGGTCGTTAAAGCAAAAAGTTAAAAAAGGAAAAGATGTTAAAGCCAATTTTTTCTTCATTCTTTTTTTTTAACAAAACAGTCTGGTTTTTATCTTTGTTTCAAATTAACTCATTATTAATAATTTAAATTATTATTTCATCAACAATTTTATATTAATAGTTTTACTACTTTAAGTATATTAAAAAATATAATAATTGCTTTTTATTTTTTAATTTTTTCTAATAGTAATAATTGCTAATAGAAACCAGCAACTTTTTGCTTTAACGTTTTTAAGCATATTTTTAAACTGGAGTATAATTCAATTTATTAAACTAAATTTTTTTGTTTCATTTTTTATTGAAAAACAATTTGAATAGATAAATTGAATGAAAATATCAACTTAAAAACCATTTGAATGAAAAACTTAATTATACTTAAATTTTTATTAGTCCTCTAGATAAAGAAACAATAAATTATAAAAAATGTGGTACTTTAGTTTTTGACGATAGTTTTTGATTTATTAAGTTTTATGACGATGATTTTTTAATTTATTAATTAGAACAATTTTATTTATTTGCTTCGTTCTATGTTGTTAAACTAATAATTTATATTAATTATTTATAATAATTTACAAAGCATTTCACATAGTATGGTATTTTTTAAAAAACGTAATATATTTCCTTTTCAAATTTTAGTTTTTAAATATATTTTTCTTTTCCAATTTTAATTTTTTGAGCTCAAATGTTTTTTATAAGAATAAATATTTCTTGTGATCGCTTTTCTTTAGATTTTTATCGGACATAAATACTTAAGTATTTATATCTGATTATATCTGAACATAAATACTTAAGTATTTTTACATTATTTAATTTTATTTAACTTCGATTTTGTTTTTATTTTATTGAACAAAATTTAAAAAAAAAAAGATTTTAGTTTTATAATAAAACATCATATAAATTGTATTAAATTATAAATTAAAAAAAGTTAAATTTTTTTTTCTTGATTAACAAGAAATTGTTTTAGTATTACCAGTGATATAGTAAAAATCAAAATTCGAATTTCATTGCAAAGCAAGGGCTTGACCACTACTCCACTATTATATTGATATTATATTTTTTTGTATTTCAATCAAAACAAACTTAAACCTCTAAACTTGTATTGTGAAGTGACGAGTTAGATTCCACACAAAAATCGATGTTTAAATCTGTAAAACAATTTCAGAAAACAATTATGCTTTATTCAATTGTTTATGCTTTATTCAATTATGCTTTAAACAATTATAGTTTATTCATAAACTTTTTTTCTATAAAAGTTTTTTTTAAAGATATACCTTCTGCTGATTCACTATATGGTGCATTATTTTGTATAGTAGAAGAACAAGCCTATACACAAACACACACACATATATTGTATATATATATATATATATATATATATATATATATATATATATATATATATATATATATATATATAAATATAGGTAAATATGCATTTACTTAGGTAAATGCATATTTACCTAATAATAATAAATAGGCATTTTGTTGAAGATAACAGGATAAGTAAATTTGGGACCCTAATATCAATGAAGAATCTTATGAAAACTCTATTCTTGAGTATTTGGGTAGCAATTTTGAAACCCTAGATTAACATTTCATGGATTTGCTGAACATTTAAAAATAAACTTTTTGTTACTTGTTGTTTTTTTTTTAGTTCTGCTGTCATCAATTTGATGTTGTTTTACCTATCACATAATGATCAACTGAGTTAATGGCAGAGTTGGTAAGATTGATTTAAACTTGAAAAGATGCACAGCTTTTGTTTTACTTTTAGAGAGTTTGCTAATTTAAAAACTGTAACCATAAAAAAATGTTTTAATGTCATCATTGAAATCTGTCAGATTAATTAAACACTGCAAATTTTATTTTATAACATTTCTCAGGGAAGCTGTATATACACATATTGTGTGTATACAGTTTTATTTTCTCTTTCAATAATTAATTTTCTATAAAAGCTTTAAAGCTTCTAAAAATTTTTGGATGTTAATGCAGGATTTCAAGTTTACATTTTATGGGTTCCTTTTAGCATGTACTGTCTCCCCTGAAAAGAATTATTATATTCATAATAATATTATCATTAGATATTTCATTGTCATTTGGGTCCTAAATTTAAAAACTATGATAAAGCTGAAATAAATGGACATAAAATTGTTTTTACTTTTTTTTTTTTTTATCTTTCTTTATTTTCTGTTTAAATAGATATACTAGATAATTAGTGCTTGCAATATTTTAGTTTCAGTGCTGGTTTCGACAAAAGCTTTTAGTTTAAATTAAAACTAATAATTGGTTTTTACTTAAGTCTTGAATAAATATCTCTTGATTGTCTAAACTTATAAAAAAAAAAAAAGAATAAAGAAACTCTAAAATTGACATGTGGACATAAGCAAAAATTAAATAGGATTTTTTTACACTTCTGCAAGTTTCAAGTAATATGGAATGACTTATTTTTTATTTTTCAGGTTTGAAATAAAAAAAGCTTTTGTTTTTTGTAAATTCATTTTAATGAACCATAGTTTTAATGATTTAGTTTGTGGTGATTTACTTACACTATATGTCAATATAATATGTATATATATATATATATTCTAATTAAACATGTATTTTTATATTTTCCAATTTAATAAGATAGAACCACAAACCTCAAAACTTGTTAAGTTATCTATAGCAATTTTTAGAAAAAAGTGTTTTGCTTCATCATCTAAATATGTAAAAAAAATCATATTTTTATTAGGTATAACATACATTAAAGTAAAAAAAAAAAGTTACAGTTTTCTATAAAAACTTTTATATAAATGTTAAATAAAAGTAAAAATTCTTATATAAAATAAATTCACTCATTTACTTGTTTTTATATAAGTGAATTTATCAACTCATATTTAGAAAATTATATCTATTTCGAGAGTTAAAAAGCAATTCAACCTTGTATCTGCCAAAAACTAAACTATTCAGGAGAGCATTTAAATGGTTTGATCTATTCTACAACAAACTATCAAGTTTACATGGTCCATGTAAACTTTTTGTGCACCTTTTTTAAACTATATATGATACAAGGTATTGCAGAATAATTTAGGAATGGTCTAATACAGCAAAACTTAAATACCATTATAACCCTCATTATAACTAGTTTTTTGGAAACATTTCTAGCTTGTTAAAAAGTAATTGTATTTTTTTTAAATTTATGTAATGCAAATCTGTCAAGTCAAAAATTTGTCTTAAACCATAAAAAAAATTGCTACATTAAAAGTAAGTTTTTTAAACAATACCTAGTTGGGCTTTGTCATCTAATTCAGTGTCCTTTGTTATAGAAGAACAAATGTGAGTCTAAATATTTATGTTTATTTATAAATGTTTATTTTTATATATTTTGATGAAAAGAAAGCTTTTATTTACATGTAATGTTTGAAATTTATAAAAATTTAATACTTGTTTATTGCTAGAATAAATGTTTTTTAGTGCTCTTCTTTTAATTTTTTGCATTTTCAATGCAAAAATTTAAAGAAGAGCACCAAAAAAATATAAACAAAATGCATTCTCTTTGAATACTCAAATATAAACAAAATGTGGTTTTGTTTAAAAGATAAAATTAAATTAATGTGAAAATAAATAAAACAGTTTCATTATTTTGTTATCTATGTTATAATATACACCCACCTCTGTAATTGGCGATGCAGGTAATATCTCTTTCACTGGAATGTTTTTTTCAATACCTAAATCTGTGTAATTAAATAAAAAAGATTAATACATATTTTGAAATTAGATCTTTTTTTCAAACTCACTTTATTGTCAATTGTTCAATCTTATTTTGATGTCAAATGTCTTTCAGAGTGTTGTTTTTTGTTTTATTAATTTCTAGTAAAAACTTCAAAATATTTGTAAAAAATATTTAAACAATACCTTTTTTGATTTCTTCAACCAAAGTTATGTTTTTTGAAGAACTATCTTGGTCCTAGTTTTGAATATTATTACATACTTATTATTTTTTTAACTAAAAAGTCTACCAAAACAAAACAAAAAATTCAAGTCAAGAATTTATCAAGAACTGTTTCTTGAAAAAAGGACACAAAATCTAAAAAAAAAAACATCATTAACTCTTGTGTTTTTTTTCTAAATCTGATCTTATATATTATGCAGAGATCTTGTTCAAATACATTTTCTTATTATATTTTTGTTATTTTCTTGTTATATTCTTATTGTATTATATTTTCTTATTATATTCTTATTATATTATATTTTCTTATTATATTCTTATTATATTATATTTTCTTATTATATTCTTATTATTATCCTGTTCAAATATATTTTTAGTTTTGG
Source organism: Hydra vulgaris (assembly GCF_022113875.1). Taxonomy (NCBI): domain Eukaryota; kingdom Metazoa; phylum Cnidaria; class Hydrozoa; order Anthoathecata; family Hydridae; genus Hydra; species Hydra vulgaris. Next base: position 41,418,389 of record NC_061165.1, read on the forward strand.
TACACAGTATTAAAAAAAAAAAAGAGTAGCCTATTTGACAATAGTGACCCTTAGATTTTTGGGAGATAAAAAAATAATAATAATAAAACTTAAGCAATTGTGAGGGTCCTCTGTCAACTGTTATCTGGCTCTTTAACTACAATCTTTGATTTAAATGTAACTCCAACTTAATAGTGGTTTCTTGCAGCTTTGTTTATAGTGATTAGATTAGGGGGGGGGGGGGAAATGACCTTAACCCTGAAAACCCTGGCCCTAACCCTAACCCTGAAAAACCTTAAACATGTTTAAGACATAAAACGTGTTTTAAAACTTGTTAATATATTTTATAAACATATAAAACAGGTTTTGTGCTCTTTTGAGACAGAAAAATAACTTCAGGAATTAAATTTTTAGTCTATTTTAAGATATATTTTTTGCAATTTTACACATCATTTTTACATAGTGGTTTACCTTTGATTTATTTCCTTTTTGATGTTTTCTTTTAAACTCCTGTAAAGATTTAAGTAGATGTCAAAAAAAGTTAAATATAACTTTAAAAATTTATTTTAAAAATTTTACCTCAGGATGCCATGATAAATTATCAACACCATAGAAATACAGTATTTCTTCATTTGGCTCAATGTCTTTTAATGCAAACAAGCATAAAGATGGAGTGTTGTTGACTAAAACTTTTTTCATCACAGCATTTGGAAAATATTTAGAATCATTAATGTAACGACCAATATAATTCAAATGAAATGTGGCATCAATACTAAACAATTTCAGCAAAGTATTTACAATCAGTTTTTTTAACACAGTATTATTAAAATAAAATTTATAGTTACCTGTATTCAATATTATTGTGTATAAAGTCGTAAACGTAGCTACCAGCGTTTGTTTTTTCGTAATATTTTATTTTATTATTCATTTCCTTTTTTGGCACTAAGTCTCCCCTATATTGAGCAATGAACTGACCTTTTTGAATTTTTTCAAAAGAAAAGACGCCAAAACCTATATTTTAAAATGACTAAGATTTAAAGAAATTTTAGCAGCTCTTTACATAATATAATTTGGAAAACATGACCGTACATTTTATTGGGACACCTTTAGGACTTTTGTTTGATTTTATTGGAACATCTTTGTGATTTTATTTTATATATATTTATATAATGTAAATATATATAAGTGCGCTATCACAAATAGCCACTTCGTTTTGATATAGCTATATCATTTTGCTATATCAAAACAATTTGATAAAGCATGTCCTTCATTGTATAAATTAGCTTAAATCATCCAAATTATAACTTAAAAAACATTGGAAAATTATCAAGTTATGCAATTTTATGATAAATTGAAACACATATTAATAAAAGTAATACTCTATTTACCTTTTGTTTTGTCTATTTGTTTTTTGTATAAATTTTCTGGGTCTTTTTCCATTTCTATATAGCTTTTTGCAGTTTCGATTGGAGAAAGACGTCTTTTCTGTAATTGAGTTTTTTTGAGTTATTGTTGTAAATATAGTGTCTATACTTTTATATTAATATTTTTTTTAGAATTAAACTATTAAATTTATTTTTTTAGACAAATAAAAAGCATTTCTTTGCATTTGTTGCTTCAAATGTGGTTTAAAGGTATGTCTTTAGGACCAAGTTATTTTGTGTGTAAATAAAAATAAAGGTGGGTTAGTATATTTTGAAATGGCATAAATTATTAAATTATACATGAAGTAAGTTATTATAAAAAACAAATTTGTTTAGTTTTAGTGGATAAAATTTTATTTGATAAATTTTAGATCAATAAACAACAAAAATGAGTTTTTATGCTTAAAAGCTTAAGTTTATTAAATTTGTTTTTAAAATGTAAACTTTTGAATTAAAAAAAATAAGCTTATAAAAGTTTCTATTTATGTTTTGAGTTAATTTTTTATGATAACATCATATATTCAAATTGGTAAAATAAAAAAAAACAGAAGTTTTGATACAGATGTATGAAATGTTTTGTTTTTAGTTGAGTGGTCTTCCCTCTCACAATAACCTGCCCAAACAGCAACCCTAATTGGATAGAATGACATAAATTACTACAATAAAAATAGTGTTAAGTTTTTACTTCACCTTGTCAATATTCCATGGTTTTTATATTCATAGATTTATTATTTTTATTATTTAGTTATTTTATAGTTTTTAGCAAATTCAACAAAAAGTACTTACACTGATTAATTCACTTCTCTTTTCATTTATTGAATGAAACGCTTTTAACAGCTAAAATATTAAATACATTTATTTGCAACCTATATATTAATATTTTTAAGTTATTTTTTTAATTAGTTAAATTAAAATTTTATTATAAAATGTAATTTAATTATATTTTATTAATATAATGCTATAAATTATATTATGTGTATAAGTGCTTATAGGAATTTTAGGTTTCCAATTTTTAACTGTTGTGGGATCACAAATGTCAAGTATGTCTGTGAAATCACAGTAGTATTAGCCTAATTGCTTCCTAAGAGTTTACTATTTGTTACTTTTTTTTATTTTCTTTTAGAATAATAATTTCATGTCATAATCTTAATTATAACGTTCTTATTTTGTAAATTTTATTGTACAACTCTTAGGAAATGGAATGGGTTTCTTTTTTAATCTTAATCTATTTTTCTTTTTTAATCTTAGTCTATTTTTCTTTTTTAATCTTAGTCTAGAAAGTCTATTGAAATTCTTTAACAGATAAAAATATTTCAATAGTTACAAATTAAAACAGTTATTTACATTTTTCATTGATAATCTTTCTTCTGGTAATGATTTCCAGCCTAATTTGATTGCTTTTGTTATTTTTTTAATATCTTTTTCATTGTTTTTGTAAAGAAAATTGAGTGTACAAGCATCTGGTCTTTCATTGTTTTTTATTGCTTGGAGGAGAAAAACATCATTGATTATAGGAAGTTTTTTTTCCCATGGTGAACATAGGTTTGACAAAATTTCAAAACTTGAAATAGAAAAAGCATAAATGTCAGTAAACACTGAAAGTTTATTTTTATTTTGGTGTAAAAGCTCTGGTGCTACATAGCAAATTGTTATTCCTTTTAAGTAGTTATTAGTAGTGCATGTAACTGTATTCTTTATTGTTGTCATGTCGCCAAAATCTGATATTTTTATTATCAAATTTTGAATGGAACCACAGACCAACATGTTGGTGGGCTTAATGTCTCCGTGAATAATGTTTTTTTCATGGAGATACATTATTCCTTCGCAAGCTTGTGTTAAATACGATACTCTTTCATTTAAATTAAAGTAGTCATTGTCATTAAAAATATTTATTAATTCTTTTAGAGAATAGACAAAAGTGTCATGAACATGAACACAGCATATTTCAAAACACAGAGCTGATGGTCGAACACTGTATCCAATAAAGTTAACAATATTTTTATGCTGAATTTGTCTAAGCTCTTCACAGACTGTAAAAACTCGTTTTTTTGAAAACTGTGTCTTGAAAACTTTCACTGCTAACTGTTGTTTTCTTATTGTTGATTGATATACTTTTGCAGCGCTGCCTTCACCAATTAGCTGGTCAAAGTTAATTGATAGTTCTGGGATCTCCAGGTGTTGCACTTTTTTTTCCAACTCGCTAATTTTAAAAGTAAAAAAACTCATTTTTTTCAGGTACAAACTATTCAAAGTTAGCTGTATTGATAAATTAGTTTGCTGATCAGGCAGCTGATACACAATCCAAATAGCTAAAGAAATAAAAAAACATATTCAATTTAAAATATTTTCAATCAGTGAAACATCTTAAAATTATTTTTTTTTAAACATGTTAAGGTAGATGTTTAAAAAAAAAAGCTAAGTTTCTCCTATTTTAATAAACTTAATTATATTTTGGGATTTGGTAATTTTTAAATGTTCCAACACCCCCTTGTATCAAAGACTCAAGAGTTTCTTTTTATCTATTATTTTATATATTTTTATCTTTTTATTTGATTTAACTCTCTTAATTTAAATAAAAAAATCAAATATATAAAAATTAGATAAAAATATTATTACCCAACTAAATCAACTTTTAGTCTATTTAGTTGGGTAATAATAAATTTTTTTATAAATAAATAAGTAAAAGTGTTAAATTTTTTAGTTAACATTTTTTTTAGTCAGCCAGCATGCGTATTTTGAAACCCTAAACATGCTCAAAATAAGCAGAAATAATTTGATTTGCTGATTTTGAAAAAATGACAAGTACAATTAAAATCAAAACAAGCAGATTTAAAAAATAAATTTCAAAGAAATGAGTATATCAGTACAAGTCTCGTTTTTTATTTATTTTAGTTCTCTTCAGAGCATTTAAGCGGTATCATAATCTGTTTGAACAAGAGAATTTTCATTTGTCTCAAAATTTCAATAAAATTTATCTGGTGAAATCTATGTGTTTCTCATAAAATATAATGTCCTTGGCCTTGAAGCATACTCAAATATTAAGTTTATATACAGTGTTACCAGACTACTGTTGAAGAACTTTATTTATACTTATTGATTATAAAGTGTTGAACATTAGAGTTTTTTCAAACAGAAATTTTCTACTGATTGCAAAACTAGCTTGCATGTTCCATGTGAATATATGATTTCTAAGAAGATTTTTTTTTCATATTTTGTTTCAACATTAAATTTGATGAAACTGATATCTTTTTTATTACATAACTCTAATAGATATCCTTAAACGATTAAGCACTTTGTGAAGATTTAAGGCTACATTTACTTATATAAAAAAGATGACTATTGAATATTGACACTCGAATTACAAATTTATTAAAAGAAGTAAAATTTATGTTTTCCTTCTGAATAGTAATTTTTTGTACAATTACATATAAACACTGACATTACAAGCAAAAAGAGTTATTGATGGGTTTTGGCATCAAAAAAATGCAAATGGTTGCAGCAATTTTTTGTATTGTAATAATTGAAAAAAAAATTAATTTAAAAAAACCAAACTAAGTGATAAAAATTAAACAAATTTATTGAAAAAGCGTAATGATGAAAAGACAATAGAATTATTAGAAAACAGAACTGAGCCAAATGTAATGCTATGTGTTTTTGTTTAACCTAAAATGGATTAGGTTGCAGCCTTCAAGATTAGTAAAAATATTTACTTGTTAAAGTAACATTATCTGAGGTATCATTATCATTATTGCAGTTTTTCTAGAGTAGCTATAACAACCAACAAGCAATCTTCTTAAAATTATAAATTTTTAGTAATGCATATAATTTATTTATGGAAGTAATTAAGACAAAGTTCTGAAAAGCTATAAGGTAATTTTATTTTTATATTTTTCTAGCTGAATGATAGAACTGAATGGGAACTTAATGTGAAAAAAAATTATGCCAAGTTACTAATATTCTATTTATTTTATTAAATTATAAAATTGTTTTAAAAAATTTTTCGCATGAGAATCGCAGCATAGTCAAACTTCATTATCTGTTTTATAGTTTGTTACAATGGTAATATTCTTTTTTACTCTCTAAAAACAACCCGTTTGGAAAAGCAACGGATTGCTTTGAATATATTTTTAATTATTTTTATATGATGTTTTAATTTTTTTTAGTATACTTTTATAATTTGCAATTTAAGTATACACGTGGCATGCAATTCCACACACTAAGTTTAATCAGTTGTCAAATAAATCAGTTGTAAAATGTTTAATTGTTTTTTTTTTTATAGGTATTTGTTTAGGCTAGTTATAGCAAAGTTTATATATGAGTTGTTATAATTTGTATACTTAAGTTTTATAATTTGCTATTTTAGACACGTTTCATGCTATATAACACTGTAAGTTTATATAGTTGTAAAAATATTTATTTTTTACTTATAATTTTTTTATGTTAGTTACAACTAAGTCTATATATTGCTTGTTTATATTTGTATAGAACTTGCTACTCTAGACTTGTAGCATTCAGACGTGAGGTATCAAATTTAAATTCTAATATTAATACTTTTAACGTGTCTATTATTATTTAATAAAAAGGTGAGAGACTTTTTATTCTTTTATTCTCTTTTATTCTTGATGTGCGTTAAAATTGTACAACTATTGATGTGTGTTAAAATTTTAGAATCTTTCATTTAGCAGGTAAGGTTATCTTTTGTAGCGCATTTGATTTTTGTTTAATACATTGATATGTAGAGCTAATAAAAAAACATAATTTTTATTAGTAATTTAGAAATAAAGAACTAGCAACAAATGTTTCTTACAGGGTTATTAGTAAAAAATATATATATATTTTGTATTATGGTATATCATTTAAATTTAATAATTGTTTTATTATGTTTTAATGTTTGTTTATCTTTAAATAATCTACAACAAGTTGCTGGAATTGAAATGTACACACACATGAATTTATAACAGAATTGAAAGTTGAAACCTAGTATAGTAACATTTGTATAAATAAAGTAAAAGTAAATAAGATAAAGAATAATTATAACAAAAATAATATGTAATAAGTAAAACCACATTAAAAAAGTAACTAAACAAGGAAGTTAAGTTAACTTAATTAAGTAAAGAATAGTTAAATAAGGAAGTTAAGTTAACTTAACTTTTTGAGACAAAAAAATGTGGAAAAAAAATTACTTAGATGCACATTTTCCAGTTATTAAAACGAATTTTTTCTTTTAGTGTACGATTATCAAAGTTGTTAAAACCGTTAATTATATCTTATCAAAGTTATCAAAACCGTTAAAAAAATAAACAACTTTTCCAAAACCCTTCTCAAGATATTATTTTGAAAAACACGGATGTTTTGATTTGTAAAATTTTGTAAAAATATAACTACTTTAATCTACAAAATTTGATAGAAAAATCAAATTTTCGGTTATTATTATTTGATTTTTTTATGCGATTTTTTTTTTTTGCAAGCATTCAATACGCTTTTTGACATTTGTTTTAATTTAACTAACGTGCACATGCCTCTCTTTTAAAATCAACTAATCAGATTGCGCATATCGCTGCCTATTCTGAGCCTGTACTGGATTTCAGCCCGCTTCATATAAACAGCCTTTTAGTTGCGATTCTGTAAAATACACTTTTTATTTTTAACTTTACGAATTCCATAAATTGGAAGTCTTTTACATCAATTACAACTAACTTATAAGTATCATACTCTATATTCAAGTATTGTTTAATCTTAAATTATCGTTTGAATCGTTTAAGTTTTATGTTTAATATTTTGAAATTCTATGTTAATTTTATGTAGAAATGTTAAGTTTTATACTAGCTTAATGCTAATAGAAACGTTTAATAATTTAAAAAATTTTTGAATAAATATTTCTTTTTATTATTAGTTTAAAAGATTGGAGCATTAGTAAAGCTTGAGGTTCGTATCTATTTTTTAAATTGCAGTTTATATTGCATCTTCGCAAGTTAACGAAAAAAATGATTTTCATGTTTTATGCAAAAAAACCTTGGGCTTTTTGTTTTTCGTTGTTTATTTATTTATTCAAATGTTTTTTCTTTTAAAAAAAATATAATTTTTCTTTTAAAAACTGTATTTTTTTTTTTTTTTTTTCATGACTTGTTTCAGTTTTTATCGAGCTTACCAATTTTTCAGTATTGTTTTTTAAGTTATTTAATCCTTCATAAAATACTTTCAGTGATAGATCTTCAGTTATTTACATTATATTAAGTTGAAAAAATTAGCTTATAAAAAAATTATATAAATAAATATTTTTTTATAAAATATAGTAACGGTTATACAATACAGCAAAGTAAATTATTTTTTCATAAAGAAATAAAAACTTAAATCTTGAAATTTATGTTTAATTTGTATATTTTGTAAATTAAGAACAATTGTATTTATTTATGGAATGAATGAGTTGTTTAATTTAAAATTTTTTATTTATAAATAAAAACACTGCATTGCTATATTTAATAGTGTTAAATAATGCCTAATTTATTCACGAAGTCTTTAGCGTTATGTTTGAATATGCTACTCTATTCACGTCGAATATGTTTCAAGTATTTATGAAGTTTTTGCGCGGGGAGTGTTTTAGTTAATTTTTTTCTCTAAGTACCGTAAGTTTTATTGGGTTATATAAAGATTTGTGATTTTTTTTTTTTTTTTTTTGATCACGTATTATTTGCTGTACGAATAATACGTGATATTTACCAAATAACCTATGCTCACGCAATGTTTTCTTATTTTATTTCTTAGTATGTCCTATTTATTTTATTCTTTAAATGTTGTTTAGGGGCCTTCCCTAAAGAACGTCATCCAAGTAGGGGGGAGGGGTCGAGATAAAAAGGACAAGAATAGAGGGGCAATTGTCAGAAGAGGACGTCACTTTATAGATTTCTTAGTTAAGTTTGAATAACATGGAAAACTACGTAAACATGTGTTTTATAAAGATAATGTCTGAAAATATTTTCAATTTTATTTTTCAAAGGTGTTGTTTTAGATTAAAACATCAGCGAGACGAAATAATTATTTTGGGGGTTAAAAATAGGTCAGGATTTTATGACGTCCTTTTCAAAGAGGGTATAGGGGAAAAGGACAACCATTGACAAAGGGGAAGAGGGGGTCATAAATTAGCTAAAAAATTGTGATGTCCTTTATGGATGGCCTCTTATTCCTTAGTATGTTGCGTATTATCATAAAATGATATTTAATTGTAACTTTAGAGAAACAAGTTTACTTTTTTTTTTTAATTGATTAAGAGAAACCCAACGTCAACATTTGCTAACATTAGTCAATTTGAGGCAATCAAAACGGAACAACAAGAAGTATTATTTTTATAATGCTACCTTTTTCTTTACTTTAGAATGTTTTAAATCATTAGTAAAAACTAAACACTGTTTAGTATATTGTTATAATCATAAATGTATTTTTTCTGACTTTAAGATCAAATTAACTTATCATGTTTAGTTTATTACCTCCTTATTTAATAAGTTACCTTGAGTAATCGGTTTGTCCATTTTAGGGAGTATAAAGTTATAACACTGTTTAGTATTTAAAATTTTCTATCGTTTGACTAATTTAATAAATCAATTATTAATTTTTTTTTTCATTATATCAAAAATGTTTTTGGACATTTCCTTTGTATACCAACGATATTAAACTCTTCATTATTTTATTAATTTGTTTTTATCATTGTACAGATCATTTTTAAATGTTTTTACTTTTGCTATTAGTTTTGATTAAATTATATAAGTAATCATCGTTTTTTAAGATATTATTTTTAATAAAACTAAAAGACAAACTTTTGCAATAAAATGTTTTCCTAATTTTGCTTCGTTGCTTCTTTTTATAAGTTAAATGTTAATATTTGAGGCTATTGATTAATTGTATTGAGACTTTCTTGCTTCTCCACTACTTATTGTATTATAGTGCTGAACATGTTATTGATATTGCTTTTTGTTTTTTTAGGAGTTCAGAAATATAAACTTAAAGACAAACTTCGAGAAAATGTACAACTTAAATATACTAACTTTTTTAAATATCTGTCGAATTAAAAATAGATATGTGACTGGACTGCCGTGTTACTATTTAATGGCTAGATTATGATACTAGTCTTTTTTAGTCATATGACTTATCTTGTTTATCCATATAAATTTTTATAAATGCGTTGAAAAAAATCAGGAGAAATGCGTCAGCGGCAAACAAGTTGCCATTCCTATATAATACGTGGAATATGAAAAACTTTTCAGCAGATTTATGTCTTTATTTTTTAGCAGAATTATCAGTCCTTTTATCGCTATTTTGAAAGCGCAATATTTTAATGTTATTTTTAGCAAAATTTTATTCTAAATGAATCCAAGTCTATTTCTTTGATAATAGTAGAAGCTCGTCTAATGTCTGGTGTTGTCCCGGCAATTAATTAATAAAGAATTATGATCACAACCCTATTGTATATTTTGACCCTTAATTAAACCGTTAAAAAGAGGATTCTCACCTTTTTTTTTTTTTTTTTTTTTTTTTTACATATTTTTAGTATTACCAAAAATATGAATAAGAGATCGTTCATAAAGTACGTACGCTCAGAGGGGAAGATAGGGTTTGCAAATGGCGTATATGAGATGGGGGGGGGGGCATTGGGTCAATTATAAAAGTAAGGAGACACTAAATTTAAAAAAATATCATAAAATGTTAGGTGGGTGGGTTAAAAGCGGAGGTACTTCTAGGGAAGCTGAGGTCAAAAAAGCGTATAGCATAATGCTATACGAGGAGGCAAAATGAAAGCGAACTACCCTTAAGTATTAGTGAATAAGTAATACCAAAAAAATAATGACTGAATAAGCTAATGACTAAAATAAGCTCAAAGTCACTAAGCTAATGACTAAAATAAGCTCAAAAAATTTGTAAAAAAAAGTACTGTTAAGTAGTTTGGCTTAAAGCACGCCTATTAATTTATCATGTAAACAAATGTAAAAATAGTTAAATAAAAAATTATAAAAATGGTATTTTTAATGCATATATTTGTTTGAAAAAATTCTATTCAAAAATAAAATGTTCTTTAAATTAATTTTAGTGTATATAAATTTTGTAATGTTAGTAAAAAATAATTTTGCAATGTAATCAATTAATGTAAATTAATTTTTTTTAATGTCAAATAAATGGAATTTAAATGAATGCAAATTTACTTTTTTTCTTCCTCTTTTTCCTTTTTTTCTTTGATGAATGGTTTTAAGCACAAATTTTTTTACCTTTAGAAATGTTGCAAATTCGATTGAAAAATCGAATTTTTTTGAGCGCCTAAAGTAATTCTAAAAAGCGGGAAATTTTGGATATTTTATCAAAAGAACCTATGCAAAACCCATTCGAAAAAGTTTATTACCTTAATATAAGAAGGGTTTATTGAAAGCAAAGTATACACTTTGATTTTTTCAATTATTATTACTAAAGTTTTTACTTAAAAGAAAGAATTTTAATTAATTAGTTCGCATACTAAAACTAAACATAACTAAAACGATAATTCAGTGTAATCTAATGAAAACTTTTAAAAGTATTTAATTTTATATAAAAATAATTAAAAAACTTAAATTGGCGGGAATTTTTTAGAAGTTTTGACAATTTGCAATTCAAATATAGCTAAATTATTATGTAATTTACTCCAATTATTTATGATATTGAATTATAATTTTGTTTTTTTAAAATTGGATTTTTTTTTAACTTAAGTATTTTATTTTATGATAATATAAGATCTGTAGTATTTTTAAATCTTTATTTAAATAATTGAAGTACTTTTTTTAAATGATTTTTAAGGTGCTTCAGCATTAAATAAGCAACTATGTTGGATTTTTTAAATAAAGTGAAAATTTGACAGAAGTTTCACGAGGAAAAAAATATAAGAAAAAAAAAAAAAAAAGTTCTAAAACATAAACTTTTTAATTATTTTGGGTCACTATGGTTATTTTTTTTTATTTTTGTTTTTTTTTAATATATATATTCGTCATTATTAATATAAATTTGTACTACATTTTACCGTGAAATATATGACTGGAGTAAGTAATAGACAATAGTCTTATCATCTTGCCGCATTTTTGTCGTTGACAAAATATAAACCAAATATAATAAAATATTTATAATACATATGATTTTTTATTTTTTACAATGAACATCATTAAATAACGAAGTAAGTAATATAATAGAAATTCAAGAAAAAGTGAAGACTTAAATTGAAATAGGAAAAATTTAAAATTTGGAAAAAAAAATTAAAAAATAAGAGATTGTTTCATTAATGTTGAGGTCTAGTAGCTGTTGCTTTACAACGCATTTAAAATGTTGGAATGAGTTTATCGTTTTTATTTTGTTTGTTCGAAATGTGATTTTAAAAATTTAATTGTATAGAAACGTTGCTAAGAGGCAATTTTCTAAAAGTACTTTTTGTAGATTGTACTAATTTACTGAATTAAATATTTTTAGCCTGGTGGCTAGTACAACCAATTATGAATTAATTTTTATTTTTTGAAAAAATCACTTTTTGTTCTCACAGTTTCCCAAGTATTTTAAGATGTTGACAAAACACTTTGAAGTTTTCCAAAAAAAATTTAAAATTAGTTGACTGCAATATAAAACTAAATCAAACATCGCATCTACTGAGATGATTAAATGAGAAGTACCATTTAATCTTAATAAAATTTTAACATTATTCTTGAAGAAGAGAGGCCAGTTAGGCAATTAAATAATTTCAATAACTACGCATTGCATGACAAAACATCTAATGAATGAAAATTAAGTAGTTAAAATGGTAACAATCAACCGCAAAGAGTGATTAGATAGCGATCGAGTATAATCCATGGCAGAGAAAGAAAAATGAAAAAAGTAAAAAAAAAAAATTGTACTTAAGTAAAAGTACTTTTACTTGAGTGAAATTTTATTCCAGTACAAGTTACCGGTCGAAAAGTTTACTCAACTAAAAGTAAAAAGTAGCTAATTAAAAATGTACTTAGAGTAAAAGTTACTGCATTGCTTTTTTAACAGCCTTTTAGATAACAAAGCTGTCGAATAAAAAAAACAAAAACGTAGTCTATTCTTTTCTGTATAAATTTTTTTTTTTTTGCATAGAAAATTTTTGTATGGTTGTAAAAAGTGAAAAGAAGTTTTTTTCAACACTTTTTTTAAAACAATTTAAAAGTGCCATTTTTATTAAAGTGAGCAAAACTCTACCCTCACCTGAATGAGGAAGTTGTAAATTTGACACGATCATATCTAAAAGATTATTAAATGAAATAAAAAACATGTTGATGAATTTATAGTAGATGAATTTATTGTATTATTTAAATTGCCCTCGGGGTGAGGGAGCACAGTTTTTTTTTTTTTTTTTCCCCATGCTCCAACCACCACGAAGTTAAAAAAAAAACTTAAAACGTACTGAAAGAAATATTCGGCAAAACCATACAAAATTAAATAGTCTGCTTAATAGAATTGTTGTTAATAAAACAGAACATAACAATAAAATTAATATCGCTCAAAATTTCAATAGTTAAATTTCAAATATTGACTTTCCAAAAGTCGGTATCACTCTTTCGAAAACTTATATTAAACTTAAAATTGCAGTTTTAGTTCGATTGGACTAAACTACAAAGAACTAGAAATTGCTTATCGCAAGAGTGATACCAATTTTTTAGTAAAAAAAATAATTTTTTAGTAAAAAAAATGATTTTTTAGTAAAAAAAAAATAAGACTCAAGGCTCCGTTGACGAGGTTAGCAGTAATATAATTTAAAAATAGAAAAAGTATTAAAAACCTTTTTTCAAAACCTTTGCTGCAAGCAATCAATATTAAACTTTACATATACCAAGTAAATAAGACTTTAAATAAAAAGCATGAAACAAATGACAAATAAGTAACAATTTAAATGTATGAAAAAGAATTAATAAGAGTTAAAAAACTTAATGTTAAAAAAATTTTATAAAAAATTTCTTCATTCACTTTATTTGCGACAGTTGCGCATCCTTACGACGTCTTTACAGCCTTACGGAAAAGAGAAAATCAAGGAATCCAAATACATGATTATTTACACTTTACAAACTTTTAAACTTTTAAACAGTTAAGCAACGTTTTACTATTAGTAAAATAGTAAAAAATTTTAATAAAAAAAATAAAATTTTTATAAATAAATAAATTATCTTTACATACAGAAAAAACCAAATATATCTTGTTTCATTCTAACCAGCAGAAAAATATTATACCATCAATCCTACCATCATTAAAAATAGATAACATATGCATTAAAAGGACAGAATAAACTAAATTTCTTGAAATAATTATTGATGAGAAGATTTCCTGTAAGGCCCATATAAGTACAATAAATAACAAAATACCAAAAAGCATAGGTGTTCGTTAAAAAGCTAAACCAATGCTCTCACAATCTAATCTTAAAATTCTCTACTTTTCTTATATTTAAAGTTATTTAAATTACGCTAACATTGCCTGGGGAGCACAAATAAATCTAAATTAAATTCTCTATACGTGCATCAAAAATATGCATCAAGACTGGTTTATAATAAAAAAAAAACTTACTCATGACGATCCTTTACTAAAATCTTTAAACGCACTAAATATCTATCAAATTAATATATACCAAAATATTTTATTTATGTTGAAATACAAACTTGGACTAGTTTCAAATTATTTTTTTAATAACTTTTTTCAAATTAACGCTAATAAGTATACTACAAGAGGAACGGGAAATTTCACGTTGCCTATAAAAAAAACAAAATTTCGCAATATGCAATTGTATACCGTGGCCTTTTCCTATATAACAAAGTCATACCCTAAAATATAGAATTTAGTAGTTCTGGTAATTTTTATACTTTGAAGAAAAACTTTAAGCATCTCATAATTAACTCAACAAATTTTATTAATATGTTTTAAACATATTTGACAAAAAAGTGAAAAAGAAAAAATAACAAAATCCAAAACTCTTATACAACACCTACTAATTTTAATATCTCAATATTTTTTGTATTTATGTGTATTACTCTAGTAATTTCACTTAAAAAGTTTGCTTTTTAATTTTTTACTTATTTTATGTCTCAAAGGTTCTCGATGACAAGACTTCTTTAAGTCTTCTGCGAGTTTCGGTCATAATAAAAAAATATAAAAAAGCATGCAAAACTCAACTTTTACAAACTTTTTTTTCTCAAATATTATTTGTAGTTAGTTTGAAAATATGAATCTATAAAAAAATTAATAATATTTATATGCAACCTGCTGAAATAATTCTTTATCAAAACAACAATATGAAAAAATGCATTGTATTAAAATCTAAAATAAGCAAACTATTTTTAAAATGATAATATTTAATCTTAGCATTATTAAGAATCACCAAATTAGTTATATTTACAAAAAAAAATTCTTAATAATTAAAAATTAACTACTTTTTTTAATAAAAATAGTGAAATTTCGAAATACTCTAACTTCGGTCTCTCACGGATCAACAACGAAGAAGACAATTAGCAGAAATATTGTGAAATAATGGTAAATGCGATGATGTCCAAAGTAATAAAAAAGTTGACTAATTACAATAAAAATTTAAAATACTACTACTTATATTTTAAAAGGCCTTTTTTATGTGCCCTTTTTTTTTTTTTTTTTTTTTGTGCCCCAAAAGACTTTTTTTTGAGCCCGGAGTAACGCCTTAGTTACCGGTATTACCTGAATTTATATCGTAATTTTACAATAAAACAACATTTAAAAAATAGTTTTCATTATTTGTGACGTTAAGTTTGTGATATGATATTAGTATTTATATAGTGGCCGAACTTATGGGTAGGCTCTCTTGTCAAACCGTTATTTCGACGCTGTCCTAAAGGTCCGAAAATGTATAAAACGACTTTATTTAAAAGAGAACCTGCCTACCCCAAACCCTGAGTTGTTGTTTGCACACTCCGCTGCATGTTCTCTCTAAAAATAAGTCGGTGTATGTACACACCGCAGCGCAAATCCCTATGTACCCCATTTTGCCTATTTTCTAGAAACACAAACTTGCGGACGCAAAGGACGCTCAATGTCGGAATAGGGGTTTGACAAGAGAGCCTACCGAACTTATGAGATGGTATTGAAAGTTCGGTCAAAGTAGATGTTTTCATTTTAAATCAAATACTAGTACTAGTTTTTATTTTTCATTTTTTTATTTTCACAATATCAATTATCAATAAATTCTTCTGTATGTTTCAGGAAAAAAAATTATTTTTATTGGGCATTCATGAACTATTGCTTCATAATAGGCTTGAAATATTTCTGGACAATTTCTATTTTTGTTTATACTCTACCTATTTTTGTTTTAATCTAGAACATAAAAACTCAGAGTAAATTGATTTTATAGACATTCAGGGTCTTTATTAGTTTTCCCCTCCTTAAAAAAAGTGCGTTACGAAACAACCAGGCTAAATAAGCATTTACTATTTTCAGTAAAACAGAAAATGTATATAAAACAGATTTTTTTTTTCTTTTTTTTTTTTGCGCTTTAATGACTTCACTTATTTTATTAATTTTCTTTTGAGCATACTCTATTGAAATCATTTGGGACTAAACAAGCTACAGAAGTGAAACCATTTTGGAAATGATATATATAAAGGAATCCAATGCATTCAAATAAAAATTATTTACATTCGCTAAAAAAGTTGACTAAACTCCCTAATAATATGAATTATGAAAAAAATAGTATTGTATTTTTTTCATATCCTCTTTAAAATTTCTTGTTAAAATAATTTTTAGTTAAAAGCTTATTTAGTGTTAAGAACATATAAGATATAAATAAAAACATTTGTATGGTTAACTTTTGCAAGTAAATGTCTTTTAGCAATGCTAAAAATGCTAATATGCTAAATTACCATACTAAGTAAATTTAATAATTGTGTAACTTAACTGGTTGTTTCGATTTAGTTTGTAGGTAAATTTACTGTGATGTAGGGGAGATGGGGGCACATTGATCGTTGTAGCAGTGTTTTGTAAACTGGGAACAATCCGATATAGATATAAAAACTTATTAATTACTAAACTAAACTAGAACAATCTGTCTTTGAGTAAAAATAAATGTTTTAATAAAAAAGAAATGATGAGCACGATATATTTTAACATTACAACAAATCTTGCAAAAGATCAGTGTACTCCATGCAATGGGGTACTATAATCTCCGACTTGGGGCGCTTCGATCTTATATGAGTAACATTATTTACATATTTAATACTGCTATACCTAGGCCCGTAGGAACCGGGTGGGCAGCAGGTGCATTTGCCCCCCCCCCCCCCAATAATTTTTCAAATAAATAATTTGAAAAAATTGAATGTAAAAAAGACTGGAAAAAAAAAAGTTCCTTAAACCTATTTCGGGGTAGTGTTGCCACTCCAATACAATTTTTGTTTCTACGGCCCTGATACCTAAGTGCTACAAATGCATAAGTTGATGGGTATTAGTGTATATTATATAATAAATTTAAAAAAAAGTTCAATTTAAAACATATATATATATATATATATATATATATATATATATATATATATATATATATATATATATATATATATATATATATATATATATATATCATTACAACCAGTGCCGTGCCAGACAGTTGGTAGGCCCCCCCTAAAAGAAAAAAATTTTTGGGCCCTTGTAACACGTCAAGCCCGTTCCCCGGTTTAGGAGGGGGTAATTTGTTTTTAAAATCACTCCTTCCTCACTGCCCCACCCCCACCCCCTAAAAACTGTCAACCTTTAAAGTTTTATCAATAAAATTAAAAAGTAAGAAGAAAAAATAAAAAATTGGAATTAAATAATAATTTGATGTTTTGTAATTTAACTAAGCGCTGTGTCTAGCGCAACGGTACTGTTGCTTTAATTTTTGTGCCTAAAGTCACTAATAGTCATTGTGACTATTAATGAACCAATCGGAATTCAGCAAGTAGCGAAATCTGATTGTTTCTTTTTATAGGTTGCAAATATATACTTGTATACTGATATAGGGGTAAACACAATTTAGTGTACACACGTCTACTGACTATCTAGAAATTGGCGAAGTGGAGTGTGTATACATCGACTGACTATCTAAGGATTGGTGTTGTGGAACGTACATACATAGACGGAGGGTTTTGGCCTGGGCAGGCAATCTTTTGAATAAAAGATTGTTTTTTAAATTAAAAATCGGCAGCTGTATCTTTGCGCTGCGTAGACTAATTTAGTAATACAAAGCATCTTTTTCATAAGATTTAACTTAAACTAAGCTAAACAAAAACAAAACTTTCTAAACGAAAGTTTTACTAAAATAAAACGTCCACTAACTCAGCAATACAATCAATGGCAGATCCAGGTCACTGATTGGTCCTAATGGAGGATAGTCGGAACAACAACAAAAAAAAGGGCCCTTTTTTTTAGGTTAAAAACTATTTCATTTGATCATTTACAATGTTTATATATTGGCAAATATATACAGTACAATCTCTTTAATTCGAACAAAAATGGGGAAAATAAAAAATCGAATTAGAGTGATTTTAGAATTACAGAAAGTTTTTTTCACATAAGGGTATTTCACGGTGACTTTGCATTTAATCGATTTATGGAGGTTTTCAAATTAAGGAGATTCGAATTAGAGAGATTATACGGTATATATATTAAATGTGTGTATAACTTCAAAACAGCATTTTTTTAATTTTCCTTTTTTTTTTTTTAACTTTTATTAATAAAAATGTAAAGTTTGATAGTTCTTTGGGGGCTAATCCCCACCCCCTCCTTTGTATTCGCCAGTCAATACAATCATCATTGCATGCATGTCAATACATGCATCATTTTGTTAGGTTTACCGAATTTGAAAAAATAAGCAAACGTTAATACGAAGTTTTAATATAATAAATAAATAAAAAACACCTATATCATAATTTTAATTTTCAAGGGCCCCTTCAAATTCCTGGGCCCCCCCAACCGGGGGGTTTGGGGGGCTTTTGGCACGGCACTGATTACAACCCAATACACAACAGTGTATAAAGTTTTCATTAGAAAAATGATCACAATTTTATCTATGAAAATAGGCCCGTTATATACTACTAAAAAATATATGTGTAAAGTTCCACAAAACTTGAAGCTTATAAAATCTATAAGAATACAGTATTTTAAGTTTACAAAGAATATACAAGATTCATACCAGCTTTTTATTAGAGCTAAAGTTTACTAGATTATTTTTTAATATTATCTTCACTTAATTCAAATTTATTATAAACTTAACAAATATGAGTTAACAATAAGAGTCATACGGAAATCTTAGTGATAAGACTATTTTTGTCTTTTTTTTGCCCCGGCCATGTAAATATTTATTTATAAATTTTGGTATTGTAGCAATATTTAAACAGCAAAATATATACATAACTTTATAAAAAAATCTAATTAAAACTTTATTTGAATTTGTTTACTACTTTCAAAAAACACTTTTTATGATGAAAAACTGTATTTTAAATTTTCTCGACGCTGAAGTTGATCTTATCAAAAATTAAACAATGAAGGGTAGTATAGTGGTTAATTAAATTGCAATCTCTGTTAAATCAAGGCAAAAGTAAACGAGTAAAAGCTAAAAGATCATACTACCCCGGCGATCAATGCGCCCCCATCTCCCCTACTTTATCCATTTAAGTACATTTTTAAGTAACAATTATTTTATGAAATCTTTTTAAATATTTTTATATTGTAATATGAAATTTTTAAATTATATAAAGAGATATTTAGAGACACAATCTTAATGCCCCGTTTTGTTAAAAAAAAAAAGCAAATTTTAAAATCTCTATTTTATCAAATCTTGCTGATAAATACTTGAAATCAATTCAAAAATAGTATTAACAGTTATTTATATTATATTAACTATACTTATTAAATATGTCTATCACACTTGTTGAAGTGAAAAAATTAATAACGGAAATGTTAATGAAGTTCAGAGGTGGAAAGTAACGAATTACATTAATTCACGTTACTGTATACAGTAATTACATGTAATTAAGTAGTTATTTTGAGAATATCTACTTTTTAAGTATTTTTTTAAATGTATTTTTTTTTCTAAAGTATTGTACTTCGCTACATTTTAAATCATAGTCGTTACTGAGTAATAAAATTTATTGTTTAATTTCACAAATACTATGATTTAATTTTTTTGTTTTTTGAGTTTCGCTCGCTTTAATAAAAATGACACTTTTAAATTGATTTTAAAAAAATGTTAAGCGCGCTCGAAACGACTTTTAACTGTTTTAACTTGGTTTCTTTTCACTTTTTACGACCATAAAGAAATCTTCTGCGCAAAAAATAATTATACAAAAAAGAATAGACTATTATGATTTTTAACAGGTTTGTTATCTGACAGGCTGTTATACAAGTAACGCAGTAATGTTTACTTTGAGTACATTTTTAATAAGCTACATTTTACTTTTACTTGAGTAAACTTTTCGACCGGTAACTTTTACTTGTACTTGAGTAAAATTTCACTCAAGTAACAGTACTTTTACTTGAGTACAACCTTTTTTTTACTTTTTCCACCTCTGATGAAGTTTAAGATTGAGACAGAAGAAATGCTAAAGCAACAAGAAGACACTATTATCAACATAGTTAGTTCTAACACTAAAATATTTAACGATAGTCAAGGCGTAATAATCTAAGAATCAATGGTGTCCTTGAAAATGACAGTGAAAGCTGGGCTGATTGTGAAAAGAAGGTAAAGGAAATATTCAACTACATATTAGGAGTCAAAAATGTAAACATTGAAAGAGCACATAGAATAGGTAAAGTAGTTCACAACAAACATAGAACAATAATACTAAAACTTCTTGATAAAGATAAAACTGAAATTCTTAACAACTCTTCCAAATTAAAAGGTAAAAACATTTTTATATGTGAAGATTATTGCAAGGAAACGAATGTTATAGGAAAGACGCTACATGATAAAATGAAAATCGAAAGGCAAGCTGGCAAATAAGCATATATTTCATACGACAAACGTTTTGTTCGGGATTGAAATTCCGAAAAAAAGTAATCTTATCTTTTTAAATTTTTATTATATTTTTTACATAAACTTATTTGCTTTGATTAATTATGGCATTAGTAAACGAGATCAAAACTTTTACTATTTTTGATAAAAATGCTTTTTCATTGCACGAAAACATTAACAAAGACAATAATAATTAATGAAAATAATTATTATTTCTATGAAATCAACAAAGAATGTTTTTATTACTATCCGTGGGAAGTAGAGGGGTTTCTATTTAACAATATTAGCAATAAAAACTTAAATCAAATTAGAACTCTACACGTTAATATTCAAAGCATTAATTGCAATTTTGAAAAACTTCAAAATTTACTTAAAGAAACAAATAACGCTTTTAAGATAATTTGTTTAACTGAAACTTGGGCTACTGCCAACGATTTAATTAATGGCTCTAGTTTCCATCTTTCTCATTTTGAAATAATATCACTTGAAAGGCAAAATAATAAGCGTGGTGGCGGAATTCTAATTTACGTTCATGAAAATATTATGCATTGTTTTAAAAACGATCTTAGTATTTCTAACGGCGGTGGAGAACCTTTAACTATTGAAGCAAACAAAAAACATTCTTCTAAGTTGCTGTTAATGACCACCTGATAGTGTGGCCGAAAACATGAGCATGTTGTTACTACAAAACGTTTTTAAAAAAGGAAATAATATAAATAATTTTTTTTTTCTTATTGAAGACTTTAATATGAATTATTATATATATAATGATGACAACAAAGTTAGAAACTTTTATGATTCAATTTTTGAGGCTGGAGCCTAAATAAATCGCCCGACGAGAGTGACAGAATACTCAGTAACTTTACTAGACATCGTAAACAGAAAAAAATGTTTTAAAGAAATTTTCATAAAGATTATTAGCGTTATCATTAAAGTTTAAATGTTTCCAATGAAGTAGCAATAGTTGGTTTTTAAATAATTCAATTTTTGATTGATTAAAATCATTACAACAGACATCTTTAATAATGAAATAAAAAATAGAATCCTAAAAACAGATATCTTGGATTACTTTCCTATTTTTCTGACTATACCCACTAACCAAGCAAATGTAAAAAAACCTAACAAAATCTTAACTAAACGTATTTTTAATAATCAAAAATTGAATCGTTTAAAAACCAACTATCGCTAATTCATTGGAAACATTTAAACTTTAATGATAACACAAATAATCTTTTTGAAAATTTTTTTAAAATATTATTTTCGGTTTACGATGCTAACTTTCCTAATCTTACTCATACATCAAAAAATTAAAGACATAAATAATCCTTGGGTTTCAACCAAGGGTTTCAAAAAATCATCAAAAACTAAGCTAAAGTTATATATAAAGTACCTAAAAACAAAAACTCCTGCAAGCGAAAAAATATACAAAGACTATAAAACCTTATTTGAAAAAATCCGGAAAAGCTTAAAAAAACTACTACTTAAACTTGATTAATAAATAAAAATGACATAAAACGCAAAATACTATAAGAAAACAAAGAACATACTCAAGTTTTTTGCCACACATGCTTAAAATCGATAACAACATTTTATACGATCCACAAATTGTAGCTCATGAGTTTAATAAATTTTTTATTGAAATTGGTCCAATCAGATATCAGATAAAATTTCAATTACAAAAACTTCTTTTAATGATTTTTTAACACCTATTGATAAATTCGCTCTGATGAACTATCGTCCGAATTATCCTTTAAAAAGTTTGAGAAAGCTTTTAAAACCTTAAAAAAAATAAAGCAACTGGACCTGATGAAATTAACGGAAATATAGTTATAGATTGCTATGAACAAATTAAGAATATTCTTTTTAAAGTCTTGAAAGCATCCATCGAGCAAGGAATTTTCCCTGAGCGCTTAAAAATAGCTAAAATTAATCCAATTCATAATGAAGGCGACAGATCCAATATTAATAATTGTCGCCCCATCCCTATCCTACCTATATTCTCTAAAATCCTAGAAAGAATTATGTCTAACAGAGTTAATAATTATCTTAATAACAATAACCTACTATACAACAATCAATTTGGTTTCAAAAAAGATAGTTCAACTGAGCATGCCATTATTTAATTTGTACGCAACATCTCCAAATCATTTGAAAAAGCTCAATATACATTAGGTATTTTTATAGATCTATCAAAAGCATTTAATACGGTTGACCATATTATTTTAATACAAAAAATGAAATATTACGGTTTAAACAATAGTGCTTAACCTTGTTTTATAAGCTATTTAACAAATCGTAAGCAAGTAGTCTATAGTAATAATGGCGTTCAAAGTGGATCCTTAAATATAATCTGTGGTATTCCACAAGGTTCTATTCTTGGACTGCTGCTATTTCTTATCTATATCAATGATCTAAACAAAGCCTCTAACCCGATGAGTATTATTTATGCAGATGACACTAACTTATTTCAATCCCACACTGATGTTTACAAACTTTTTTCAAAAACTAATAATGAACTTATAAACATTAATAAATGGCTTGAATGTAATAAATTAACGTTAAAATTACTAGCTTTAAAAAAACTAACAAGACTAAATGGATTCTTTCTCACTCCCTCTCAAAAAAACGTTATTTACCAGATATTATGCCTTAAATTTATATTGATGAAATTTTAATAAAAAGAGATAGGTGTTTATCTTGATGAAAATATTGCTTGAAAAAACCATATTAATCATATAAGCACCAAGGTATCTAAAAATATTGGCATTTTGTATAAATCCCGATCTTACTTAAACAAAAAAGACTTATACAGCTCTATTACTCATTCATACACAGCTATATAAACTACGCAAATATTCCATTGGGTAGTACCGAAAAAAGTAAACTACAACGTCTATATCGCCAACAGAAACTTGCGATTCGCGTAATTAACTATGTGGATCGCTCTGCACATTCAAAGTCTTTCTTTGATGAAATGAAAATACTTTATGTCTACAAACTTAAAGTCTTTAATATTATGTTTAGCTTATATGTGGAAAAACAATTTATCCCTACCTGTTTTTAACGACCTTTTTACGTTAAAACTTACTTATAAGTACTCACTAAGAAACAGCGATTCGCTAAACGAACCATCTTGTAGAATAAATTTTAATAAGTTTTGTATTAATTATCGAGACCTTACCTTTGCAATAAAATAATTCTCCCTAATTTTGATCCTTTTATCCGTTTTTCTATTTTTAAAACTGTATTAAAAAATTTTTTTTCTTGCTATAGATGACATTTTAAGTTACTATTAATTTGAAATATAAACTTGATTTATGAGATTTATAGAAATATTTATATTAATAAAAAGTTAAACACCCGGACTAATGATACGGGTTCAAATCCTGCCACCGCCAACTCAGTACTACGGTACGCAATAATGTTGGTCAATAACGGATGCTACTTTGGATTAGTCTTAATGACTATTTGTGGCTGATCCTATGCTAAGCCAACAATATCTTTGGATATAAAAACATTGTATAAAAAAATATAGCATGAAAACTCAAATAAATAAAATAATAAATAAAAAATAAATGAATAATAGATTTATTTTCTTTGAACTCCAATAGTTACTTTTAGCAACTATTCTAATTCTATCTAAATATTATTTATATAATATTAGTTTAACATCTAATTAAGAAATATATTCTTTATGTAAATATAAAAAAACCGCTATAAACAAGAATCAATTTTTTTTTATTATTAGTGTTTGTACAACTTAATTCTGATAAAAAAACTTAATCTAATTAACTTAAAGGGTATAGAAAAATTATTTGTACACGCAATATCAAAATATTTTATTAATTTTATTTATTTTTAGATTCAGTTTTATTCTTGGGTACTTCTACAGACGTACTAGACTTACCCTAGATCCGTCCCTAGTTTATATTAAATTTGTATATATAATATAAAAATTTACGTTCTTATTTTAATGAATAAATTATTTCGAATCGCTGCGTTTCAAGGTCTTCAAAACTATAATATTTTATGCTGTTTTTGCGCCAAAAATTTTCTAAAATATTTAAATGTAAATAGTTGTGTTTTTGATAAAAATCTGATAAAAATACGGCTAACTAAAACACTTTCCCTATTTGAATGACTAAACAAGTAGTAATAAAGTTGTCTTGATAAGATATATTTTATATGTTATATTTATCAAAAACAAATTGTAACAAATATCAGCCATCGCATAATAGCATGAAGTAATTTATAAACTTTCTTTTTATAACCTTGTTAAGTTTGTAGACCTGTAGGCCAGGGTAAGCGAGGTGTACGCTTTATATATATATTTGTAAAAGGCTTTTACAAATATATATACAGGGCCGCCAAGAGGGGAGGGGGCAATTGAAGTAGTTTGCCCCGGGCATCACAGTCTATGGGGCATCACATGCCTTAAAAAAAAAATTATTGAAATGATAAAAAATTTAGCTGATAACGTATTTAAAGATTAAGCAATTTTTGTGTATTAATTTCTTTCTCCTTTTAAACTTTGTTTGCATTCAAAATAGGATAATTATTACTTTACAAGGTTTTCATTATCCATTTGAACGCACGCGTTTTCATTGGCCTTTTGTTCGCATGATAGAATAAAAAGCGTTAAATTTTTTTTTTCTTATTTAACGTTTGTAAAAGCCTGACTTCTAATAGTTAACTTATTTTTGCTTAAACCTTGCGTCCCTGTGAATACTTTTGTGCATATGTATGTTTTTGACTCGCCTGCATTTTGTTCCGACTATATTTTGACAAGAAACTTATCTTCAGTGGATATTTTAATTGTAAGTACTGACTTTTTCTCTGCAATTAATAACACCAAAGTATTATAAAGTTTTTAACTCGCTCTCGATGATGAAGTAAAGATTCTAAATGGCCTTTTGATGGATCTGGATCGAATCCGTCTGTCTTGGGACCTGATTTTGATAGAGGCAACAGAAGTTGCAAAGAACTTGAAATTTGATAAAATAATGTTTACTGTGAAGAGAACGCGAAAAAAGATCATCTTAGATGAAACTGATGGTTACAACCACGAAGAAGCATCAAAAAACTTTGAGTGTAATGTCTTCAATGTTGCACTCGACAATCTGACTAGTCAAATGAGATCAAGATTTAAAGTCATAGAAGAGAAATGTAGCAAGTTTTAGAAGACTTATGTAAAAACGAATTTTCTGATGAAGTTCGGCATTTTTTTTCCGTAAGAAGAAATATTCTAGCCAGCGAAAAGCCTGTCGAACTTCTAAATGAAGTTTATGCAAAGAGGCTGCATTCAATATTTCCGCAAGTGTGTGTTTCTCTTAGAATCTTTCTAACATTGCCCGTTTCAACATCTGAAGGAGAAAGATCTTTCAGCAAGTTAGCTATCATCAAAGATTATCTTCGTTCCCCAATGGGCCAGGAGCGATTGTGCTACTTGATGATCTTTTCAATCGAATCAGATTTAGCCATTAACGTTAATTATGAAGAAGTTATTTCAAATTTTGCTGCTAAGAAGGCCCGGAAGATGTGTTTGTCAATTAAGAATTGATTTTATCATAGTTTGTTCTTGCAAACCAAAATTAAATGTGATTTTAGGTTTTTTATGAAAGTAAACTATATTAATTTATTTGCTATTTTAAGACCTGAAGTATGATAGGGCATCCATTAAACTTTTGGACCCGGGCATCACAAAAGCTCTGGGCGGGCCTGTATATATATATATATATATATATATATATATATATTATATATATATATATATATATATATATATATATATATATATATATATATATATATATATATATATATATATATATATATATATATATATAAACTAGGTCTCCGAAAAGAAGGAACTAGGTTTCCGAAAAAAGTTAACTAAGATCTTGTTATCGAAACCTTAAAAAAAACAACTATTAACGGAATCTTTTATATAAGCAAAACTATAATCAATATAAACAAATTGTATATAAATATAAAAACAATAGAAATGGTTTTAAACAACATTTTTTTTTTTTTTTTTGGTATTTGTTAAAAATTACAAAAAATATATTGCAATAATAGCAAACCCTAGCCGGATGAAGACAGACTTGTCTTATCACCGAGCCCCGTTACAATGTTGTTTTTAAACGTGTTTACATTACGTTTTACTAATAAGTGGTAAAATAAAATAGGATAAGTATCTACAAACCTCCAACAATAAAATAAATTTTCGCCAATAATTTTTCAGCGGAATAATTAAAAAATAAAGATAAAATAATACAAAAGTCAGATAGTCGTGAAAGTTATAATTCACAAAAAATCGCGTTACGTTTTATTAAAAATAGTCCAATATATACATAAATAATTAGTGCTGATTAATAAATATCAACAAAAACTGTAAACAAAAACAGTAAAAAAAAATAAATAATGATAATTAGGTTTTTTTTTTTTTTATATAACTATAATTAAGTCTTTATAAATAAGATACAGTAGAGTCCTTGTGCCCACCTGTTACAGACCACCTGAAGGTGGTATAACAAACTTTTCAATTCACAAATTCACAAATATTTCTAAAAAATAACAAAGAATATAAAATATTATTCTGTATTGGGGACATAAATATAAACTTTACAATTAATATGCTGTTACCAAAACTTTTTTTGACGATATGTTTCAACAGTACATATTTCCTATAGTAAACAAACCAACTCTAACAACTAATAACATTAAATTCAATCACTGCAATAGACATCATATTGACTAATTCGTTTTATGATACTTCATTAAAAGCAGATGTAATCAAAACGGATATATTCGATCACTTTTCGATATACTTTTTCTTGAAAAAATTCAAGAAATAAAAAATAATAACTCTAAAATCAAAGTTTTTAAACGAAAAATCAATAATTTTACTATTCAACAGTTTAAAGACTCACTATCGGCAGTGAAGTGGGACAGGATGTACCAAGAATGCAACTTTTGGCATACCAGCTCCGCTTATAATGAATTTATAGAAATATTCTTAAAGCACTATGATAAGCACTTCCCTATAATAAAATATGTCCATGGATTACTAAAGGTATAAAAAAATCTTCAAAAAAAAAAAAAAACTTTACATCAAGTATTTAAAAAATAGAAATAAAAAAAATCTAAATACTTACAAACAATACAAAAATTTATTTGAAAAAATTAAAAAAAGTTCGAAGAAAAATTACTACTCAAACCAAATAAAAAAGGCAACTGGTGACATTAAAAAAACATGGAATACTATAAAAGAAATAATTGGGAACAAAAAGTTAAATCAAGTAATTTACCTGCTCAAATCGTCATAGAAAATATAGAGCACAGTGAAAAAATTACGATTGCTGAAAAATTCAACGATTTTTTTGTTAACATTGGCCCTAAACTTGCCTCAACAATTAAATCTTCTAATAATTCATTTAAATCATACCTAAGTGATATCCAGAGCGAACTAAAATACAAAAAACTACTAAGAACTTAATGTTCCTTAAAATTAAATAAAACTCCAGTTATTGATGATATCTGTAGTAGGGTAGTGGCAAATGTCTTTACAACAATATTTAAATTTTTAAATCTTCCATTAAAACAGGAGTTTTACCAGAAAAGTTAAAAATTGCTAAAGTAGTACCAATATTTAAAACAGATAAATCTTACTTACTTAACAACTATAGACCTATCTCGGTACTTCTTACCTTTTCTAAACTTCTTGAAAGAATAATCTATAACAGATTGTATGAGTATTTAATCCAAAATAAAATCTTAAATAAAAAGCAATTTGGTTTCCAAAAACAATATTCAACTGAACACGCAATCCTAGATCTAGTTTAAAATAAAAGTGATTCTTTTGATAAAAAACAGTATGTTCTAGGCATCTTTATAGACCTGTCAAAACCGTTTGATACTGTAAATCATAATATCTTACTTAAAAAAAATGAGATGCTCTGGGATAAAAAACATAACCATTGACTGGTTCAAAAACTAAGCAATAGACAACAATGTGTTTTTTCAGATAATTATAAACACTCAAAACTGCAAAGAATTGAGTGAGGTGTCCCCCAAGGTTCCATGATTGGACCTCTTTTGTTTCTTCTATATATTAAAAACCTTACAAAAGCATCGAAAAAACTTGATGTAATTATGTTTGCCAATGACACAAACTTATTTTATTCCTCGAACTCAATCAAGGACCTATATGAATGTATAAACAAAGAGCTTAAAAATTTAAAAATTTAAAAATACATATTGTTTCATTCCAAAGAACAAAGAAATAATATACCAGCTATTCTTCCCTCGCAAAAAATAGACCATTTAAACATTGATAGAGCAGAATCAGCTAAACTTCTTGGGATATTTATTGACAAAATATATCTTGGAGAGCCCATATAAGTACAATGAACACCAAAATTTCAAAAAATATTGGGATACTCTGCAAATTTAAACCTATGTTGTTCCAACTTAACCTTAAATCGCTTTGTTTTTCTTACATCCAAAGTTATCTTACGTACGCTAATATTACATGGGCAAGTACACACAAATCCAAATTGACTACTATTTATATAAGTCAAAAACATGCATCAAGATTAATTTATAATAAAGATAAATTCACCTATGCTGAACCCTTACTAAAAACCTTATATGCACTAAATGTTTACCAAATCAACATCTACCTAAATGTACTATTTATGCTTAAATAAAAACTTGGACTAGTCCCATCGCATTTTTTAGATAACTTCTTTCAAGTAAACTCTAATAGATATATAACAAGAGCAACAGGTTCACACTGCCTAAAAGAACAATAAAGTTCTCACGGTTTTCTATTTCCGTTAGGTCTTCTTGGGGCACCTAAATAACAAAAAAAAAAAAAAAAAAAGAGAATCCAGTTAACTCGGACCGTGGATAAGTCGGAAAAATTTTCAATTCCCTTTAAATTCTCTATTCATACCGAACGCTTCACTAAACTTAAGTGAAGTGTTCACATTGTTTAAGTTTTTTTTTACTATTTGATGTAAATTTTTTTATTTGCAAATAAGATCAATTTTATTTTTTCAAAAAAAAAAAATCTTTTTTGTTTTTATTCTACGTGCCTCTAAAAGTTCTGTCTTATCAAGAACATCTTGGTCTTTGTAAAAGTTGAGAGGAGGGGGGCATTTGTATACACTCAAAGCATAAATATGCTTTAGTGGCTGTTCAAAAATAACACTCGTTGTGAAAGAGGGTATTAGAAAGTGTCATCAATTATCTTATGGGAAATGGAGTGGTTAGCTACATTGTGGCGTTACACATTTATGCTAATAATACTTATTTGATGCATGCATACATTACTGCTGAAATATAATACATTCTATTAAAATTGATGCCTACCAGTGAGCTTGCAATGAGCTAGTTATAGCATCAAGTTTAGTGTAATTAAAACTCTTTTAGTAGGTTTATTTAAAAATGCGCGACGTCACGTTAACGGAACTATCTTTCTTGTTCAAGAAAACATTTAAAGCTGTACTAATGGGTACACGGACAACCGGGTACCCGCCCGTTGGTTACTGCCTGGGCAGCATTATCAAATGACGGGTAACCGTTGTTCATGCAAAAAAACAAAATATTTCAATTTAAAAATTATCAATTCTAACTTTTTTTTTTGTTTTCAATTAATAATTGAAATAAAACAATTTAACAATATGAATTTGATATGTATATTAAGATCTTGACGAAATGGTTTCGATTTATTTATCACCGTTAGAATTTCTGAAAGTTGAACAAAAACGTTCGTGAAGTTATTTGAGTTTCTGATTTAGAAACCCACCTTTTATTCTTCACTTTATATATAATGTTTTCTTTTACGTATATCAGAACTCCTCCAACTTGTTTAGTAATATGTCTCTATGACAACATTTATGAAATCTAAAAGATGGAGAGTCAGCAAAGCAAATTATATATAAAATGTCTTCAATTTCTTATTAAAAAGGTATACAGTTTTTCGAAAAAAAAAAATTGTTTTTAACAGTTACCCGGGCAAGCATTTTTGCGATTTTTGACAGCCTTAAAAACCACCCAACCTCCCTCGGTAAATATGCAATTATCAAAATGGGAATGACGTAGTGGAGCGTAAAATTTTGTGACATAAGTGTATAACGGTTATACATAAAGCTTTAAATCTCAGTAATAAATTTTTTTTTGATAAAAAATTTAAAACTTTTTTTTTCATTATGAAAATGAATAAAAAAAAAATTGTTATGAATTTTTTTTTAAGTACCAAAAATATAATGCAAAAGTTTCATTATTATATTTTATATTTTTATTTATTTATTATATTATTATATTTATTATATTATATTATATTTTTTTATCATTTAGTATTGAACTTTTTTGAATATTATTAGTTTTATTGAAATGATTTTTACGTGTCTTATACGGACAGCAAGTTATTTTTATAATTAACTATATTACAACAATTATATCTAGCTATTTTTCAATGATTGTTTTATTTTTAAGCTGAGTTATTGTTTGCCTTAATTTAAAAAAGCTAAATATTTCTTTATTTTATTTTTATCGCTTTTTTTTTTTAGAGTATGGGCGTGTAGTTTATGCAGATATGTGATTTTTTTGAGAGCGTAATGTTCGAACATGTTCAAATAATAGATAGCGAACATTTTTTCATTTTTAGAACTGTGCAACTGAAGAATAACTGCTTGTCTTTAACTGTCCCGTTTCACCCCAATTACTTACTTGCCACCACCTACTTGTTTGCCACTACTTACTTGCTTATATAGGGTTTCGTTACTTAAGTTCCAATTTTATGAATTAGTTTATTGTATGAATTTTTTAAAACCATAAGACTTTTGCTAATGAAAACATTGTTTACAAAAATAGTTTTGCCGTAAAAAAAAACATGGCTGAGAATCGTTTGAGGAAGTTCTGCATTTTTTGAGAAAACAGTTTTACATCGTTTAATAATATGGTTCTACAAAGTTTAAGAACAAGGTTCTGCATAAGTTAAGAATATTGGGATTAATTGAAATTTCTTTTCGAATTAAGTAGCTACACAGTTGTTTTTTCATTGCCTTATTTCATTTTTTATTGCTGTGCTGTATCGGCTTATAATATTATTTAATATATTAGATATTTTATGATTATTTTTGGAAAATAATAACTTCATCTTTTTTTTTCATTCTCTATAGCTTAAGAGCATAAACCAGCTATGTTTATGAACATAGATTTGCTTTGTTTATTGATACAAACTTTTTGTTTTAAAAAAAAGATATTAGTTGTGTATATACGTCGGTCTTTTATTTGTTGAACTCGTGTAGAAAGTCAGAAGCTTTCGATAGATATTAAAAAAAAAACATTCTTCTTATAATATCTTGTTTAATCTTCCTCGTATAATATGCATTCTTTACGCTAATTTCTTCTGACAGTAAAAATAATTTAAACAAAGTGAAAAGAAAAATTTACAAAATAAAAAAAAAACTGAATTTTTTTTTAATGAAAAAACATATATATATATATATATATATATATTTTTAGTTTACATGTCGTATAATATAAATTTGGAATCAGCAGATCTTACTTAACCATAAAATAATTGAAATAAAAATATAATATAAAATAAAACACGAAAAAAGTTAAATCTAAAATAGTTTAGATAATATACGATTAAAATATTATTATCTCAAAAATAATTTTGTATTCAATAAATGTGACGGCTCCAATGGAGTTGCATAACCCCCGAGCAGAATATTTAAGTCCTTTAATATCAATGTAATCGAGAACCTAATTTTTATAAAAATATAATTTTTGTATCAGCATCCTTCCTAAAATATTTCTGTATTCGTCACTCTATACTAACCGTTAAAAAAAATGTTTTAACATTAAAGTTTTGCACCATGGACTTTCTCACGTGTAAAAAAATAGTTTCACCTAACGCAAAATTTAATTAAATTTGTTATAACATGTAGTTTAGTTAAAATTTTTAAAGTTTTGAAAAAACATAATCTTTCTGTTTTTTCAAAATTTTATGATTATGATTTTTCTTTAGAAAAAGGAAAGAACATAATCTAACAATTTTTAAAAACAACTAAGTTTCAAATAAAAATTGACCGTCTTCTGGTCTTCTGGAACTTTACTGAATTAACTTTGAATAAGTTCAATTCAATAAGTCCTTTATTTAGCTAATTTTCTTTAATACTTGGCTATGAGTTTTCGTCATCAATGTCAAAGAAGCAACGAAATCAATGATTTTCAAATTGAAATACTATTTGAGGTATTAGAAGTGCAATTTATTAATATAGACTAAAAGATTTTTTTAATTACCAATTTGTTTGAGCTGCTCAGAGACGGATCCAGGAATTTTGTTGGGGAATAGGGGGATGTTGAAATATTTTTATACTTTGTATCCCATTTGCGACTTCAAAAAAAAGGTTCTCCACTTCACATATATTTTAGTATTTTCAAACTCTGGTAGGGAGGAGGGGAGGATGCATCATCCCCTTACTCATTACTTCCCCCTCTTTCTCGATCCGTCGCTGGAGCTGCTCTAATTTAGCTCTGTAAACTTCTTCATGATTCTTCGACTAACCTCCAACTTTAATAGTGGTTGCTTTCAGCTTTATTAAAGGTTTTTTTTAAAAAAAAAAAAAATTAATTATTCGAAAAGCAAAAGCATTTTAATATTAATTGGAATGAATGAAATAAAAAGCTATAAAAGTCATTCAATATATTCGATCGGTTTTATTA
>NC_061165.1:41452544-41460044 GCF_022113875.1 Hydra vulgaris
CAAAATTTGACGTAAAACGGACATATACATATATAAAATATAACTTTTTTTATTATTATTATTGTTTTTTAAATATTTTACAAATATTCACTTAATTAAAATAAATTAATTAATTATCTTAATATACGCTGATTTCTTTAATACAAAATAAATTTTGGTTTATTGAATAACTATATAAAAGTATATTTTAAAATCATGCAAGTGCGTTAAAAACAAACGTAAAACGTTCTTTGAAAGAAATGCAAAAATATATAAATAATCAATTTTACTTTTTATTTAATATGTTATTATTTAAAAAATAAATCTATAAAGGCACTGAGGGAACTTCAAATTTTGCTCCCCTCCCCCACCGCAAAATACTTTTTAGGCCCCAACCACAAAAAGGAAAAAATAATTTTTATCTAAATATATTAGTTTCATCTAAATATAATATATAAATGTCAAAAATATTGGTCCCCTACAGCTCTGTAGCTTGCCGCATTGCGGGATTTGCGGTATGGTAATTCCGCCTCTGTATAAAAGTCATTCAATATATTCAATGTTCAATTATGTTCAATAGATCAGTTTTATGTTAAAATTCAACGTAAAACGGACATATACATATATAAAATATATCTTGTGCTTTTTCTTTTTTTATTTTATAAAAATATTTATATAATATTTAAACACATAATAAAATAAATTAACTCACTTAATGAATACGCAGATTATTTTTTCACGTAAATATAGTTTTTGGTTTTTGAATAAGTATATATAAGTATATTTAAAAATAAAGTGCTTTAAAAACAAACGTAAAACAGTCTTTTTCTTTATTTTGTCTTTTCTTTTTCAAATTTTTTATTTCAAGTTAGTTAACAGAAACTAAACACATTATTTCGCATTGTTTTCTTATGATAAATTTTGTATATAATTGCAAACCATAAGTTTCTTTATTCAAAAAGTAAGTAAAAAATTAATTCAAAAAGTAAGTAAAAAATTAACTTAAAGCGGACATTTATAAAAATGTGAAATTATGAATAAAAAAGCAAATAAACGAAAGTTTAGGTTCTTCATAACTTAAATGTTAACACTAATAATAATAATAATAACAATATTAACTTATTTGCAAACTAATAAGTTTTCAAGTCGAAAATGCGTTTTAGAGAAAAAGTGAAAACTGTTCCGTTTTCTATGATCAAAATTGATTGTATATGTTGTATAAGATATACACTTTATAAAATATTGGGTTATTGTTTTATATAAGGTACCACTAAACTTATATAGCAAATAAATATTATTTATTAACAATTATAACTCAAATAAAAAAGAAAAAGTTTCAAACAAACTATGAAAAACCAGATTTTAATAAATGTCTGTTTAAGGACACGTTTTTACTACTAGCAGATATACACTGATAAAAAAAAGAAAGCGAAAATTTGAAGAGATTCATCAACCAATCGCATTTTTTTTATTTATATTTACTTTATAAACAATTTTAAAGCAATAGCCTATTTTTTAATAACTTAAACCAAGTAACTTTGCTAAAATTTAATCACAAAACGCAAAGCGGACAGCAAATTGTCCGCTTTACGAAACGGTCCGTTTTAGGGTGGATTTTTTATACATATATGTCCGCTTTAAGCTGATTTACAAACATATATATATATATATATATATATATATATATATATTCTATACATTACCTTATATAAATATTTTTTAATAAATTGTAAAAAATTTTTTATAAAATAATATATATATATATATATATATATATATATATATATATATATATATATATATATATATATATATATATATATATATATATATATATATATATTCTATACTTTACCTTATATAAATATTTTTTTAATAAATTTTATATATATATATATATATATATATATATATATATTTATATATATATATATATATATATATATATATATATATATATATATATATATATATATATATATATATATATATATATATATATATATATATTCTATACATTACCTTAAATAAATATTTTTTAATAAATTGTAAAAAAGTGTTTATAAAATAATATATACATATATATATATATATATATATATATATATATATATATATATATATATATATATATATATATATATATATATATATATATATATATATATATAAAACGTTAATATATACTAACGTGTAATGCCCGCCGTTAGTTATGTGCAAACACGCACGATTAAGCATTAAGTTGAGCGTCATGTAATATGATAACGGTATATAAAATAAAGTAAACGGAACTTGACATTTTCAATAAATTGTTTAAACCTAACAAATTGTTTCTAAATTAAACTAAAAGCATTTACACTTTTTTAAAAATAACTAAATTGCAAAGAACATTCTACGTTATCTTCTTAGACTCATTGACCAATAAGTTGGAAGGGACACATTATTCTAACAGAAATTTTTTTTTC
Organism: Hydra vulgaris; assembly: GCF_022113875.1. Classification (NCBI taxonomy): domain Eukaryota; kingdom Metazoa; phylum Cnidaria; class Hydrozoa; order Anthoathecata; family Hydridae; genus Hydra; species Hydra vulgaris. Next base: position 41,454,989 of record NC_061165.1, read on the forward strand.
AAAAAATACTTAAATGATGTACAAAATAAGGTACACGTTAGATAAAAATTCTTTAAAGTTTGCTTATTTTTGATATAAATATAGCTGCATTTGTTTTTGTAATATTGTTTGAGCAAGCACTAATTCTTTAAATCTAGCGCTATCTAAAAGAAACAAAAATAAAAAACCGCCTGTACTTAATGTTAATAAATACAGAACCAGTCTTTTAAAGAGCTTAGAGTGCTTGATAAAAAATACTTTTATTCATGTTTAGATATAAAAATTATATGTTACATTTATTTCTTTAAAGACCCCCCCCCTCCTTCCTTTAAAAACGTACGTTTTTGAAGTACTCCTTCCCCCCCCCCCCCCCCCCGTACGCTTTTGAAGAACTCCCTCCTCCTTTTCTTTTCTTTTAATGAGTTAAAAACTTAAAATTTATATAAAAAAAACATTTTTTAAGTAACTTAAATATTAGGGATCGTCCATAAAGTAAAACTAATGAATCATCAAAAAGTGTTGATATTCTTTATATTTCAAAACGTTCCATTTTATTAAAACAATTGCTCAATACTTTTTAAAAACAAATGAAGTATAAAAAAAATTTCGAAATTTCTTTATATTTCAATTTTTAATTAATTAGCACAACAACAGTGTTACTAAGGGTAACAAGTTTAAATATTAATTTTTGAAACTGTTATGTAAAAAATATCTTTTATAATTTTTTAAACTTTATCTTGTAAAAAATGTTTTTTAATAAAAAAAAGATACTATAAATTATTTCAAAGCTAAACAACAAACAACCCTGTCTGCATTTACTGTAACTTGTAACATTAAGTTGTGCTTTAAATAGTCAGTTAAAAATTAGTTTGAAAGCAAAATTAATAAAATGAATAATAGTGAAAAATACAAAACCATTTACCAACAAGTAGCAAAAGCTATGCCACAAAAAACATCCGATGAAACAGACAAAATAGATTTTGAAATCAATAAAACAGTAGCTACTTCTTCAAAATTTGATATTCGAAAAAGTCAAAAATCACAAACGGAAGTATCACTTGATCAGCCGACAAATTCTCATACTCCTCAACAAGAGAAAATTCAAACTGAAATTTTGCAGTTACAAGAGCAGTTGTTAACATGAGTAAATGTGCGCCGTGCCGGATTGATAACAGACAAGCTTAAAACCCAATTAGTTTTTTTAGAAAAGCAAATAAAAATTAAACAAATCCGTCTTAAAAAAACAAAACGTGAAGCAATCCGTCAAGCCTACGCAGAGCAAGTTTTTTTTCAAAACGAACTTAATGATATTGTCGATGACACGCCCTACTTAAAATCAAAACTTCCTAAATTCAATAGAGAAAAAAATGGTAAACCAGCTGTATTTGAAGAAAAGCCAGATCTTCTTAATGCCATCGTTAACATTGCATCAATAGGAGCCGCTGCTAGCGATCGACGAAGATCGCAGGAGTAACGTTTACGTAAGACACTTGATGACTTAAGTAAAAGCCTACTAAAACTGGGTTATTGTTTATCGCGATCTGCAACTTATTTAAGACTGATGCCTAAGCGATCAAACGCACTTGAGGGAATACACCATATTTAGAAGGTTCCTTTGAGTATTTTCAATTGATCAGGACTGCTAGTACAGCTCGTGATAAGCATATTGATGCTGGATTTACATTTGCGTGCATGCAATATATGGATAAAATTTGTTCAATGTTTGGTCCAGATTCATGCTTTTATTTAAGTCTAGACAACAAAACCAAAGTACCATTAGGATTAGTAGCTGCAACAAAACAATCACTAATTTTGATGCATCTTGATATCAAGTACGTTTGCCAGATCATGATTTTTTAGTAGCCTCCAGACATAAGCTTATACTGTCTGTTTATGCAGCTTTTATTATTGATACAAACAAATTTGCTGACGCAGTGTAATATTCTGGAACAACGTATATTGTTATTAGATCTATAAAGCATGATAGCAGCACAGCTTTTTTACTCATGGCCGTATTTTGGAGCTACTTGTTTCAATTGAAAACTTTAAGTTTCACATTTGTACTCCAGATGGTCAGGTAAAATCTATATTTGTATTGCATGTGATGGAGGCCCTGATGAAAATCTAAGGTTTTGCAAACCATTGCAAGTTGCAATTGCGAGATTTATTAAATATGGATTTAGATGTCTATATAACTCATGCACCTCATTATTCAGCATATAACAGGGTTAAACGGCGTATGGCTCCTCTGAGTCGAGAGTTAGCAGGATTGGTTTTGCCACATGATCATTTTGGGACACATCTAAATGCATTTTGAAAAATAATTGACGTTGATTTAGAAAAAAAAAATTGCTAAAGCTGCAGAAACTCTAGCTGAGGTATGGTCGGATATAGTAATTGATAACTATTCTGTTGGTGCTGAATATGTTAAACCTTCCTAACTCTCAACAATACCAGAGCAAGATTCAAAATGGTTTGCAAATCACGTAAAACAAAGTCAATATTTTTTAATGATAGTTAAGTGTGATGCTCTGGGATATATAGGTTCAAATATTTTGATGGAAGCTGCATTTGATTTGTACTGCCGATCAGTTTCACAACAAAAAATTGATCAAAGAACTTGCAAAACCTGCTAAACTTATCACGCCTCTAAAGCAAGTGTTAAGCGTCACAAATGCGTGTTTAGAAATCAACACTACATCTGAGGAAAATAAAAATGACGATGAAAACAATAATATTCATCAGTTAACAGTAAATGAAAGTAATTCTGATCAAATTCATGGCATCAAAAACATATTTGATTAGGTGAAATCACCCTTTGATTTAGATCACTAACAATATAAATTAATTGATTAATGAAGACTTCATTAAAAATTCTGTTTATAAAATATTAAAACGGTGTTTTGAAACCTAAAAAGATAACAGTTTGTTTTTTTTTCGTTTGTGATTATTTAAAAAAATTTCATCACCCTGCCCTAACAACAACCTATACTTTAAAGGTACAAAACAATCATTTTTGTCAGTTTGTTGATTATAAAAGTTTTCTGCTTGTCAGCAAAAGTGTTTAAAGTTCAAATGCACAAATTTTTTTAACAAGTCTTTTTTGTTTTATTTTTTGTAAATGATCTTTTAAATGATTGCAAAATAATACACTTCACTTTCACCTTGATGTTCAAAGTTAAAAATTTTTAAGCACTAAATTTATTGCTTGCATTTTTAAGCTGAAATACTTTTCAAAAATTTCTAATCTCTAGTTTTCTCAAGCTTCTTATTTTATTATATATATCTCAAAAATCTTACCCTGGATAAGATGATGCAATTTTTTATGTGATATTATTTGTCTTCAAGAAATAATAATTATGCTATCATACACATGAAACTTTCCCTATTCCTAAATAACTATTAAAAGAAACCAAGCATGTGAGGTGTTTATTTTTACATTTATAAAACACTTTAAACAATTACTATGAGGTGCCAAATAAACGCGCCTGTCCGTTTATTTGAAATGTAAAACCTACAACATTTTTACTAAGACCATTAAAACTTATTACGTTTTTATTATTAAATTTAAATCTCTTTTACTAATTTACTCCTTTAGTTAAAAGAACCTTAAAGTTTCGAAAAAAATTGTAATTTGATCTTTAATATGTTATTTCATAGTGACGGTCATGGTTATATAATTTAAAAAAAATTATTCATCTATTATTATATTCAAAAATATTTAGTTATTTATTAAAAAACATCTAGTTATAGATAAATATTTGTTAGTGGTGATAAGTTAGAAAAATAAGCATTAACAAAGGAAAATTATTTTTTTAAATTAGTGCGTACGTACTTTTATATTTACCCCCTCCAACTCCCGCCCCCCCCCCCTCCCTTCACCTTCCTCATACGCTTTCGTACGCTTTTTGAAGACCTCTTCCCTCCCTCCTATTAATGTACGTACTTTATGGACAACCCCTAAACTTTGCATCGTCTGAAAAAATTATGGTAGTTAATTGTGAATTTTTATGAAGAATATTGATGTATATTCAAAATCGAATTGGTCTAAATAAAAATATTTACAGAACACCACACTTTATGTTCAGTAACATCGGAGAGACGGATTTTTATTGTAAACATATCGTTTACTAATAATTATAATATTTTTTAAACTATTTAAATAATTGATTTTTTATACCACAGAAGACTAGTTTTGTAAATTAAATCTTATGATATTATCAATTATTATTATTATTATTATTATAAGTATCAAAAGCCTCGGACAGTTTGATAAACACTATTAATATAGAACAAAAATATTTCATAAAATTTAGAGATGTTAAACGTATCTTGGAGAATAGAATGTTCAGTTAAGTTTTTTCTTTTAAACTTAAACTCACTTTAATAGAGCAATTTATTTTTAGTATGAAAAGTATAGACTTGATTATAAAATACATTCTATTATTGAAGCTACGTAGATAATGAAAAATTGAAATAAAGCTGCAGTTGATTATATTATCATTATCACCGGTCTTAAAGATATTAGTTACCTTTGTTATTTTTAGTTAATTTGAAAAATATTATTGATTGATAGATGCTCCAATTATATTATACAGAATTGTATTAATAACACCCTAAGAGACTATTAAAAACTAGCTGTCAGGACCCGTTAAGTACGGGTCTTTGTAAGTCTATTCCACTCCGATCATTTCTATACTTATACCATACTTCAATACTTTTCAGTACGCGGTAAAAAAAGTATTATCTGTTTATCTATCTATATACCAATGTATACACATACACATACACATATACACACACACGCGCGCGCGCGCGCGCGTACACACAACCATATCTAGTTTGCATAGCAAACAGAGTATTGATTGAAATAGATAATGTAGACCATTCTGGTAAATTTTATTTATTAGCTTTATTAAAGTGAGAAATTATTTTGGTCCAAAAAAATTGGATCAAAATAACTTTTTTCATATAGATTAAGTTTTGTATTTCTACTCCAATCTATATGATTCAACTTCCTTACTCAAACTACTATCAGATTTTAAAGGCCATATAAACGAAAACCTGTTCGTCAACT
>NC_061165.1:41465044-41495044 GCF_022113875.1 Hydra vulgaris
CAACACAGGTATTTAGAACATTTATAACTTACCATTAGTTATAATAACATTTGACATACGTTTAGCTAGCTAATTTTTGACCGCATACTTGAATTATTATATGGCTTGTGGGTGTATAAAAACTAAAAATATTGATATTTAACTTATATATTATTCTTGCCATTTTCACTTATTATCACGATCAGTCAACTATCTATTAAAAAAGCAAAATAATTAATTATAAAAAAAAGATATATTAATATTATAGCAATTATTTTAGTGATTCCTGTGACAACAATTTTAGCAATTGTGTAAAAAAGTAATTTAATTTAAAGTAATTTACACTTAAAACTTAAACAAATTATTGAAAATAATAAAAACTATGTTTTTACTTTGAATATACGACATCTACTTAACGCGTAATGACAAAGCCGTCAAAAATAAGTCATAATGACATATTTATAAACAGGTCTCAGAAAAGACGTCTTTTAGCCTTGATCTAGACGTCGTTTAATGCGTCTTTTAGACTATTTATTATGCGTCTTTTAAACGTCTTTTTAAACTTTAAAAAGACGCCTTTTAAACGTCATTTTAAAAACGCATTCATAAAAGACGTCTAAAAGATGTCTTCAAAACGTCTATAAAAGTGCGTCTTTACCTAGACTAGTTTTAGACGTCTATAAGTGTCTAAAATGCGTCTTGTGCTTAATGTGTAGTTAATTACTTTATTAATTTTTAGTACTATTTTGTATAAAAACTGACCATTTAAACGTTTATACGGGGCTTGTTGATAAGATAGTTAACATCGTTTTCGTGCATTCGTCTTTACAGACCTCTACACGTCTATACATGTTGTTAGACGTCTTTTTGTCTTTACCTTCTCCAGGAACTTAAAAGTTTTTAGAAATTACAAGCGCAAAGTAGGTTATAATATTTCAATATATTTTTAATTTTGATAATAAACGATAACAAATATTTTTACAATAAATAATCGTTATATAGTACTTACTTGTTGTTACCTAATGCGTATACAATGCAAAACAATCTTTTTCTGAAAAAGCTATTGTTGTTCTGAATTAAAATTTTAATCAAAAGAAATTTTTTGAGTGATAGGAATAGTGTCAAAAAATGAATTTCAGAATAGTATCGATATATTAAAAAGGCCAAATGTCGCAAAAAATAAGAATTGTGTCGCAAATGAGTTCAATGAATAGTGAGAAAAACAAAAAAAAACAAATAATGTCGCAATTAGTAGAAACGAAATAGTGTCGCGAATTGTTAATTTCAGAAATTGCTTACTCGTTTCGCTTATTTAAATAGCATACGGCTTTTACAGAAAAAAAAATAGAATGATAAAAGAAAAGATTGCTACTAATCCCAAAACCCTCCGTCGATGTAGGAGGGTTTAGGAATTAGTAAATTTAGTATATTCACCAACTATCTTATAGTCTGCTGCCGCAAAGGAGTGCCGCACTCCTTTGCGGCAGCAGACTATAAGATAGTTGGTGAATATACTGAAGCCCCTATTTTTGACACTATTCAATTAATTAATTTGCGACACTATTCCTTTTTTTTGTTTTGTTTTCGACACTGTTGATTAAATTCATTTGCGAGACTATTCTTTTTTTACATTTTTGACAATCAAATTTGTAGCAATATTCCGCCACACCCATTTTTTTACTAAGCCTCTAAGAATTTTTAAACTGCAGCGCGCTTGTTTAAAAAAAAAAAAACAAGGAATCGCTTTATTTTTAAAATAAAATTAAACCGCACCCTTCCGGCTTATCTTTAACTTGATTTAATTTAAAATGGCTTTAGATTAAGATTGTGAATAAAGCTTCGTTTTCGATCAAGCTATATTGTTTGTTATAAAAATTCGTCATATTGTTATTTATTGATAAAAAAAAATTATAAAAGTATATTTATTCTATAATTAATCTATAAAAAGTTTATATTTGTATTTAAAAGTATAGTTTAGTCGTTGATTTTTTTTTAATTTATTTTTACAAGTTTCTTAAATATTTTCTGATTTATATATATATATATATATATATATATATATATATATATATATATATATATATATATATATATATATATATATATATATATATATTTAGCAAAAAGTTGCTACATTATTTCGCCACACCCATTTTTTTACAAAGACCTCTAAAAAATTGTAAACTGCAGCGCACACGTTTCAACAAAACAAGATTTTTGTTTTACAGCTTATCTTGATTTAATTTTAATTGGCTTTAGATGAAGATTGTAAATAAAGCTTCGTTTTCAATCAAACTTTGTTATTTGTTATAAAAATATAATATGTTTTTTATCATTTTAATTTTATGAACGGATAATTATAATCATTATAAGATACTCTTGCATCCTAACTTATTACGGATAGATGTTTTATCCGTAATAAGTTAGAATGCTTTATTATTGTTAGTATCTTTCAAATAATTAACGCTTTATGTTTTATGACCTCTATTGCTTAAAAAAATAACACTTTTATTTAGATCGTGCATCAAGGGCGATGTTAAGCAATTTAATTCAATTTTTAATCTTTGCTTCGCCAGTTAAATCAGCTCGTCGCGTTAAAAAAGTTTTAATATTCTGACTCTGCATCTTAAAGTAGGGGGAAAAAAAGTTTTACGTTTTTGTAAAAGTAAAAATACAAATATCTTTAAAGATTTATTATACAACTAGGCAACTTAATCAAATAATATAAACAAAATAATAATTTCTGAAACACATGTATTATTTTATTTAGGGTGTACAAACATATGTATTAATTTCATTATATTTTGATTAATATGTACAAACATATGGATTATTTTAATAAGGGTGCTACAATAGTGTGCTACCTTTCGGTAATTGTGTCCTATAGAACATTTTTTACATTTTCTAATAAAATAAACAGTTTTAATGTATAATATTGTTTATATTAAAGTTTATATTATGAACTATAAAAAAAATTTTGCTTACGTCTTCCAGCAACAACAGCTATTAGAGTGCCAATGATGAAAAGCTTCATTTTAAAAAATAAAGCTTCAAGCCTTTTTAATTGTTAGCTAAAAGATTTTAAAAGTTCACCTTTAGTTTGCGTTTATCGTGCAACAAATGCCGATACTTGATAACACCTTTTAAAGCATTACGCTTTGAATTGTGGGATCGACTTAAATAAATGTCTTACGATGAGACTTTAATCCTTTTATGGCTTGAGCTAAATAAAATTGTATAGTTTTACAACTAAAAGGTTTGAGTATTTCAATATGATAGAATTAAAATGCTCTAAATGCCGATGTCACAAAACATTGGAAAAGTCAGAATCTTTTTTCCCCACTCTCGTACAGAAACTTTTTTTAAAAGTGTTAGAAATAATTTTTGGGCTTTTTACTAGCAAGATATATTATCAGATTGATTTATTTTAACCAAAGTCGGATATTTAATATTTTTAGTTTATATGTTTTTAGTAATATATTTATTTTATTAAAATAAATCAAACTCAACCATACACTTGCATGCAAGGTCTCTAATATAGTTGGTCTGCGCACTCACAAACAATTTTTCAAAAAGCATACGATAAGGTGCAAATAAAAAACCAGTCTCAAAAAAAATGTTTTTAGTGAAGGTAAAAATGTAAAAGCAAAATCTTTATTACATGCTACATTAAATAAAACTTAAAATAGTAGGAAGATGCTGTACTTATGAGTGTTAATCTGGGTGTAATAGAACTCTCTTTTCCTCCTGATGGCAATGTTTGTAAACAATGGCTGATAAAATTTAAAAAATTTTTTTTGCTACTAAAAAATCAGTTACGTTTAGTACAAATATTATACAAAAACAAAAGCTTCAAAATGCAAATCGTATGCGAATAAAATTGCAAGCAAAACAAGTTTTTGTTTTATTTTTGTTGCTAGTGATATTGTAAGCTATTTATTCTTCAACTAACTGAAATTGGAACAGCTGTCAAACTATCTGTAGTCACATATACCAAGTATCTGTTGTTATATATATCAAAATTTTAACTTTTTTGTTTTCGTAAATAAAATAGTTGCTATTTGTAAATGAAATTTTTTAGTAATAATGGCAAACATAACGAAAATTTCCAGTTTATCAGATTTAGAGGATTTGCTGAGCCATATACATTAGTAAAAAGGATAATCAAATTTTATCTATACCTACATATATTCAATTTTTATAAAATATAAAGGATTAAATAAAATCGTAAAAAAACCGTTATATGAGATAAGCTTATTTTATTGATACAACAAATATTCTAAAGTTACTTGTTTGCTGTGGTACACAAGCAGTAAAAGATAAAATGAGATGGTTTTACACTATAACAACTTTACTTTGCCATCAAGTTTTAATTTTATATTTGTATCTACTAGAATGAATATTAAAAATAAGTTTTTCCTTGAAAAAAGAAAAAAAAATTTAATCAATAAAAAAAAAAAATCTAATTAAATATTTAAAGAAATTTTAATTAATAAAGAAGTTGAATTTGAAGTTTGAACATTTTGGGTATTGTTGATGAATCAGAAAATCAGCAACAACTGATTCAGTATTTATCTTTTCAGTTGCTGAAAATTATTTGAATACGTTTTAATTTCTTTTTTTCTGACAATATTGTTGTCAATCATAATTTGTATGAATCAATTGTGTTCAGGAAAATGAACTTATTTTTATAATCTTCCAATATTAAACAAACTCTTTACATCGATCAACCCATCTCACGACTTCAAAAACGTTTTCAAGTGTTGCGTTTTTTCAACAGTTAACATAATTATGTCCAATTATTTTTGGTCTAATTGTTTTTTATTATTATTTTTATTTCTATACTTAATAAATATTCTTCAGTTATTATTTTTATTCATTTTTAATCTTAATAAATAATCTTTGTTTATTATTTTTATATATTTTATATATTTTTATACTTGATACATAATCTTTATTTATTAAGTAGAAGTAGTAACTTTTTTACGTTTGTTTTTTTATGTGAACGTTTTTATGTTGTTTTGTTTTTTACTTATTTTTTTATTATTACATTTTTTTATTACGTTCAGGGCCGCCGAGAGCTATCATTCTGCCTGGGACAGCAATCCTGATTGGCGCCCATATTTATCAAATTTTCCCTATATTATATATGAAGGACCTTTTTTTTTTTTTTTAAGTACCTACATTCTATTTGGCGCCCCTTGGATATCTGCCGCCCGGGAAAACACTGTCCCGGTGGCCCCCACCGTAGTATAAGAAATGATTACCCGGTCAATTGGCATTTTTGCTTTGTTTGGCTTTTAAATTTCATTATTATTTTATTTCTTAATTGGCTTAAGATTTTTAATTTTTTTAAGTGCAAAATAATGTTTTTTTTTAAACTTTTAAAATGTTATTGTTATGAATCATTAATTTAATGCAGATATAATTTATAAAATGATAATAAAAATAGTTGAACATATTTAATGTTGTTTTTTAACTTTTATTAACAATTCTGTTAAAAAACAAAACAAGATCAACATTTGGTTAAATTTATTTTTAGAATCTAAAAAAGTTTATAAGCCTTGTTTTCAGAAGAATGGAAGACTTCCTATGATACTAATCGCTAATATAAAATGATATAGGAGCAAAAATTTAAATGAGTTAAAATGGTTAAAAATGGCACCCATAAAGCATATTGCAAATGGTGTCACTGCATCATTCAGCCTAAAATGGACAATCTTGTCAAACATAACAGTTATTTAAAACACAATAAAAGATCTTCATTAACTTAGAGTTTTATGGGTATAAATTTATGAGAAAATAATAAAAAAGCAGAACTTCACATTGCTTTGTCTATGACTTGCCATTGTGCTGTACGTACTGTTGACCCACTGTGCGTACTGTTGATCACTTAAATGAAGTTTTTGTTGTTTATGGGCATGAAAGTTTACTTGAACATGTAACAATTCATAGAGCTAAATGTGTGGGGTTGTTAAAAAATGATATTTCTTCTATATTAAAAGATAGTGTTTTTGAGAAATGTTGTTTCTCCTTCATTGATAGATGAAGATTTAAAAAAAAAAAATATGCCTTAAAATGAGATGAATCTACCCAGACAGCAAGGATATAGTGGTCCCACACTGATCTTGTATAGGCTGCCGCGCTGGACCAGCTTCGGCTGCAAACGCTGGCGTAGCTCCGCTTTGCTCTTAGGATTTTTCATGGACCAGCGACAGCAAAACAGCGGCTAGCCAGTGCGAGGAAAGAACTGGCAGAAAAACAATTAGCCATGTTTACATACATATTTTACAGTACCATCGTGATTTTGTCTTTGTTGACTAAATGGGTCGCGCATCCGATTATTATTGATTTTTATCGGGCAATCCTATTTGAAGTCTCTATATTTTCCTCTTAGACCCCGTTTTCTTATTTATTTAAAGTTATTTTTAGCATAATCGACTGTAGTTTTTTAGTTTAAAATTGGCGTATTTTTTATTAGTTTAAGGACAATAAAAGGTAATAAACACATGATTATTGACAATTTTAAATATTATGAATAAATTTAAAAAAACAGGCTTAAATTTTAAAATATATTTACGCAATTATAATACAAAGATTTGATTCATAACCATTCGACAATCGTGCTTTTCTGCGATTCATATCCAATCGTCAACATGATTAGTTATAAATATCTGCTTTAATTTGTAACGTTATTGCCTTCTTTAGTGCTTGCATCTGTTCTAACTTTAAGTAAAAACAAACATAAGCACAACTTAATATTCTTTCTGCAGATGACTGTTATCTTTTCGATTCTCACATAGGTATTAAAACATTTTTTGAAACAGCTAACGAACAGTTGTGTACGGTTAATGAGTGTTTTATAAGTAATAAACAATCTAAATGTGGATAAAACCAAATTTATTTTATTTCATAAAGTAAACAAATTAGAAAACATTTCAATTAAACTGACAAATCTAATAATCAATAACGTTAACATTAAAAGAGAAACTTCAGTAAACTTTTTGGGCATATCATTAGATGAACATTTACGTTGGAGTGACCATATGAAAAGTATTGTGTTTAAATATTTTAAAAAATTAAAAAAATTATCATGATACATAGGGTAAAAATTAAATCTTTAAAAAGTTAATTTTTTTTTTATTCGTTGTAATTTAATTTATAGTAATGTTGCATTGATTATAGTAATATTGATTTATAGTAAATTCGTTGTAATTTGATTTATAGTAATATTGCATGGGCAAATACAAATCATACACAATTTAAAAAACTGTACAGTAAACAAATACATGCGGGCAGAATATTATTTGAAGGTGATAAACTGTATCATGCGAGCCACTTCTGCGTATACTTTGCACATTAAACGTTTGTAAAATTAAATTTGAACGCTATCTGCTTTGATACTACTAGAAGTAATAATATAACAACTGCAAAAACCAACTTATGCATAAGTTGGTTCTTAGCTTCAATGGCTTGAGCTTCCAGCTAAGTTCTATGAACACTTAAATAATTGTTATAGAACTTTAAAAATTCAAATAAAACGTTTAGTAATAAGATTAAAAAAATATTTACTTATTATTTCTTTACTTTTACAGCTCCATGCAGAATGCAATAGTGAGTACTTTTACCATTCTTTTAATCATTTCAATCATTTTAGAAGGTAATAAATTTTACAACTTTTTTATCTACAAAATGTCAATTGCATCCCATGCAGATGCGATGGATGATTTCAAGTCAGCTAGTGAACAATATTGTTTACCACCTTCAAACACTATATGTAAAAGCTGTTCTCCACCACTCTCAATAATATTCAGGTCTGGAGATCTAACTGGCCACTTCAATTATTCAATTTTACTGCTGTTGAAATATTCCGTTACTATCTTAGCTGTAAAAACGCTGGCATTATCTTGATGAAAAACAAAACTTTCACAACTTATTACAGATGCTTGACGTCTTAAATATTCTTGAACAATTAAAAGATAATCCTTAGCCTTCATTTAACCGTCAATAAAATGACTTTTTGATTTACCATGATACTTAAGCGCACACCAAATCATTAACCATCACCCATTTGATGTTGTTGATGTGTTATTGGTTCTTTACACAAATCGTGAAAACAATAATTCCATCTATCTAGCCCATCAAGACAAAATCGTTTTTTATCAGAAAATACTACTTGTTTCCACTCATCATTCTATGGTTATATGTAATTTGCACAACGTTGTATTTTACGTTGTTTCAACGTTGTATTTTAAGTAAGCACAATGTTGTATTTACGTTGATTCAATGTTTAACTTTACTTGGCAAAACGTTCTATTACAACTATTTGGTGACCAAGAGGCTGCTAATGACAACTAGTTAATATTTTTTTGTTGCTGTTTGTAAATTTTGTTAGATTTTTTACCTTGATTTGTTTGTTATAGTATATAAAATATGTTGGCTGGGGTAACCCCACCACTACCACGATCTAATTTAATTCAGGGGGCTAATCAAAACATAACGCCTATTATTGTTTTTATTTAACTTATTTAAGCATACATAAAAAAAATCATAGCCCTATCTTCATCAGGAGACCCTCTGATAGAAAAATCTGGATTTCATTGATTGATTGTAACTAGTAAACAGCGTCAAAAATGGTAACAGGGCAGGCGCAAAGCCTGAAAATAAACCTATAGTGATAAATTTTGGTATATGTCTTTATAACAACATAAATAAACACTTTTTTAAATAGTATCTAGTTTGTTTTTTTCCGGTATACTATGCAACTTCAATCAAGTTTTTTAAAAAAAAGCGTTCTTTTTTTAAAACCTGATGAGGCCGGCGCATGGTAAAAAAAACATTTAATACAAACGTTTTGTACTTTTTTATTACAGTCCGCAAAAACTATTTTTTAGTAGAAGTCTTTCTATGATCTAACTTCTGAATACCCCTATTATTCAATGGTTTTAGCTTTGAAAAACAGCAAAAGAGAGTGCTCCGAATATTAATTTCAAATCTGTTTATTAATCGTAACCTGTAAATGTATTGCATAAGTGTTTTTAGTCCAGATGCTGTTCTTGAAAATATTGATTTGACAGTCTTTAAAATAAAAAAAAAACAATCATTAACTTGTATAATTGTACATGCTTTTGATCAAAAAATATTCTGCTTAAAGGGCCGTCTAATACTGTAATGTTACGGGGGTCATGAAAGTTCACGACGGTTTTGGGTTGGTGTTACAGAAAAGCCAGGAAATTGTGACATGTGGTTTGAAATTGAAGTTGCAAGGTTGCGTAACAAGTTTATCAAAAGAAAGAAAGTTTATAAATATCTTATAAATGAGTATTGTTGATTTAGTTGTCAATGGAAAAGTGTTTAAAAAGCTAATAAAACTAAAGAGCTTGTCAATATGAAATGGAAGAGAAGTGATGTTATGATGAAAGTATAGATCTAAAGTTTATGTAACGCAGATTAGGTTTACCCGCAAAATTTATATAAAAAAAAGTAGAATAAAAAATCTTTAATCAAAATTTAAAGTTTTACTTTTTTTTTATTTACAAAGATAAAATTTAAATTTTTCCTCCCATTTTTATTTTAAATTTTCAATATATAAATTTATTATATAAATCTTTTAAATTTAGAAAAAAATATATTTATATATATATTTATATATATATATATATATATATATATATATATATATATTACCGTGTAAATATATAAAATCCCTTAGTTACTAACAAGATTTATAGGTCGCAGGGGTAAAAAGAAGACTATTATGTCTTATCGCAAGCCCCTCGATAAATTCCGTAAATAAAAAGTTTAATTTAAAAATAAGCAATTCCGTTAACTAACCTATATAAAAATAAGTAACTCCGTTAACTAATCTATATAAAATAAACTAACGTAAAATGGTAAAGTTATAAATAAAACATCTATTATAAAAAGATAACAAGAAGCGCTATTAACTTAAACATATTCTTCTAAAAGCACGGAAATGTTTAGAATATAATAGAATAGAAAAGATGCTGTACACACTTGAGATGTCTTGAGTCTTAACTACGTAGAATTAAAACTATGACAGCCGATTGCAAAAAAATAGTTTCGAGAAACCAAAATATTTATCAATATCGATATTTATTCTACAATTGTTACTTATACTCGATCGCTTCAGCTTAAAATTTAATGGAAGGTGGAAAAATTAACAGCATCTTTCCATTTTGAGATCTTATACATTTGAATCAGATCAGCCCTTCTTCTTCTTTCATACAAAGTTGGCAATTCAAGTACCTTTAATTTTTTTCATGCGATTTCTCCTTTATGATTTGATTCTATTAGCCTGTGTTGCACGAATACAAAATTGTCAATGTCTTTGTTCCAAAATGGACTCCAAACTGTTGCTCCATATTCCAAATGAGGACGCACTAGCGATTGTATAGTAACTTTAGTTTTTGTTTATTAAAAATTTATGAATTTATTTTTTTTTATTTTTTTAAATAAATTTTTAATGTTAAACTTCAGAACATATCACAAAAGACTATGAATAAAAAAACAAAAAGAACAGCAACACATAACAAACAGCAAAGACATAAATAAATTTAAAAAGTTACGATGTGCATTTAACTCAAGCTTTTCTAAAATTAATATACTTTTCATTTAATTGAGAGATCAATTAGTAGAGCGTTTTGCAATTTCAGAAATAGTTTTGTGGTAAATCGTATTTTAGTAATAACTTTCTAAGTTTAGTCTGAAACTCATTGTAAGACTTTTAAGTTCAGTTGCGGGTATATTTTTTCATGTTTTTGGTCCTCTAATTGAAAATGTAAACTCAGTTGTCGCAAAGTAACATTTGGGTAATATATAGGTGTTATTTTAATATCTAATTAAGTATTTAACTTTTTAATTTAGTTATTCTGATTAGTTATTAAGGTACAAATATTATTGGAATAATACTTTTATTAAATTTGAACATAACAATTAGAAGATGATAATTATTTATTTGGTAGATTTTAGTGTATTTAACTTAGTAAATAAAGGTTGGCAGGGTGTATAGCGGCTTTCATTAGAAATAATTCTGATTGCATGTTTTTGCATATTAAATAGTTTTTTTAATTTATTTTTATTGGTACTACACCATGCAATGTTAGCGTAATTAAAATAGAAATGATTAAAGGGAATAAAAATAGTTTTAAACAACTTGAACTTTAAAAACGTTTTGCACTAGAAAGTAGGCTTACGCGCCTTGATATTTTACCTTTAATATATTTTCTATGATCTCTCCGTGATTGCCAAAAAGTACTTCTAGAAATTTTAATGGTACTTCTCTTTTTATTTTGCTATTGTTAATATCAAAGAATAATTTATATATAAATATTTTGGTTTAAAATTTTTAAAGTAATTTTTCAAGAATAAAGATTTATTTAAGTTATTACTTTTTAAATTAATTTTTACTAAACAACACAAAATTAACGATATATTCATAACAATATATTCACTTTTTTATTTATTTATTTGAATTTCATTCACCTCCTTACAGCTGAGATGCTCCTCCCATATTTACTAGAAAATTAGAAATTTAAAACAAATAAAATTTAATATGTTTCGAAAATCGTTTTTCTTATTCAAATATTTCATTTAAAAACGTTAAAGCACTTAAAGTTTACGAACTCAATGTCTATAATATTTTATGTTTTATGTTTCGTTGTAAAAGTGAACGACCATTGTCCAATTTCAAAGATCTTTTTACTTATAAAGCTATAAACAAATATGCTTTACGAAATAATAATTTATTATTTGAACCCTTTTGTCAAACAAAGTTTAATCAATTTTGCATAAACTATAGAGCACCGTATTTATGGAACAAAATTGTTGTTCCAAATTTTGATTTGTCAATTCCGTTTTTAAAACTAAATTAAAAAATTATATTCTTTCAACTGGCAGTATATATAAATATTTTTGAAATGTAAATTTCTTTTTTTTTACTCTGGATAATTTGTAAAAATATTATCAGTTTTTGTTTCTTCTACATTGTTATTAGTTATTTGATCAATTGTATTTTATTTTATTATATATACACGTATTATATCTTTTATATGGTTCTGGCGACAAGATCATTTGGATCTTCTTTCAGATAGCAAGTTTATATATTGTTATATTGTTATATTACGATTAATAATTGTAAACTGAAAAAAAAAATAAAAAAATAAAAAAAAGAAATAAAAAATAAAAAATAAAATGAAAATTAAATTTAAAATATTAAATAAACAAATCATTTTAAAATGAGTTTAAATCCCACTTCTTTTTATACTGTTCCCTCTTCATCATCTTTTTATACTGTTCCCACTTCATCATCTTTTTATACTGTTCCCACTTCATCATCTTTTTATACTGTTCCCTCTTCATCATCTTTTTATACTTATCGAACCTTTTTCTAGTTGCTCTAAGATTTTTTTATTTGCTTTTTAATTTGTTAGAAAAATTTTGTCATTTGTTTTAAACACAGAATATTCTGCCTTTTAGGAACAATTTTTAGTAAAGTGTTCTTGAACAATTCTTTGACTATGCAGGACATCGAACAAACTAGTTTTGCCATCACTAAACTGAATGACGGCAAATGTAAAACTAGTTTCAAGTGTTGAACTTCCAACTTACACACTTTTGGAACATTTTGTCCAAATCATGTCCCATATAGATATACAGATGGCATGCACTTTTAATTTATGTTAGTAATAAACCTAATTATCAACGTTGTTCTTTAAGACTATATCAAATACAACATGAAAAAACTAAAATCAAAGAAGCAGCATTGGTTTGAGAGATTAGAATTTGTAAGATGCGGTAAACAACCCATATTTTCTTAACTAGCCGTTGCTACGAGCGTCTCTAAGAAAGCAAAATTGCCCTACCAAAATAAATCTTATTTATCATGTCTAAATTTTTTTCTCATAAAATCGATCAAATATATTCTAAAAAAATAATTTCATGGATATTTACAAATAGTAATTCTACTAATCTTAAGTAAACATCAAAAATAAAGATCTTTATATATATAACTAGTAATAGTTATAAGAATGGTTATGATAATAATAAAAATAATATCTATAGTTAAAAACATAAGAACCACAATAATAATAAAAAAACAAACAACAACAACAATTATAATAGTAATTATAATAACAATAATAATCGAAATTATAAGTCACTTGTTTTCATAAACTCAATAGCTAAATATACATATGAGTTAGTTACAAACAGTTGACTGAAAAAACGTAACAATTAACAAGAATATAATAAAGTTATTTAAATTAAAAATAATAAAATAGGAATAATAATAGTAAAGTTAAAAGTAATAATAATTGTAGTTATGATAAATACTTAAAATTAAAAGTAATAATACTATAACAAAAAACATAACAAAAACATGATAAAAATTAAAGATAAAATAAAGAAAAACAAAAAAGCATTAAAAAAATGAGAAAGTTCAATATTGTTACACGTATACACAAACATAAATATAAAGATATATATACATACTTACCCACATGCATAGATGCACACATATTTTTACATAAATACACACGTGCGCGTACATACACTCATACATATGTATACATACACATATAGATACATATACATATATAATTTTAAAAATATACATTTTACATACAGCTTTAAAAATATACATTTTAAAAAAATGTCCAATCAACACAAAACTAAAATAAATGCATACTGATGCAAACAACGCACTAAAACATATAACGCACTATAGACTGCAACAACAACAATATCAACAGCAACAACAACAACAACAACAACAACAACAACAACAACAACAACAGCAACAACAACAACAACAACAACAATAACAACAACAACAACAACAACAACAACAACAACAACAACAACAACATCAACAACAATAACAACAACAACAACAACAACAACAACAAAAGCAAACATCAAAATAAAATTTAAAATTTTTTTTAATTTTTTTGCTTCTTCAAAAACGGAGCAATTTTTATATTTTATTTTAATTCTTTTTAATTACTTTCTATTTTCAAATGTTTTTTACTTTTAACTTTGTTTTTTTGTCTTTTCTTTTTCGTTTCATGTTTCTTTTTATGTTTTTTTTGTTTTGTTAATTTGTTTGATTTGGTTTTTAATTTTTCATTTCTTTCTTTTTCTTTTCTTCATTCTCTTTGTTTTTATTTCACTTATTTTTTTTATTGTATTCATTATTTTTTATCTTTCTTTCTTGTTTTTTGTTTTTGTTTTTAATTTATTGTTTTTAAATTATTCGTTATTAAAAAGCGTACGCCATTGCGGAAGTGTCTGAACTGCATATTACGATATAACAGCATATATATTTTTAGATTCTGCAATATCTGCTGCTTAAAATAATGCAACTTTTAAAAAATCGGTTTTTTCAAATCTTTTTTATTAGTCTACTACCTTAACTCCGGACCACGTAAATTGGCAAACAAGGCCGCTGTGCGGAAAAACAAGTTGAACTACTTTTTAGTAAAAGTTTAAAAAAGGCCCAGATTTATTCATGAGGTAAACAATTTCAACGGTGGCAACTGTAACTTTATTCGGATATTAGTTTCACTATTCACTAATTCACTAGTTTAATATAATATTTTTATTACTAATATATAATTTATAGTTTAATCTATATATATATATATATATATATATATATATATATATATATATATATATATATATATATATATATATATATATATATATATATATATATATATATATATATATATATATATATATATATATATATGTATATATAATTATATATATATATTTTTTATACATGAAAACAAAAAACTTATTTTTAAACTCAATTTTGATTTAATTAAATAGAAACTAGTATGTTACACTATGCAATTCTAATAAGTAGAAATTCTAATGAAAGTTTTTTCTTGTTTTTATAGCTGCAAATTGGTCCATAATACTCTTTAAATTTAATTGAGCAGCTATTTTAGCTACAGTAGCTATCAGGTTATAGTACAGACAAAATGCTTTGCGCAATTGTTGTCTTTAAATGTGCTTAAGCATCTTTTTTGCAGTTGCTACGCTAATGGGTAATGTCAAATATACATAAGCGTTGGTATTATATTTTTAATTCAGCAGCTTATGTCATAATATGTTATTGTGGACACGGGTAAAATGCGGAAATTTTAAATCAGTAAAATAAGGGAAAAAAGTGCTAAAAAATTCTCTTAACCCTAAACTTATCGCTGCCCCAACCAAAAGACTTAGTCAATAATAGTAGATTCAATTTTCACAGTCTTTCGCAGTATTAAAGATGTCTCATTCTGAAAGCCTATTTTGCTGCTTTGCGTTAAATAGATTCAACCAAGGTTTTATCAGTTTTTAAATAAGAAGCCCAAAAAGACACTGTATATTTATGGTGTGGTCTTTTAAACACTTTATATAACTTGAGAGCCACATTTTCATCAATGAAAGTGAATGTCTTTTTGCATACCAAATACTTATGCGTTTTGAGACAACTTTTCACAAATGTGTGCTCCACTAAGCGTTACATAAAATAATGACTCCTAAATTACGCATTTTATTAGAACTATTTATGAATTGATTTATTGTACCTTTTTATTTTGATTCCCATTTGTTCCAAGTTATTTTAATTTTAACATAATAGTCTGTTTTGAGGTAAAGAATTAACACTTTGACGAAATCAAGATTACATTAATAAACTGTTGAGATGTTATAGAAGATGAAATAATATTAAAATTTTCTATTAGATTAGCCCCGCACGATTAATGGTAAAGAAAGCCTTGTTGATTTGCTGAGAGCATTTTATTATTGTTAATCTGCTTAAAGATTTTGTTCTTAACAAGTATTTTGACTTTTTTGCAGGCAACAGAGTTTAGTGAAATAGGTCAATAATTTTCAGCAAATAACTTATCGTCCGTTTTTTTATAGACCAAACTAAAATTTGCTAATTTTTAGAGAGTGTGTAGTATACCAGAATTGAAGTATTAATAAAAGATTTTTGTATATGGAAAAATATTTATAGGGGTTTAGATTGGTAAGTTAATAATGTCTGAAATAGAAAAACCTAAGTTGTTGTTAAGTTCATTCAGATTAGTATCATTTTTTCAACAATGGAGATTTCTCAGAAGGATTTTAATATTATTTCATTTTTGTGTTCTCGTTTTGCTTTAAATATTTCAGCTTTTACTGAACGATTAAGAATAAAGCATTAATTTTAAGTTTATTAATCTTCTATTTAGTTGATTAGTTGATATACCAAGCAGATTTTTTTGCTTGGATTAGGTTTTTAATATGTGGAGTAACCCAAGGATCCTACATTTTCTTTGTTTTATTAACCTTGGGGATAAAATATTTTCAAAAAGCACAATTGTTAAAATTTAACAAATAAAACACTTGATCCGCGGTTTTATGCAGAAATAAAATATTCCATTTGATTGATGCAATAATTTTTGATATTGAATCATAATCATCTATGTTGTAACTAAACGACTGAGATTCACTTTCGGGAAACAGTTTTTAAATTACCAAATTAATACCAAAGTTGCTCTTAGTATTATTACCAACATAACACAAGGAAAAAAATTTAAAATAGAATTATTGCTGTAGGTAAATAACAAGTCCAACATATGGTTTGAGCAATCATAGGGTGCCTGGACGTAGGAAATTTGATATTTTAAAACTATCTACAAAAAAAAAAAGCCATCATAGGGCTTCCTAATTAGGCTATGAGCTAATATGAAGGATTCAGCAATAAATTATATTAAATTAGCATCTTTTGGTCTATGTTTAACCTAGATAAGTATGTGATTATTCCTAATACCAAAACTTGTTCGAGAAAAGTTTTATAGAAATAGTTAACTTCATGAGAGATAAATACATCAGTAATGAAGATAGCTCCACTGCTAACTCGACATCCGTCTTAGTAATCTTTTTTTTAAACTAAGCTATTGTTTTAATACAATAGACTTGCTATTTTACTTGCTTTAAAACCTTAGGATATTAAACTTACCACTAAACTAAATTATATATTTATGAGTTAATACAGTTTGTTTTAAATTTTTAAATATAAATAAAAAGCTTCATTATCACTATTTAAAACATTTTTTAAGATTATTATTAAAGCTAAATAAATAGTCTGAAAAAGAGTTTGTAGTTCTTAGCCATATTACAATAGCAAAAATTGCTCATGTTTCTATGTTTATATACATGCATATTATTTTTTGAACGACAACTTTAAAAAAAAAATTTGAAAAATTTTGCTTGGGCCCCCAATAACTCTGGGCCTTCCAACAGCTGAGGGCCATGCGGGCCCATTGCTAGGCTACAATATATATATATATATATATATATATATATATATATATATATATATATATATATATATATATATATATATATATATATATATATATTATATATATATATATATATATATATATATATATATATATATATATATATATATATATATGTATATATATATATATATATATATATATATATATATACATATATATATATATATATGTATATATATATATATATATATATATATATATATATACATATATATATATATATATATATATATATATATATATATATATATATATAAATATATATATATATATATATATATATATATATATATATATATATTATATATATATATATATATATATATATATATATATATATATATATATACATATATGAACATATAGATTATTACATATATAATTATATATATAATTAATGTAGAAATGTGAAACCAATTTATTATATATATATATGTTCATATATATATATATATATATATATATAATATATATATATATAATATATATATATATATATATATATATATATATATATATATATATATATATTATATATATATATATATATTATATATATATATGAACATATATATATATATAATAAATTGGTTTCACATTTCTACATTAATTATATATATAATTATATATGTAATAATCTATATGTAATTAATATAAAAAAAAATAACTTTTTGACAAAATAAATGCAATATTTAACTTAATAAAATCTTTTCAAAAAAACAAAAGCTGAAAACTCCTCATTCATCATCAAAATAAAGAATCAACCATGTTTAAAAGTTTATAAGAAAAAGTTTTTGTCTTCTAGGATGCGATTATGAAAAAATCAAATTAAAGTGACGCCACTTTTACTTTTCCATTTTATAACGGACACCATTTTTCAACCTGGAATTGATAAAATAGCAACAAAAAAAAAGTAACACACTTTAGCAAGCAAACAAAAAATATATATATTCGAATAAAATAAGAATCTTAAAAAATAAAAAGTAAAA
This sequence comes from Hydra vulgaris, assembly GCF_022113875.1. Taxonomy (NCBI): domain Eukaryota; kingdom Metazoa; phylum Cnidaria; class Hydrozoa; order Anthoathecata; family Hydridae; genus Hydra; species Hydra vulgaris. Next base: position 41,483,385 of record NC_061165.1, read on the forward strand.
GCTAACAAAGTTTGTTTTTTATTTGAAAAAATTAAATCATAACACTTGAGAAAAAACTTAATAAATCAAAAAAATTTTAACATTATTATTTTTTTTTTAATTTTTATAGTCACATTTTGGAAAGAATCATAAAAATATTACCAAAATATAATTTTTATATTTAAAAAAAAAACTTTTTAATTGCATTTAAACAAGTCCTGGGACCGAATTCTCCGTTAAACGTAACAAAGCAAATCTAAGTTTTTAGCTTATTAATAATAATTTAAAAAAATTAATATATAATACTTTTAATAAATTAATACTTTTTTCGGTATATAGCTTTACTTTATTGCATTTAAGTATTAAAAAAAAAAGCAAAAGATTACACATTTCTTCACATTAAATTAAGGGGGGAGGGGGGTCAAAAATTCTATATTTCTTGTTTAACCAGATATTCATAATTAGTTTTTTCAGAAAAGTTCAAAAAACAGTTCAGCTATTTTTTTATGGTTGACCATACAAAAGTAAGTTCTACTTCTACTTTAAAAATTTAAAGATATAAAAAATAAGTCTTTGCAAAAGTTTCTTTTCGTAAAAAGTTACGCAACTTTTCTTTTAAACTTACGCTATGCAAATTTTGATTAGATAAATTTGATTTTTAACCATTGCGTCTTAGAAAAAAACGTTTTATCTGAAGTCTCTTTCTAAACAAAACGTTTTAAGTAATCAAAAAGGCAGATTGCTATAAAATATCTTAATTTCCTTTTTTGATATAGTTTTAATCGTTATTCAAGCTATCAAGAAGGCTATTCAAGATTTCAATTGTAATATAATCCCAAAAAATATTTGTATTAAAGAAAAAAGTCATAAAGCATAATCTAATCAGGTGCAACGAAAAGGAGAAAGGATTGTCTGTCCCGGGCAGCAATGTTCATGAGGCATCAATAAACTGTAACTAATAACAATAACTTTGCATAAAGATAAGCAAGCTCCTTAGGGGCCATCCCTAAAGAACATCACCATTTTTTTGCCATTTTTTGACCCTCCTCATCCTTTGTCACCAGTTGTCCTTTTCCTCTATACCCACCTTAAAAAAGACGTCATAAAATCAGTCATAAAAAAGTTTTTTTAAAAATCTTCACCTCCATCAAGGCTGCAAACAACTACTATAAGAATTGGAATTTACACGAAGAACTAAGGCGAAGGTTATAGTATTTTATAGGATTTTTTTTCACTTTTGTTTAATGAAGTCAAGAATAAATCTTCTTTTAAAGTGCCAGTCAGTAGAAGTTCAGTTAAATTATAAACGTTTAAAAACTCTAAAGATAAACAGTTAGTCTAAAGGAATACCGCTACATAAAAGGCTTTACAACAAACAAACTGGGTCATCAAATATAGAAATTTTCTGCTTTACTCTAAAACGCCGTGTATAGCTAGCTAAAATAAAGTTAGCCTCAGTACTTCAAAAAAGAGAAAAGTATTATGTGTTTGGTTGATGATGGAATATGATGATTATCAACTTTCTAATTAAGTTGTTGCAGTTAGAAAGCTTTGGAAAAAACCCATTTAATCTCAACAGTAGATGTATACTTAATTATTTAAACCATATAAAAAATGAAGGTTCGCGTAGTTTAAAAATATTTTGGAAATTTATTGTCCGAATATTTGTCCAAAAAGTTGAAACTATGGAATATACTTAAAACCAGCTACAAAATCAAATGGATAACAACAGAAGAGCAGCAAACTTCACATCATGTGTACAAGAGGACTTCTATTTTAGTTTGATTAAAGTTACAAGGGGGTCATTTAACTGTGAACTAAACTTAATTGAAGTAGATAAAGATACTTTACCATAAAAAATAAGATCAAAAAATGTTCTTTATTTTAGGGATACAAGTAGGTCATTGTTGCGGAGATCTATTCTGTTTAAATACATGATTGTTGATATAAAAATACAAACCTCTATTTTATGTCTACCGAAGAACACGCTCATAACCTAGATGTTCTACATGGAAAGTTGCCGCAGCAATCCTCTATCACATACGATGACTTTTAAAGTTATTTTTCATTTTCAATAGTAAAAATAGCAAACTGTATGAATTATTTTCATATGTAATGCTTCATTTTTTTTGTTACTTATAAATTATAATGTATATTATTGATAAATTAAATATAAAAAGATTTCTTTTTTCTACTTTTCTTATATTTAATGATAATTATAATTCCATATATTTTTAACAACGCCTTTTTTTTTGAAGTAGAAGGCTAAATAATTAAAATAAAAAAATAAAAGATAAAGATTTTCAAAATCAGCATGAAAAACTAATTAAGAATTATAGGTTAAACTATAAAAAATCTAACAAAAGATGATTAAGGACCTTAAAAAGCCAAACTAATGCTCCGTTAAGCTTAACGAAGAGGTGTAGGCGTTATGGAATTCCTAAAACTTAAATTGCACATAATAGTATTTATAGAAAAGATAAAGAGAAGCAACATTACGACAATGTAGTAATGGCTGGAGGTTGGCTACAAGAACAGGTCCAACTAGGTTTACAATTCGTTTTTTCACCTTGTCTAAAAGAAAAAATACATTATTGGAAGATCCGCCCCAGGTAAGGCAACGGTATTCCATACATGGACGGATTTGAGATTTATAGAAAAAAAGAAAAGAGTTGGAAGTAAGAAAGTGGCAAGCACGATAAAGAGGTTCAACCATAGCAGATGCTAATTGTGCAATCGATTTGATATATGGTTTCCAAAAATGATCGGAAGTAAGACTTAATCCTAAAATATAAAAGGTTGATGACTCATTGTATACATTACCGTTCATAAATACAGGAAGATCTAGAGTATTGGAACTACAATTAACTGAAAAAAATTGAGTTTCTTTTGAGTTAAAGGTCACCAGCCACAGTGCCCCATGCTTTAGCCGAATTGAGATCCTTTTTAAGCTCAAATGTTACCTTCAAGTAATCAGAGAGTGTTGGCTTCTTATCAAGACAAGAACAAATGAAAGTATCATCAGCTAACAATGCCATTTAGATGTGAGAATTTCTGGAAGATTATTAATGTAAATTAAAAAAAGATATAGGGTCAAGGATGGAACCTTGAGAAACACCTTAAATTACAGGATATGAGGAAGAGTGCCGTTCATTGAGGACAACTTTTATACTAAGACATGTAAGGAATAATTCAATAATCTTAAAGATGTTACTTGATACACTGTAATAAGAGAGCTTATGGAGCAGACCAGCATGCCAAACTTAATAAAAACCTTTAGAAATATTTTGATCAATAGTCTTAGCTTCTCCACATTTATCTAATGCACAATATAACCTGTCAGTTAATATCGTTAACAAGTTAGCTATAGAGAACAAAAAGATCGAAATCTATATTGATGATCAGAAAGTAAGTTATTAGATTCAAGATGAAAGAATTGTTTGTGAATGAAAGAAGTGTTTGTTAATTAAAGTCTCAAAAACCTTGCTTATGTTAGTAGGAAGACTAATGATATGGTAGTTAGACGAGTCAGATTGCTCTCCAGAATTTTTGAAAATAGGAATAACAGATGCCGCTAACCAGAAGGCTTGAAAACAAGACTTTGACATGCTCTTGTTAAATAGTTTTGAAAGTATAAATAACAGCTCCGGAGAATACTTCTGCAAGACTTTTACAGGTATGTTGTCAAGACCAAAAACTGCAGAAGAGTCTGAGCCGAAAATCTCTTTAGATACAGAAGCTGAAGTGATAAGAAAGTCAGGCATTGGATTATTCTGTTTTTCGGATATATTAGGTAGAACGTGACTAGTGGAATCAAGAGATAATATTGATTAGAAGTTCTTAGCAAACAATTCAGTTTTGCCTTTAGGTGAGATAAAAAAATCTAAACCATACAAGAGAGATGAAATCACAGATTTACCCTTGTAATAGATACTGTTAAAGATTCTCTAGAAGTCACAATAGCCTAATTTTTGAGATGAACTACAAGATTGCGTTACTTGACGAAAGCGGGCTTTCTGGCAGTTGTAAACAGGCGTTTGTTTCATGGAAAAATGTTTTGGAGAGCGATATTAAAATAATGGTTACGATGAGAAGTTGCAGCACTGCAATGAGAGGAAAACCATGGACAAAAATGTAGCTTGACTTGGAATTGTCGAGAGGGAATAAAAGATTTTATGTCAGCCTGAACCCAAGAAGTTACATAAGAAACACATTTCTCAGTAGAAAGACAAAAGTTTTTTACCCAAGGGCCATCACAAAGAAAATCACATTCCAGATTCAGATTCTGACTCTGGGATGTAATTTACTTCGTGATGGCCTTTTTGGTACTTCAAGGTAGTTGCAAAAGGTATGATTATAGGGGATTCCGATGATGAAAAAGAATAGGATAATAGTTTTAGAGAAATCAAACCGTAACAAGAAGCGCCCAAAAATGAATTTGGAGAAACTGAACACTGACTAGGATCAGAAACAAGACATAAATCGAGTAGAGAAGGTAAATGATTTTGATTTTTAGGAAAGCGAGTTGAAAAGTTGACGAGAATTGAAAAATCTCGAGTTTAAAATTTTGACGAGAACGGCAAAATTTGTCGACCTCAACATTTGCAAAGTCACTGACACCTGATCCAAGATATTTAGTGTGATGAGTATTAAAGTCACAAACAAAAATGGTAATGGCTGAAGGATAAAGGAAAAGGGTTTTATTATTTTGATCAGAAACAAAATCAAAATGAAAACAGAGAAATATAAAACAAGGAATAAAATGATTGAGTGAAGCAGTGCCAAACGAAAACGCAAAAATGAACAGCCTGTGGATTCAAATATAATTATTAAAGAAAGATAACCATCAACACTAAGATCACTATATAAGACAGCCAAACTCATATTAGTCTCACAAAGAGCAAATGGGTATGATAAACTTTGCAAAAAATAAAACTCAACAGAAAAAAAGTTACTTCGAAGACTACGAATATTCGTGAATGATTTACTGAGCCTGGTATGTCAATGATTTTTTGTCTTTTATAGTTTTTTTGGTACTTTAGTTATTTTTCAATTTGTTAAAGAACTTGACTCAAAGCAAAGATAGTACTCAGTACACTATGAAAAAGTTCAAGCAAGTGCCTCATAACTATTAATAAACCTTAAGCCATAACCAAATGTGGGCTCGACAATGACAATCGACATTTTGTTACAAATACAGATATGTTTTGTAAAGTGAAAACAAGATCTCGTTATTAAACTCAAAAGCTTGTATTTCAAAATAGTCATAATATTTAGCTAGTCTGGAAACGCGGGCCGTTTTCTTATAACACTTATCTTCCTGGTCGATACTTTTTTCAGTGAGCAAATCCAGGTTTTGCGTTTTTTGTTAAATCAAGATCCAAATTATTTAAATTTCTTAAAACCGTTTTTACTGATTTCTTATAATAATTTGCGAAAGATAAATATTTTAATATGTTTATTATATTAAATAATTTTTTTAATACATTATAGCAAATCTTATTATAACTTATCACTATTAAAAACGAATTGAATATTCAAGCACTTATTATATTCGGGTCAGGGTTTTAAAGCGAAACCTGGATTTGCTCACTGGAATTAGTTTCAACCTAAGTCCTCTCTATACTAGTACTTAGCCTACTTTAGAGTGCATCAAATTGTAAACATTGTATTTCGACCAATCAATTTGTAATTGTAATTTGCATATATTCTGGGATAATTATTGAAATGGCAGAAGCAATTTGTGTTTGTTTTGGTTATTCAGTTTCAATTTATTATATATTTCAATTAATTATTCCATATATGTTTCGTAGTCTAAAACTGTTGATAAATGTATATACGTGACAGAGTTTGTAGTGGTTTAAATATGCATATTTAAACCATATAGCTTATATCATATAAACATATAAGTCATATGCTTTTCGAAAATATGTTATAGGTGCAAATATTTCAGCGACTGTATAACTAGATGGATGTATATTGGTATAAACGCTTAGTATCGTATATTCAGAAAATATTTATTTAAAATGTTAGCTAATAAAGCCTAATAAACTATACATTCTATATAAATTTTACTTAGCTGGATTATTTGATAATTTATAATCACTCTTTACATTATATTGGTATCTTTTTTGGCAACAAGAAAAATTCACGTACAATTTTTTCATTTTAGATGGTTTAAATTTTAAACCATCTAAAATGATAAAATTGTACCTGAATTTTTATTTTTTCCAAAAAAGATCATAGTTTTTTACCTTCTAAGATTATACCTTAATTATTATCTAAATGATATTAAAAATAATGATTGGTCGTACAATTTTCTACCTTAAATGTATAATTTTTTACCTTCAAAGGAAAATAGTTATACCTTTAAAGGTATAATTTGCATTGGAAGGTAGAAAAATATACCATACTAAGAGTATACCATATATTCCACCCTACTGTTGAACTTCTACCTTTTTTGCAAGTGTAACACTAACAATAAATGTTGTGCAAAAATGTTTTCTAGTTTTATTATTAAGTAAAAAACTTATTCAGTATAAAAAAAAATAAAGATTTTAAAAAATACTTCCTAAATTAAAATTTAAAACCTCGTAACTAAGTTTTTGTTTTTATTATGCAGTATTGCAATATATATATAAAAAAATTAAAATTAAAATAAATTAAAGTTAATAAAAAAATTATAATTGATGCAATAAAGGTGATGCAGAAGTCTGCAACCAATTATTACATCACTAACATACATAAATGAAACATTATTTAATTAAAAAAATGTCAGTGTAATAAAAGTAGATTACAGAATTCTACTTCAATTATTGACTTTGATTTTAAGCCATGATTTATTACTATTTTGTTGAATGCAAAGAATAAATATCTCAAAATCTAAGGTTATCTTTAACTAAAATTAGATATCCTATTTTAATTCTCTAGTTTCAAAGTCAGGAGCAGTGTATGATATACTTAACTAATAGTATGATATATTTAACTAATAGCATGATATACTTAACTATTCTAGCTGACTTTTACAAATGGTGCAAGTGCATGGCAAACGTTTCTTTTACTTTAAAAATCGAAACTTGTAAACTAAACTTCTTAAAAGTTTTTGCTTGTAACTTGCGATGATTCTGCAAATCGCAAGTTGTTGAAAAGGTGTTTAAAATAATTCATTTATACTTAATCAACTATATTAAAATAGACAATTTGACAAATAAGACAATCTTATTTAATATTATTTATCTAACCTAAAACATACTTAAATAAAAAAGATATGTAAGGATGGTGTAATTATACTGTGAAACTATACTGCTTATATACTCAATGAAGGAAGAGAATGTGGCTTTTACCTAAACTTACTTTTGAGCATATAAAGTTGAAAAAGTATTCATTAGGAAATGCTAAACTTGCTGCCTTAGTAATAAATTTTTGCTGTATTAAAAATTTTATTACTTTATGGGAAAGCCTATTTGAATACTATTTTCGACACCAACAATCGCTTAGTGTTTGCAAGGATAACCCATCATTTTATGACTTTGGCTTCAATAATAAAAGAATAAAAAACTGAAAAATATTTTTCGTAGCTATAAATGTAATGTATTTAGCTACACAGGTGGTAGCTAATATAGTATGAAATCTTGCCAAAAAATAGGAAGATTTTATTATATTTGCTCAAAACTAAATATTTTTTTTTCATAAAATAGGACTGTTGCCATTAGTATTATAAAATTAAAAGGACAATTATATTATTTCAACTATTCTTTGTTGTATTTTTATTTTATTATAAATTTACTACACCATAAAACTATTAAATTTGCATGAAAAGTTTATTTTACTACTTTAGGAGCTAATTATATACCAACATAAATTTTTTAAATGTGTGGCTATGAATAAAATAGCCATTTTAGCAGGTTCAATTCATCTCACTTTCTTTTTAATGTTCTTGTTCCAAAATAGAGGGTGTTTTTTAATTGATGTTCTTTATATATCAATTTAGTTTGACTTTTTGAAATCTCGAAAGCTTTTACGTATCTTTTGCAATTTAAAATCTACTAACTTCTATATAAAGTGTTAGACGGTTATGCCTATTTAGGAGCAAGCAAATACGATAAACACTGCTTATGATACAACTTAGAAATGTTAAAACTAAAACCAATTGTAAAATTAGAGGGGTCAAAAACATTCCCACTAAGTTATAATAGAATATTTTGTTTAGAAATGCAATGGGATACATGCTTAAATATTGTAATACTAATGATATTACGAAATACGATATACCAAGATCAACATTAAAAAATAAAATAAAACAGACATATCCTAAAAAGTATGGTGGTCAGCAAATATTTACATCAAAAGAAGAAGACATGTTTAAGGCATATGCAATAAAATCGTCTGAGTTTGGTTTTCCTGTTGATAAATATGATTTAAGATGCATAGTAAAAGGGTATTTAGAGAAAAAAGGCATCATTATACCTCAGTTCAAAAATAGTTTTCCATGTGGAGATTAGATTCGATCTTTTTTAAAAAGAAATTCAGAACTCACAGTAAGATTTGCAAGCAACATAAAGCAAAAGAGAGCAGAAATAAGAATGACTGTGATTGATAACTACTTTATAAATCTATCAAATGAAATAAGTAATTTATCACCTGATAATGTATGGAATTTTGATGAAACCAATCTCAGTGATGATCTAGGTAAAAAAAATATTAACAAAGCGTAGATGTAAGCATCCTGAACGCATCATTAATTCTACAAAGACCTCATTCTCTGTAATGTTTTGTGGCAATGCTAATCGTGAATTGCTACTACCTTATGTTGTTTATAAAGCTGAGTCGTTATGAAATACATAGATGGAACATGGGCCACCAAAAGCACGTTATAACAGATCAAAAAGTGGTTGGTTTGACTCAACGTGTTTTGAGGACTGGTTTTTCTCTTTACTTCTTCCAAGACTTAAGAAGGCTCAAGGAAGAAGTGTCATTATAGGTGATAACGTATCTTCACATTTAAGCATTGCAATACTGGATGCATGTCAAATCAATAACATAGGATTTGTGGCATTACCAGCAAACTCTCACCCAGCCATTAGATGTTGCCTACTTTAGATCTATGAAGATTAACTGGCGCAAAATATTATGTGAATGGAAGGAAAAAGGAAAAGGGAGGAGAATTGCTTTTCTTCCTAAAGATGAATATCCTAAACTTTTAGACCGTTTAATTACCAACTTAAATGAACATGGGAATGATAACCTTAGAGCTGGTTTTCGCAAAACTGGAATTTTTCCATTAGACAACTCTCAAGTGCTTTCAAGAATGCCATGTTGTGATGTAGGTTTAGGCTCAACTACTGGTTTAGTAAGCCAATCATTTTTAGATCATTTATGTAAGTCATTGGATGATCCCTCAGATGGTTCTAAAAAACCAAAGCGACGTAAAGTATGTGCTGTCCCAGGTAAAAGCTTATGCTCAACAGATATATCATTTTTTGTTATAAATGAAAATAATAGATTAAATTCAAATAATGTAGATACACCTATCAGTATTATAAATACAGTTAAGATTAACAACATTGACTTTGCTGGTCCAAGCACAAATACTGGAACTACTGAGACTTCTAATCTAATTTTTGCAGATGTAAGTTTAGTCGTAGAAAGTCATAGAGAATCTTTAGATCATTCAGCATTAGGCAAAAACTACTTTCAAAATATTGATAAAACAAAAAATGTTTGTAAAAAGGAGAAATTATTAAATCTTGTAGAGAATTGTTATGTAATTGTTAAATGCAATAGAGAGTTAAATCTTGGACAGGTTTGTTTATTTATTTTGAGTTATCTATATTTAGCTAATCAATTAGACATCTCCGATCACTTTCAAACTTTATAACTAACTAACTTAATAACTAATTTTATTTAATGAAAAAACTGAAAAATTTAAAAAAATCTTGCGAAATTTTTTTTCTGCAGTTGAAAAAATTAAGAAAATGGATCAGAAATTACTATTATGAAAAAAAATGAACTTAACTGGAAATGGTCACTACCAGCAGAGCAACTTTTTTTTCCCTAGTCTGAAATAGTCAATTTTATTGATCTATTTCAGAGTTAACATTATTTTTGTCATTTTTGTTTACTTTATATCTAAACTGTTTTGTTTACTTGGTACCTATACTTGTTTAGTTTGTACCTATATTTTATTTACTGTATACAAGAACTTTGTTTCTAAATCTTTTTTTGTAACTTTATATTTATAAATTTATTTTCTTTGCCTAAATATTGTTGTTTTTAATGCTGTTTTGCTTCCTTCAGTTCCTTTTTACAGGGTTAGGCCAAAGTCACCCTAACACATAGGGCGACTTTGGCCCATTATTTAAACCACCCAAAAGATACTCCAGGTAAATTATTTTCAAATGGGAGACAGATAGTTCTAACAGTCCTTTCTATGCACTTCTATGTACTTAGTGTTTGAGGAAATATTTTTGTGGCTTTCATGCAATAGACATTAAGATGCAAAATGGGCCAAAGCCACCCAATCTTACGGTACTTCAAAACATGAAAGAAAAGTACAAATTTGACTAAGTTTTAAAAAGAAATTGTTGTTTCAGAAAATATTTTGTAGGATCAGCGGTAAAATATTTCAGCATTTCTATTAAATTACTAATTAACTTTCTATGTAATGACTTTTTCTTGAAATACGTGAAATACTTATCTTGATTTTAAAGTTTTTTATTTCAGTTTATAGCAGAGTACTTTTTTCAGTTTATAGCAGAGTATCATTTATCTGATGCAAGCTTTTCTGCTATCTGAATTAAATAATTTTAAAACCTAATAAGATAACGAATAATCTTCGCTTTCTTTTATTCTTTACTAAATTGTTTATTAGTAATCTTGTCTTTGTCTTTGAAGTGACGAGTCATCTTGTGATATACATTGTTTCTTGCAAAAAAAACAAATAAATGTACTTTCTTCACTTTGGTTAGGATAAATTAAATTAGGTAAGCTAATGTTTGAATTAAAGTTGAGGTCTGTCTCGAACATATAGTAATTAAATAGCAGGTAAAACAGCATCAAATTGATTCAAATATTAAAAGTCTGCGCCATAAAATGTCATTTTAAAATTATTTGATGCACTCTCAGTCCGTTCACCCCATAAAGTTAAAGTTATTTCAAGAAATCTATAGAAAACGGCCCGCGTTTCCAGACTAGTTACTAGAAAACGCATCAAAAATCCTAACTCTTGTAATCGAAATACTGCTAAGGTAGTAAAGCTGAAGGAAACATTTACATGGTGTTCAAGAAAAGTAAAAAAAACTTTAAGGCAGGTGAAAAAAACTTGAGACTGTTGAACACAATGCTTCTATGAAAATTCACATGAAACAAAGTTGCTATTTTAAAAACTTTTAATAGCATTACATATAAAGAAATGCAGAACAATTTTATTGAAGAAGAAGTTCAAATGAAAAAAGTTAAAGCACGTAGTTCTAAGACTGACAATGTCTCAAAACGTTGATGTTTTTGTTCTTTTTGTTCATTTATGTTCACATAAACTCTTTTCCAAAGCGAATATCTCATTGCAACAAAGCTATAAATAAAAAGAAATGGTGTTTATCTGTAAAAATCTGCAAAAATAAAGCCTGCTACTTTTAAAAGTTTGGAAGTATATGATTATTTTTGTCGTCACTTTTTTATACCCT